>JAPWFG010000016.1:3600000-4127500 GCA_028015205.1 Mytilisepta virgata
AGGGAAAATAGGCTATGTCCAACTTGTAACTTACCAGAAGATGAGATGCATTTCTCTTGCATTGTGAGAAGAACAAAAATAGAAGGCAACATTTTATTAATTTCATCACTATTAAATTTAACGAAAAAGACATCAATTTTAACAATCTAACAGACATAGAAAAATTTATTCTAATGCCATCGACATCCAAACAAGTAGAATAAAATGCTCCGCTGGGCGCAGCTATATACGACCGCAGATGTCGAACCCTGAATAGTTGGGGCAATTATGAACACAACATTCAAGCTTGATACAATACTGAATTTGGATTGTGAATAAATATTTGACACAGCATATGTTTCTGACACAGAATGAATGTTGTCTAAGAACTTAAACAGAATGAATGTTGTCTAAGAACTTAAAAATTTTTAATTTACCTATTCAAACCATATCAGTATTATTTGTTTTTATATATAAATCAGAAATAACCAATTTAAAATTTAAAATTGGGCACACATATCAATTTCTTGCTATTGCGCAATACTGTGCAATTGAAAATTTCTTCAAATATTTGACACATAATAGGTTTCTGACACAGAATAACTGAAATCAAAGAACTTAGAATTGGTCATATGAGTTGAATTTATATTCAATTTTTTGCTTCTTGTGCAATACAATATGCTGTGGAGAAAAATTGCCCCCCCCCAAAAAAAATAATAATAATTTACCCCTTTTTTAGCTTTTGTGCAATACACTATGAAGTTGCACATTGACCCCCCCTTCCAAAAAAAAAACAAAAAACAATAAAATTTAATGTAACCCCCCCTTTTTTTGCTAAAAAAATTTGAAATTTTCTTTTTAATTTATGAAATATGAAATGAGAAAAAAATTACCCCCTCCCCAATTTCTCATTTACCCCCGCCCCTCTAAATTTTGTTTTCAACCCCCCCCCCCATTTCTTTATACTTTGCAACCATAACAGCCCATTTAAATACACCATAACATATTAAAATAGAAAATGACATCATAGTCATGGAATTTGTTAATAATAAGGTTTTGATAGCAGAGCACACATATCAATTTCTTGCTATTGCACAATACTGTGCAATTGAAAATTTCTTCAAATATTTGACACATAATAGGTTTCTGACACTGAATAACTGAAATAAAGAACTTAGAATTTGTCATATGATTTGAATTTATATTCAATTTTTTGCTTCTTGTGCAATACAATATGCTGTGGAGAATTCCCCCCCCCCCAAAAAAAAAATTATCCCTTTTTTAGCTTTAATTTTGGACCCCGATTTGGACCAACTTGAAAACTGGGCCCATAACAAAAAAAACTAAGTACATGTTTAGATTCAGCATATGAAAGAACCCCAAGAATTCAATTTTTGTTAAAATCAAACTAAGTTTAATTTTGGACACTTTGGACCTTAATTTAGACCAATTTGAAAACGGGACCAAAAATTAAGAATCTAAATGCACGGTTAGATTCGGCATATCAAAGAACCCCAATAAGTCAATTTTCGATGAAATCAAACAAAGTTTAATTTTGGACCCCGATTTGGACCAACTTGAAAACTGGGCCCATAATAAAAAAACTAAGTACATGTTTAGATTCAGCATATCAAAGAACCCAAAGAATTCAATTTTTGTTAAAATGAAACTAAGTTTAATTTTGGACCCTTTGGACCTTAATGTAGACCAATTTGAAAACGGGACCAAAAATTAAGAATCTAAATGCACAGTTAGATTCGGCATATCAAAGAACCCCAATACTTCAATTTTCGATGAAATCAAACAAAGTTTAATTTTGGACCCCGATTTGGACCAACTTGAAAACTGGGCCCATAATAAAAAAACTAAGTACATGTTTAGATTCAGCATATGAAAGAACCCCAAGAATTCAATTTCTGTTAAAATCAAACTAAGTTTAATTTTGGACCCTTTGGACCTTAATGTAGACCAATTTGAAAACGGGACCAAAAATTAAGAATCTAAAGGCACACGGTTAGATTCGGCATATCAAAGAACCCCAATAGTTCAATTTTCGATGAAATCAAACAAAGTTTAATTTTGGACCCTTTTGGCCCCTAATTCCTAAACTGTTGGGACCAAAACTCCAAAAATCAATCCCAACCTTCCTTTTGTGGTCATAAACCTTGTGTTTAAATTTCATAGATTTCTATTTACTTATACTAAAGTTATTGTGCAAAAACCAAGAAAAATGCTTATTTGGGCCCTTTTTTAGCCCCTACGTCCTAAACTGTTGGGACCAAAACTCCCAAAAACAATCCCAACCTTCCTTTTGTGGTCATAAACCTTGTGTTAAAATTTCATAGATTTCTATTTACTTATACTAGAGTTATTGTGCGAAAACCAAGAAAAATGCTTATTGGGCCCTTTTTTGGCCCCTGATTCTTAAACTGTTGGGACCAAAACTCCCAAAATCAATCCCAACCTTCCTTTTGTGGTCATAAACCTTGTGTTTAAATTTTATAGATTTCTATTAACTTATACTAAAGTTATAGTGCGAAAACCAAATGTCTTCGGACGACGACGCAGACGACGGACGACGACGCAGACGACGACGACAACGACGACGACGACGACGACGACGACGACGCCAACGTCATACCAATATACGACCGCAAAAATTTTGCGGTCGTATAAAAACTAAGTTCCTTTATAAAACAGTCATCAGAACTGAGGAGAGGGGACTTAAATTGTATATACTCAATCTACTTTATTGTATTTACAACAACGTTTTTCTTTCTTGTTGTAATTCATTATATATGTTTGTCACAAATCGTATTTCATGAATTATATGACAATAAAAGTTTGATCAATTGCTGCCTTATCTTGAGCCAACCCGTATAGCCTCAGTTTTGTCCAAGTTTATTCACAGTCCAGCAGAAGCAGAGAAGCAATCAAACATATATAAAGATTGATCTAGAGAGATTTCTCACTTTCATCTAAAACCAAGGAGGAATCATCAGCATACTGGCTAAGCAAATACTCAAAGTCATTTATAGTGACACCAGAAACATCAGGATCATATTTCAGAGCTGCACTTAAAAGTTCCAAAACAAGGATAAAGAGATAAGGCGATAAGGGACCCCCTGTCTGACGCCTCTGGCCAGGGTAAAAAACCCTGAAAGGTGGCCATTATTAACAATCACAGTATAAAAAGCTTTTATCCTTTACAGTGTTGGCCCAAATTTATAAAAATACAGATTTTTTTTCCAATAAAAGACCACTCGACAGTGTCAAGTGCCTTTTCAAAATCAACTAGCAAGAGAAGTCAAGAAATATTGTCCTCTTCCAATTTTTCTATTAAATCGCATATAATTCTAACACATTCTCCTATGTATCTTCCTTTTAGAAACCATTTCTGAGTTTGACTTATAATGTTTTGTAAAACAGGTTTTAAATTATTATATTTTGTCACAATTTTCATCTGTTGTTCTGTTTGAACGTTCATAACATTATGCTAAATAAGGCGAATGCAATGATTGACACCTAATATCAGTTTTATAGGTCTAATACATATATATTTTACCATGAAAGCTTATCTTCCTCATCTACAGCATCTTTATTTTAAAACAGTTTTAAGTTTTAAGCCATATCCCCTTATTACTAGTATTAAAAGGTAATCAATGACAACTACCTGGTATAGAGGATGAATTTGTGTCGTCCACTGGCATTTCGCCCAGTGAAAAGGAAGCAATCCAAACTTGGCGAAAATAATTATTGGAGATAAATATCAAAAGAAAAAATACACGGTTTGAAATTTGAAAAATATTAATTAATATATTCCGGTATTCATCTGATGTTATAAGGCCAGCTTTAGAATTGGATGGGGCCATGGGACGTTAGAGCGCACATGAAAATTGTTTTACTTGCAATACCATTTAAGTTACTGCCGTTTTGACCAGCCGAAATGAAAGTACACGAAATAAAATCATTATTTTTGTTATCAAATTAACTTCGTAATGATTAGGGGACATTACTTTTCTAAAACTGTAATTTTTTTTAAGACAAAATGGTAATAGAAGTGAAATATACGGTTTTGTAGCAGAAAACAATGTTTTTGAAGAGAATCGGCAAAAATTTCCAGTTTTATCTATGGAGTGTATTCTGGCTTCCCATGCCCCATTCATTTCTAAATTAGGACGTTTGACGTCAGAGGAATATGGACTAAAGTAAATTTAGTTCGCAATATTTCCCAAACTTTAGATAAGGAGTGCGCTCTGACGTCCCACGGTCCAATTGAATTATAAATAGGATGACGTGAGAGAGGAATTTGACCATGGTAGAAAATGTCATTGCGGTCTGGGTTCTTATCAACTGCCTAAAGGGTTGGTATTACATGCATTCGTGGAATCTCTGGCTTCGTTCTTATGACTATATTCACGTTCATTTTTCGGTTGTTGCTGAGGAGGGCTGAGTCGCTTCTTTCGCCCCTTGTTTTTGGTCTTCCCTCCAGATCTTGATATTCATTATGTGGAGAACGGAGAAGGCTGCTTCCTGTTCCTGTCACTCGATTCCAGTAGAAACATGTAGTCAGCGGGCCGCTTTTCCTTTATATATATATATTTCACTTAATATATACTTTGTACATGTACATGTATGGAGTGTATAAAGTGTCGTTGAAACTATTTTATCATTGATCATTAAATAAGATAATGTTTATAACATGTATCCCTTAATATAATACATGCGACACCTACCTTCGTATACTCCGTTTGCAAGACTCAAATTAGCTGTATATTGATCAAATCCGTAAATGCACGTGTAGTTTTTGTTAGCATCGATTGTATCAAAATCTAATATAGTCAAGGTGAAACCATCCCCTGACCGTTGGACGCTGTATTTAGCTTTATTTCCTGTTACTTCATTGGAGGATATCACCTTATTGTTGGGACCACCTATCCATTGACGTGCAAAGCCGTTCTGACAACAATTTTGTACGTGACATTTCAACATTACATTTTTGTTCAAAACCATGGGCGTTTTTACCAAAGACCAGTCAACTAAAAAGACAATTTAACAGATTTATTATTCCTAAAACAAATATTTCAGTTGTCATACTGATATGCAAAGTAGACAATAATATATAAGAAACAAATGTATGTATATAAAGTACATGTATAGATATGTAGTTCGTCGCAACTATAACAAGTGATAACAACCGAATTTAAGTTTTGCTCGACTCAGATCTCACTGCCAAAATCGCCCTTGTATATATATATACATGTACAGTTATCTGCCTAATATGGGGGTCACGGAATGATATGGGACCCGATATGAAACTCATGTGTATTAATCTCTTTATTGTACATTTACCCTCATAAATAAAATATAAGTCTTTGATGAGTATTTTTGTTATTATTATGCCCTTTTCTGGCTTTCTCTTAGTGTTTTTGTTTTTCATTGATTCCAGAAACTAATTTGTTTCTTCGGATGGACGGAAACATACCATTCCCCCATGTTGACAGCAGCGGACAACTGACTTCGTGACGTCACCGGAAGTTATCATTGTGAGCCTAAATACGGGTGCACGAGAGGTCTTGATATCGATATCAGGTCCTCCGATAAGCACGCGGGAACATGATATGGATATCAAGTCCGATTAGGTTTATATTTCATTAACTGGACAAATATGACATGGACATTTCCGGTAGTAGTATACGGACAAAATTGGCCTTGATAACACCAAATGTATGATAAATACATGTACAGTTATCTGAGTTGTCGATCGTTTCCATAGATAAATATTTTTATCCTGCAACTGACCTATTGAGTAGACAAATAAAGGGTGTCGAATATTTTCTTTTTCGATATTCTTCTAGCAGGCGAACATCATCTCCTGATAATCTTGTCTTCACTTTCAGTTAGACTTAGTATTGTGTTCTGGTTCACAGTGTTTATGACATGTTATTCCTAGATTACGCGCCAAAAAATCGCCTACTGAAAGAGGCCATTTTCATTACTTTTTTCGATAAAAGATAACGATTTATAGTTGCAGGATAAAACCAATATATGCACATTGTCGGTAAATCTACAATTTATTTGTACTCGCCGCGAAACATGTGGGAATTGCTCGGTAAACCTCGCATTTCTTCCTGTTTTTAAGGGTTGTACAAATAAATTGTATATATCCGACAATGTACATATATTGTGAACATTTATATACCCTGCAGCTTTTACTTTCATAACGCTGTTCATAAAATTACTAGTAAGGCACTTGACATACTAATAGAAGTAATTTACGGAAATAAGTTTTAACTAAGTTTTTATGTAAACCTACCTGCAGTTTGTATGGTACCAAAGACCAAACAACCAATGACCAGGAGCACATTTCTGAAAAGTTAAAGAAACTTTATTATCACATATTCTCACTTAAATTAAATAGGACAAGCTTATACATTGTAGTCACTTGCTGGTATGGATTTTTCTGTTTAATTTTTTCCATCTCAACTTCTTTGTGTTGGATATAAGAAATTGATATTTCACTAGTCCCACGCTTGAAAATGGTTTCCCATTTCAGATTTGATCTATAAACAAACTCATTACCAAAAACTTTTTTCGAATTCAAAGTGTTTACAACATTGTCCAAAAAGAAATGAATGTACTATCAGAGCTACAAAAATCAATACGTGGTATTTTCACAAGTCTCCAATTCAAATGTATCTGATAATCAGGGTATCAATGAATGGAAACCTTTATTGGTCCACTGTCGTCCGTCTGTCTGTCCGTCAGTCACACTAGATGTTTTCCGGGTTAATTTTCGCAAAGCCTTTAACCAACTGATCTAATTTTTGGAATGTGAGTATGTGACCTTATCGGATAATTATTCTGAGACTTTTTGCCATTGGAAATAAGAATAATTGTCAAAATAAGCATTTGGTGTTTTTTCTCACAGAACTATCTGGTAGGGATCATTGAATTGCTCAGAACTACTCTTAGAATCCTTGTTTAAATACTAGGAAGATCTAACAAAATATGAAGGCAGTATCCCGGTGACAAGAAATAAAATGTGATAATTTAATCTGCACAGAAACCCACGGCCGTTCGCGTTTAAGCTTAGCTTCCACTGACCGCGACCGGTCGTGCGTTTCCGACGATGCACAGGATCTGTCGTCTGCACCTCTTCCTAAACCTGTGTCAATGGATTTTAAGAAAATTTTTAAAGACTTTTCAGCAAAAATGGCAGTGTGCATCTGACATTTTACGTTTTTAATAGAATATGGTTTTTTTTATTTTGGACATTTTTGTCTTCAAGAAAATATCATTTACTGTCATACGAGAAACAACTCCAACAGATCTAGGTTTAGAATGATGTCATACAATACGGACTTCCGGGTTGTACGGAAATATATTTGCGGTCACGTGTTCAGATTGAAAGTTTCTCATCAGAATAAAAATAAAGTATTTTAATAAAATAAGATACATTAAGGTGTGTTCCAAATATTTAATAACGCAATGCTTCATTTTTGTAGTTTTATTGGGGTGTAAAAACCTTGGAATCTTCAACATTTTTGTAAAATGAAGCGAGAAACATTTTTTTTCCTAAAATGTACAAAGTCTGAAAATAGGAACAGTGAAATCCAAAGAACTATAAAATTAATTTGGTGTGGCCTAATTTTAAAATATTCCCCGTATTGTCTCGAAATATCACTCCGCTGCAGTTATTTCTCGACATAGGATCGCGCGTTAAACAAGATTTTTTACTTTTATTTGGTTATAAAATAACAATCCAAAGATACTAATATTAGATATAGTAAATTTATACTATGCTGAATACGACGCATTTCAAGGAGTTACCTCTCATCAGCAGCAGTAAAACCGAAACATTTGGAAGACCAAAAACCAAACTTATATTAAACAAGAAGTACTCATAACCAAAAATACCGAAATAGGAAGCCAAATTTCAGCTAAGGAGATCTACCATGTGCAATACAAGGAATGAACCCTAAGTATTTCTATTATTTTTTATAATTTTGCTAAATACTGGTAATTTCTGTAACAAATCAATGAATAATCATGTCAGACAAGTCTGACGACTGGGTTCGCGAATACCCTCGGGGACCTAGGGTCCACCATGCAGAGGCATCGTCCCAGAAGTTTCAAGATAACAATCCAAACCTATGTCCCCTGCTAAAGGCCATTTTTGAATTAGGGATCTGCACAAGAGTAACAACACTTCGTGGGGCCCTTAAGAGGAACATCCAGACCATGTTTGGTTTCAAGCAATTCAGTGGTTCTGCAGATTTTTGTTATATGTTATACACACTGTCTGTCAAGTTTGGCTCTATTTGGACAAGCAGTTTTAGAGATTTTTTTTTTAAATCAACCAACCAGAAACAAGAATTGGACATGGTAGTTAACATGGTTATGTTTGTCGCTTGACTCTGGACAAATTAAATGAGGAAACCTCCAACAGAAGCTTCCTATCAAGTGTCGTTCCCTTTGGCCACAAGGTTTCAAAGAAGAAAATTATCAACCGATGAAAGACAAGAACTGCCCACGACGGCCAAGTTTGTTGCATGATCAGGACGAAATGGGGAAATTTTGTACAGAACCTCCCAATTAGATGCTTTCTGTCAAGTTTCGTTTCATTTGGCCACGCGACTTCAGGGGAGAAGATTTTATTTATATCAGCCAATCAGAAACAAGAACTGCTCATGGCGGCCATATTTGTATTCCAATCGGGGCAAAATTAGGAAACTTTATAAAGGACTTCTCATATGTGCGTCCTGTCAGCTTTCGTTCCATTTGGGCAAGCGAGTTGAGAGAAGATTCTTTTATACAGGCAAATCAGAAACAAGAACTGCCAATGGTGGTCATATATGTACTCCGATCGGGATGAAATAAGGAAGTTTTGTAAAGAACCTCCCATGGATGCTTCCTGTCAAGTTTCGTTCCATTTGCCCCAGCAGTTCCAGAGAGAAAAAAAAAGTTTTTTAATCAACCAATCAGAAACAATGATTTCCTATGGTGGCTATGTTTATTGCACAATCAGGGCGAAATAGGAAAATTTACAAAGAACCTCCCATAGATGCTTTCTGTCAAGTTTCGTTTCATTTGGTCAAGCGATTTCAGAGGAGAAGATATTTTTATATCAACCAATCAGAAACAAGAACTGCCCATGGCGGCCATATCTGTAGTCCGATTGGGACGAAATGATCAACGTTAATAAAGGACCTCTCATCTATGCTTTCTGATAAGTTTTGTTCCATTTGGCCAAACAGTTTCAGAGGAGAAGATTTTGGAAAACCAAGCCAATCAAAAACAACAATTGCCCATGGCGGCCATGTTTGTTGTCAGATCGGGACAAAATGTGCAATCCTTATAAAGGACCTTACATAGATGCTTCCATTTGGCCCAGTGGTTTCAGAGGAGAAGATTAAAATGTGAAAAGTTAACGGACGGACGACGGACGGACGGACGGATGACGGACGTCAAGTGGTGACAAATGCTCACACGGCCTTTGGCCAGGTGAGCTAAAAAGCACACAGTAGCATGTGACAATGGTTTCCAATTCTAAAAGGAAAGTAGGTATAAACCATGTGCATAGGCGATCTTTTTTAAACTGATAACTGTCAACAAATCAATGATAAAAATAAATCAAGAAAATCATTTTTTAAACATACCAGGAAATGAGACAAGCGCAACATTTTAAAATTATGTAAGTATTATACATAGGTCTAACTATTAATGGAAATCCAACATTTCTGAAATTCTTACTTCCTTCTTAAAGTATGGACCAAGGTCAAATGATGACCTAGTCACATAAACCAGCCGAGACAAGAAAATTGTAGTGATCATGTGAAATGAACAGAAATTACAATGGAATTATTACTCTAACTAAGGAATGTTATTAAGCCCTTAAAATGTTTCTTTTTTTTCTCAATTTCATTCTGTGGAGGGTCTCGTATTTTTTTTCTATTGAGACGACTTTTTAAAAACAAAGATGTCTGAGGATATTGATTAACAATGTTTCTAAAGTGTACATATGGATATAGATACACGTATATGCATTGCTTAATGTATCTAAATAAAATAATTGAAAGACATATATTTTGCAATATATATATATATTTATTGTTTTTCTTCAATACCGTACTTGTTTTTAGAAAAAGGGTTTCGCTGAGCGCAGCACCATTCGGCCGCAACATGTGGAATTCTACAATACTATATTAATTATAAATTTTTTTAACAATGTCCATGTATATCTGAATAGCTACTAAGAAAATCATGCATCATAAAAGTCAGTAGGACTTTTCACAAAAACCCTTAAGAGAAAAATTACTCTTAAGTCATACAGATTCCAGTTTAACTTACAAGTGATTTTACTGTTTAAGATATTTTGTGAAAAGAGCTGCAGATGTTTACAGAATCCCTCGATGCAGACACCGAATCAGCGGTTTTTATTCTGAATACGTCATAGTTGCATGGATTGTATTAAAAACGATGATGAATTCACGTCGCAGATAAAGTCCATCGAGGTAATGAGACGTTTTCCTACATATAATATACAGAAAATACAACAAATAAACTGTATATTTTCCGATAATAAATATATAATGTTTGATCCTAAAACATAAATTTTTTATTATCCAGGAAAGCCAAAAAATGGGTCAGAGAAATAGACCAGGGATTGTGTTCAATATTCGCACAATACCTTTTCTAGGCCCAAGTGTTTAATGGCCAGTAATACAAACAATGTGACACGATATATACATTGAATTTCGTCAATTTGCACAAAAGAATATGCAAAGATTCCAAGGTCAGGTCAAAAGCTTTAAGACAAATATAGATTCTTACATTGTTTCCTGAGGATTATCGGATTTATCTAATCGACATATCTAATTTTAGAGTCCTTGCCTTATTCTCAACACATCAGCATCCATGTAAGCCGAGAGTCTCGAAATATGCTCGGAATCTCTATATTCATATGCAAGCCAAGAGAGCCTCAACACATGTTCGAAAATTTCAACATCTATGTTTAAGCAAGAGAGCCTCAACATATGTCCAAAATATCAACATATATGTAAGCCCGATATTCTCAACATATGCTCGAAAATCTCAACATCCATGTTAGCCAGACTGAATCAACATATGCCCGAAAATCTCAACATATTGTAAGTCCGAGAGTCTCAACATATTCTCGAAAATCTCAACATCCATGTAAGCCAGACAGCCTCAGCATATGCCCAAAAATCTCAACATATATGTAAGCACGAACGCCTCAACATATGTTCGAAAATCTCACTATCCATGTAAGCCCGAAAATTTCAACACAACCTCGAAAGTCTAAACACAAGCCCAAAACTCTAAACAGACGCCTGAAATTCTCTAAAAATACATCAAGAAACTTGTGACAAAAGTCACGAAAGTTTCAGAACATATATATTATGATCCTACACTGTATTTGCATGATATAACAAGACGCTCAGTGGGCTGAGCCTGTATCGCTCACCTGGCAGTCAAAACTTTTGATTTGACAGACTAGATTGATTTCTGGAAACTTTGTAAATGATCTTCTATAAATGCTTCATACCAAGTATAAGTTCATTAGCCAAACGGTTTCAGAGGAGAAGTTTTAAATTTCGACCGATCAGATCATTTAAAGGTTTCTGGTGGCAATTTTGTTTCACGGACTAGAGAGATTTATGCAAAGTTTGTAAAGGACCTTCCATAGATGCTCCATACCAAAAATCAGTTCATTTGGCTTTACGGTTTCAGAGGAGAAGAACTTTTAAATTTCGACCAATCAGAACATGTAAATGCTCAGGACGGCCATTTTGTTTCAAGGACCGGGAAAATTTATGCAATTTCCTAAAGGACCTTTCATAGATGCTCCATACCAAAAATCAGTTTATTTGGCTTTAAGGTTTCAGAGGAGAAGAAGTTTTAAATTTTGACAAATCAGAACATGTAAATGCTCATGGCAGCCATTTTGTTTCACGGACCAGGCTGATTTATGCAAATTTTGTAAAGGACCTTCCATAGATGTTCTGTATCAAAAATCAGTTCATTTGGCTTTACGGTTTGTAAGAAGTTTTACATTTCAACCAGTCAGAACATGTAAATGCTCATGGCGGCCATTTTGTTTCACGGACCATGATGAGTTATGCAAACTTTGTAAACGACCTTCCATAGATCATCCATACAAAAATCAGTTCATTTGGCTTTACGGTTTCAGAGGAGAAGAAGTTTTAAATTTCGACCTATCAGAACATGTAAATGGTCATGACGGCCATTTTGTTTTACGGACCGGGAAGATTTATGCAAATTTCCTAAAGGACCTTCCATAGATGCTCCATACCAAAAATCTCATCATCACCATTCACTAAGGATACCATGTTTACTTTAAAAACCAAATATTGTTGAAATCCGAGCAAGTGTAAAAAATGGCGGGAAAATGGTCGTCCAAAACAAACTTTCATCATCACCATTCAACAACAATACCATGTTACCTTGAAAGTAGCTTTCATCTTCATTTTGTTTCTATAATTCGGGAAAAAAATAGCAAAAAACAGCATTTTGACCCCTATGTTCTATTTTTAGTAAGGGCGGACATGTTTTTCGACCAATCAAAAATCCAAGCATTAAATTTTTGCAGGATACCCTAAGGAACAATCTTACCAAGTTTCATTTGATTTTGTATAGTAGTTTCAGAGAAGAAGATATTTGAAAGAATAACATAAAAAAAGCCAAAAATGTCAAAAAAGGACAAATACTCTAACATCAGTTGACAGATTTTCACGAAAATCAGCACACAGGTAGCTCTCATCATGCTGAACACTTTCAACCTGCCAGAATTTGCCGTAACCTAATGATTTTTGAGATATTTGCGAAAAACTGTTGTTTGACCCCTATGTTCTATTTTTAGTAACAGTGGCCATGTTTTCGACGGATCAAATATCGAAGCATAAACTTTGTGCAGGATACCCTAAAGAACAATCATGCTAAGTTTTATCCAAATCCATTCAGTAGTTTCAGAGGAGAAGATGTTTGAAAAATTGTTAACGACGACGACAGACGACGACAGACGACGACGACGGACGCCAAGTGATGGCAAAAGTTCACATTTCCTTTTAGGAAAGGTGAGCTAAAAACTATTCGACATATTTAACCGGTAAACTATCCAGTGATATGGCCATTGAAAAAATACAGTGTATGGAACAAATGTGTTTTAAATATTCGATAAATCGAGATATCTTTGAAGAATTTATGCGTCTTAGGCCCTAGTTCCAGTCTGCTTCACTCGAAATTAGGCAAGACTTATCGCAACCGTGGAAGATATGTCTTATATTTCATCAGAATAAAAAAGAAGGGATCCGGTATATTAATTCACGACACAAAACCCTTACACGCCAACCCCGAAGCAAAGGGTAAGCGATTTTATTGCTGCATTTCATAAGGACTCATATACATGTACGGCTAAATAGGCTACAATTGCATCAAATTAAAGTAATTTTCATTAAATGTGTTACATTATAGTGTCACTAACTTGCTGTTTTTGTATTGGCCCTTGTATTGATTCAAGGTTAGCTGTATCGGTCCCGAGGCACGTACAAATCAATACAGGGCCAATACAGCTGACCGAGAATCAATACAGGGCTAATGCAGATGACCGGGAATCAATACAGGGCCAACACAGCTGACCGAGAATCAATACAAGGCCAATACAGAATCAGAATCAGCAAGTCTGAATCTTTTAGCCATTTGCCTCTTTCTTTTTATTGTATTTTTCTACTATATGTACATGGAATCCCTATTTGTAATTTGAGATTCAGATCTTGATAGTTTGAAAACTTTTAAAAAAATATATAACAATTTAAAAAGTAATTATTTTTCTAAAAATGTTTAAATTTCATGGAAATACATACTGTTACTGTTATGATGGCGATGCACTATACTAAAAATCTCAAAAGTACAGCTGTCTGTCGTGTTTGTTTGTAAATTAGTTGAAAAATGACATATTATCTGGCAGGACAGCGTGACCAGTTGAGACACTGAATGTAAAATCACATGATCTCTTCTCAGAAAGGTATATGACGAAAATTATTTTCAAGACATCCGGGTCACCCGGAAGTGAAAATTCTGGTTTTGGCCCTACTTTTTAATACGGAGAAATACGGAAAGTTATTAACCGGGCCGAAAAGCTGTATTAAACGTATGGTTAATATGAGTTGATCTTTTGAAACCCATATTGGTCATGCCGATTTAATATTATCACATATCTTATTCAAATAACGCCGATTTCGCATTTGTAATAAAAGCATAATTTGATGCATGTTATTTGCCTCCTGGGCAATAACATCTTACGAGGGCAGATAACATGATGTGTTATCTGCCCTTGCATGAGCTTCAGCGACGTCACCTCCGCTGTAGATAATCGTCTGATCATTATTTATGGTGAATTAACCGTTCATAAATGTTCTAAACAGTTTCAAATAGGGGCTTATAAAATCTATTTGTAGATCTCGGGAAAAAAAACAGGAACTGAAGTTGCATTCATTTGTTTGAATTCTATACTCCAAGTGAAAGAAATAACACTGTTTAATGGTTGCAGCATTGTGAATGTGCAACTTATATTCAGGGATGTCGAAAACACGAAAAACTTGCTTGAAGGCTGGAAGATCTAATTCAACAGTAAAATTATTTCTTGGTAGTGGCAAAATATGTGATAAATAGATTAATACATTTTTTTTTCGTATTGCCCGTGTTATCATCCCTCAACTGATATACTTCCTTTGGCTAAAGCCCTCGGGGCCGATATCAAAGTCTCGGGCTGATAACAAGGGCAATATGAAAAAGACCATGAATTAATCTATAAATTTCATGAATAACCATTGTGGAATTAGGTGGTATTGCTCGTTTGAACTTATCGTTTTTTAAACAGTAGGAGTTATTTCTTGTGTGTTTGTGAAGATTGATCATCATTAAATTACAAGACTTAGTGTATGTCCAGTAGTTTGCAATCCTTTGATTTTTTATCCTCCGTCCGTCAGTGATTTATTTAATTATTTATTCATTTTTTATATTCAATTCTTTATATCTAACCTTTATAAATAGCATCTGATAATTTGTCAGTTTTTTCGAAACTCCGGTTACTGTTCTTGATCCGTTTTTTCCCTGTCAGATTTGTCTTCTCAAATACATTTAAACAAGGAGTGCTTGTACTTTGCTGTTTAAACTTCTATCTGAAGTTTTTTTTAATTTGACGAGAAACAGTTTTAGACAAAAAAATATTAGTATTCGTGGAAGAGTTGTGAGTCGTAAAATATCGAAATTACCGATTTTATAAGTTTAATACATGGAAGCACTATCTGACGTCACAAAGTCAGAATCTTCTTTAACCCTTTAACGTTCGTACCGGTCAAATTTGACCGGTAAGCGTTCAACGTGGAGTATCTTTCCAACAAAACTTGATAACTGCCTCAATACTCAACGGATTTTGGCCAGAAAGGGCTTGATTTAAAGCCAATAATTTCCTTTTTCAAATGATTATAATTTTATAAAATATTTGTTTGTAAAAAGACGAGTTATTATGGTGTAAACGTTGCTACACTTATTCAATTTTCATCTGCAATTTTACAACGATGTCCGATGTACTTGAAGCGTATATTCTCAGTCATTTGTTTAATAATTCACAATATGAAAAGTGTACTCTAAAGTACAGAAAAAGACTTTTATTATGATATAATATATCTTAAAAAGATCCAGATTTATCATTTTTTGCGGATGAAATAACCTAGTTAATGCAGAGGAATTCCCTCGTTTTCTCTATCTTTTCAATTTTCGTCAAATTTTCAAAATTGCAAATCGAAATAGGAAAATCTAAATCGAACATTTTTTTATCCTGTTTACGAGCTTTTCAAAACACTTTTGTTTTCAGATATTGACCCTTTGATGGCGTTGCAACTGTCGGTTAAACTTAAACATGTGCGGCAGCGTAAATAGCTTTCCGAAGATCGGTTTTCAGATTATTACGACGTGCCGACTTTTGAACCGACTTACATGTGCGTTTGAACAATTACGCTCAAGAATTTAGGATTAATCTAGTGAAGTTAATTAATTTCCAACTGAAAATGACTGTAAATATTGCAAACGATATATCCTGCATGAAGAGGACTCTCTTGATTTGTTGCTGAATCACGAAATAAACGATCGCGAGGAGAAAGAAAATGAGAAGATGATGATTTTGTTCCAGTTCTAATAATGGGTAAAAGTATATTTTTTCTCATCGATAAATGTTATCTTGTACTCAAAATCAAGCGTTAACTCCCAAAGCACAAACAGATATATATCTCAACCAAATTACATTTCATAAGCACTAAATAGTAAATTTAAAGTAAAAGCTTTTAAACCATGGAATTAAAGCACATGTAAAAGTTGTTAATAGTGAACATAAAAATAGGTTTAAAAAAGCCTGCTGCACTGGAAGGATTACTCAGGCTTTACATGTGTTTATTTTACTCTTTACTGCAGTCAGGGATCATATAATACTAACATATACAGTTCCTGCTGCAGTCTTATGGAAATTTTAACCTGTTCATAAATATTGTTTTGATCAATTTAGAACTTTTGATATTTGTTTCGATTTAAATTGCATTCGTTCATTCTTCTTTTTTTTTACTGTAAACAAAGACATTATTGTTTACAATGAGAAAATGGTAATAGAAAAATAATACTTTATGCAATTCCTAAACAACTTATTTTTATAATACACGATACTGTATTTCTAGAAATGCATTTAGCCTTGGTTATTGTGATGCTCACCATATCTTGATTTTACACTTGACTGATTAAATAAAAAAAAAATTTCTAAATCTGAGAGCTCTGTATTATATTTTTTTTGTTTCAAATAAAAGATATTATGTACATGTATTACATGTATGCATTTATACACCAGTCAACTTACACTTTATAGGAGCAACCATAATTTATTTATTTAGGAAGGTACAAATTGATCCTGGAGATTTTTTTCCTGTTTTTTTTTGCAGTATTTATAATCATGTATATATGATTGCATCTTTTATTTTTCAAAATATATATTAAAGTCATTTTTAATCCAGAATTTTTTATTTGCATTCTAAAACTTGAATTCTTTAATAAAAATAATGAACTTTGGAGCATTATTTCCTTTTAAATTCCTTTCCCTTCCATAAATATCAAATACATAAATAAATAGGCACAGTTACAATGTAGTAGAAAACTTGTAACTTATTAATTAATTATTTTTAATGTAAATATTATGTTTTTAAGTTTTGTTTTTGTTTTGACAGATTTTATAGTTTTAATCATGTATTGGAGGAAGTTGGAGAGAACCAATGACCAATGTCAGGAAAACTGGCAGTCCCTGTCAATTTAGATAGGAGTCGAACACACCATACCACAAGTTGGATTAAACTCTAACAGGCTTAGTGATCATAAATAGGCAACCAAACTAGACCACTCAGCTACCATGGCCACCCAATATATATATTGATGAAAAAAACATGTAATTTTCAAACTGCAACATAAAATTTAATAGTTAAAGACAAGATATGTTGTAAGGTAGCAACCATTTGATTTTTAAGGGGGGGGGAGTGAGGCTAGGATCATATTTGAAATAAAAAGGCAGGGACCAGGATTTTGGCAAAATAAAAAGACAGGATCGTTTTAGGTGTGAAAAAAATGCAGGATCTATGTCAATCAGGAAATTTTGTGGTTTAAATGAAAATAAAAATTTAGGCTGCAATAGCGGGCGAGTAAAAAATCCAGGACCAAAATTTCGACAAAAAAATAGGAAGGTTCAAACATTTGATATACTGTTTTCTATGAAATCCCCCCCCCCCCAAAAAAAAAGTAAAAATCAAATGGTTGTTCTGTAACTGTGAAAAAGGGCTGGTAATTCTATACATAAATTAAAGCTTATTATTGCATGTGCCTTTTTCAGGTATTGTAGAGTTTTCTGTATACATGTAGCAGTAATAATATGTGCTACAAAATGTAAGTTGTATTTAAATCAGCCATAACATAGAGTGAAATTTACACTCCATTATTCTCAAATTTTCAAAATGATAACATTTATTCTGAACATTTATAAAATTAGTCCGTTTATTATTAACAGACACTAATTTAATATGCATGTACTACATTGCAAAGTTTACATATTAAATGTACATTTGTAATACAGGCAAAAGATTATATCTTTCAAAAATTCACATTCAACAGTATATATGTATGTGCATGTTCATACTGCTTCAGTGAAGTCATATTAAGAACCAGCCATTAACATTTGATTTTTAAAAAATACTTTTTGTTTTTCAGAATGTTATGTAGACCTAAGAAAGTTGTATGAAATTTCAGCAAACCTTTCCAAACTTAACAAGGCTTTCATTTAATTGAATTGACATACATGTTACATATACAGACTGGTGCTTCAGTGACAGTGCTGTGTTTGAATAACAATTGATTCTATGGATTTTTAATGTGTACATCATAATATACAACCACATATGGGAGGTTTGAAAGCATTGAACTGTTTTCAAAATACATTTCAAAATAAAAAGTGCTCAAATTATGTATACTAGTATTTGTTTTAAATTAAAACATTATACAGTGCAGTTTATCTAGTCTATTTAGTTTCAAAATGTGAAGTCGACAACTTTGTTTGCTTATTAGTGTCTTGAAGAGATGGGGTAATTGTAATTGTAATCGTTAATCAGCTGTAATCGATTACAATTTTTCAAGTAATCAGTGTAATCATTAATCAGCCAAAAATCTGATTACATGTAATTTAATTTAATCAATTACTTCTCAAAATACCTTGTAATCCTGTCTTCATAACCATAAATCTTGGAGCAAAGAAAAAATTCTAAGAGAGGCAGGATTCATTATTCAACAAAGAATTTATATCCAACAAGAAGGCAAAACACCTTCAAACCTGCACCCAAATATTCATTAAAAAAACTGGACACAACAATATGTCTCTCTAGTTGTCAACTTTTCTATGAAATATCAAATATTGGTCTGTAAGATTCCCATGCCAAAAGTTATTGAAAATAATGAAAATAGTATTTAAGCATTTTGGTCTATCTAAATTTTTATGCAAATGAAATAAACCGATGCTGATTTTGTACATCAAATCAAATAGACTATAAAGATTATAGTCAAAATCTGAACACAAACTTTGCTAGAAAGCTACATCTATGATTGTCAAGAAAGAAATATTCACAAATAATAGTGTCTCGCCTGATTTCGCTGTTTTCAGTGTAATAGTGGAATGTACATAATTTTTCTCCACATGTTATTTATTGATCATGAAGAATCCTCTGTCCAAGTTTGGTAGAAATCCAGGATGGTTTAAGAAAGTAATTAATGTTTTAAATACTTTAACTCCAGACTGTATGTAATGTTAACTGGGAGAAAAACAAGTCCATTTATAAGTAAAATACGGAAAAATGGGGAAAAAAATTATTAAAAAATTTTCCTCTTGATACTATCTTTTGATCATGAACAAGCTTCTGTCCAAGTTTGGTAAAAATCCAGGATAATTTTAAAAAGTTATTAATGTTTTAAAAACTTTCACCACAGAGTGAATGTAAATATTGACCCCGCCGTACCGACGACGAAATGTAGGATCGCTATGTCTCGCTTCCGCGACTAGGGTCGCAGGCTTGACAAAAAGGGAACGAATGTGTTTGTTTATATGGGGTTTAACGCCGTTTTCAGCACATTTGGCTATTTCGCGGCGGCCAGTTTTTATTGGTGGAGGAAGCCGGAGTACCCAGAGAGAACCACCGACCTTCGGTAGAAAAATTGGCAATCCTTGTCAATTAAGATCGGAGTCGAACACACCCCGCCACAGGTGAGATTTGAACTCACAACCCCAGCGTTGACAGGCTAGTGGTCATTAGTAGTCATGACGAACTACCTAGACCACTCGGCCACCGAGGCCCCTGAAACGAATGTGATAATTATCTATTTTAGAGAAATGTAAATGTTTACCATTCCTCTGGTGTATATAATTTGATTGTCAGTTGATTTGTTCTTTTTGAACCGTAAAAACCTTTGACCTAGTATACTTGTATGTTTAAATAAGGAATCATTTCTGCTTTCTTCTTATAATTAAAAACTGTATTTTATTCTTGGTTGCTAGGGAGTCAATTTGGTTGCTAAGGAAAGATATTTGAATTTCTACATGTATGTACTATTTATTCTGGTTTAAATCATAAATGGGTTGATGATGAACATGATGTCAAAACTTCAAAAATTAGAAATTGACAAAATTTCCACTGCGAACCAATGAACACGGTTGCTTAGTAGCATTTTAATAAGTAAAAGTTACGCACTATTTTTAGTAGGTAGAAATGATCTTAACCTGTGAATATTTAATATTAATCAAGATTTCAGATTTTTAAATAATATTGGACTTTCGGAAATCATTTTACATTGAATATATATCAGTAGAGGGTGTTTCATAGTTTGTTGCTAGGGAATATCATTGGTTGCTAAGGAAAAATATGACATTTTCTCCAAAAATATATAGGAATTAGTTAAGGTAAATAAATAATTAATTTAAGGGTGGAATTTTATGTTATTATATAAAAATTTTAGAAAACTATATGGAATCAGCATTTATTGGAAAATTCTCATGGTTGCCTAGCAACATAAATAACCTAACTTTCTCACATAATTTCCAAAACTGTTCAATTGTTTTATGAAATTCAGGTTGTTATTAAAAATATTTTACCATAAACAGACTCTATTTCTACTTCTGAACAAAAAAGAACCCTCAGTATATTTTGATTTTGGCTAAAAAACAGTTAAAATTCATGTTTTAAGTGAAGTTTGATGTGTTACCATAGCAACGGTAATCAAGTAATAAATTTGCAAAATTAAAGCTAGTGTATTTTACTTTTACAATGTATACAATAAATGTTTTTATCTTTGAAAGTATTTTTTTCCTGTGTGATCAATTGTGCAACCCGAATTGTTCATGATTTTTGTCAAAAACTGGGCAAATGCTAAAGGGTTAATAGAGCCAGACCCCATACTTCTGTTGGTATTGATAAAAAGACATGAACAAGAGGTTTCCGGGAGCCTGTATAGCTCACCTGGAAAACATTTGCAGAATAAATTATTTGACTATATCCATCCTGACTGGCAGTCTGGAACATTACTGTCCAATTGGCTCACTGGTTTTGCCATATTGTTTGCTGGTTTCAAACAACAAAAAAACATCTTTTAGTGAATTTTCCCATAAGGTCCTATGTTAAAACATCTTTAGTTCTGGTGGCTATCTTGGATTGCAGCCGGGGTAATCTGATATAATTTTGAAAGAGACCACCTAAAGACCATTGCTGCCAAGTTTTGTTCCAACTGACAAAATGATTTCAGACAAAACGATCTGTAAGTAAATTTTCCAAAGGGCCCTATGTTAAGCCTCGAGCTGTTTTCTGCTGTTTGGTCGGGTTATTGTCTTTTGACACATTCCCCGTTTTCATTCTCTATTCTATGTTTAGCAATGACCGCCATTTTTGGGGGAAGCCGGAATTATCAGATAAATTTCTGAAAGAGGACCACCTAAGGACCATTGCTGCAAAGTTTTGTTTCAAATGGCCCTGTGGTTTCAGATAAGAAAATCGTTTAAGTAAATTTCCCATAAGATCCTACATGTATGTCAAACTATGTTCGGCATCTTAGATGGCGAGCGGGTTATCCAATACCATGATGAAAGAATACCACCTAAGGACCATTGCTGCCAAGTTTTGTTCCAATTGGTCAAGTGGTTCCAGACAAGAAGATCTTCACGTAAATTTCCCATAGGATCCTATGTTAAACTAGAACTGTGAGTGACCTCACTGAGTCATACCCCCGCTTGCAATACTAGAAGTTGCGCTTACAAGCTTTAAACATGTAAAACTCTCAAGTTCGATTAGCTCCCTTTGCAAGCATCTGGCAATAATTATCTTGCTTCATGTAAATCTACATATGATGCCCAATCTTCAAATAAAGTTTCTTCAAATCCATTGAACGGTTAGGAGGAGTTGCGCTTACAAGATTAAAACATGTAAAACCCATAAGTTGGATCATGTCCCTATGCAAGAATCCGGTGATATTTATATTGCTTCACGCACATCCATACATATGATGCCCAACCTTCATATTAAGTTTCATCAAAATCCATTGAACGGTTTAGGAGTTGCGCTTACAAGCTTTAGACATGTGAAACCCTTAAGTTGGATTATCCCTCTTTGCTAGCATCCGGCGATGACTACCTCTTCATGCACATCTACAAATGTACATATGATGACCAACTTTCATATCAGGTTTCATCAAATCCGTTGAACGATTTAGGAATTGTGCTTACAAGCTTTAAACATGTTAAACCCTTAAGTTGGATTATCTATCATTGCCAGCATCCGACGATAATTATCTTGCTTCATGCGCATCTATATTTGATGCCATACCTTCATACATGTATAAAGTTTCATCAAAATCCACTGAAGGGTTTAGGATTTGCGCTTGCAAGGTTTAAACATGTAAAACCCTTAATTTGGATTATCTCCCTTTCCAAGCATCTGGCGATTATTATTTTGCTTCATTCATATCTACATAATTTATGATGCCCAACCTTTATATAAAGTTTCATCCAAATCCATTGAACTGTTTAGGATGAGTTGCTTTCAAGCTTTAAACATGTGAAACCCTTAAGTTGAATTATCTCCCTTTGCAAGCATCTGGCGATAATTATCTTGCTTCATGTAAATCTACATATGATGACCAACCTTCATATATTTTCATCAAAATCCATTGAACGGTTTAGGAGGAGTTGCGCTTACAAGCTTTAAACACGAAAAACCCTTAAATGTGGAAGTGGTTTAACTGTCGGTATATAACAGTTAAGTGATACCACATTTGGTTGTTATATGCACATTCTGACCTTATTGGTAATTAATACCATATTTCGCCTTAGACTCTCCAATAAAAAGATGAAGAGTGACCAAATATTTTATATGCGTTTACTCAAATACATGCACATATACACCTGCCGATTTGATACTTTAGCCTGTATAGAGATAATGAGAGACGTGACAGTCTATATTTTGTGTAGTTATGTTTGTTTTTAGAACATACATGTACACGTTGAACTTACTTTATTTGATATTGTCTTAACTTAGTAACAAGTAATAGCTTTCCAAAAAGCTTGCCTAACAAAGCATTTAATAAATATGAATCATAATATATGAATGATGGTAAATGCTGTACTATTTACTGCGACAGTTGACTGGTCATGTCTATTTTTCAGAAATAGCAGCATTGTTAATGATGAGATACAGTAGCCTGGCTCTATTTTGCTACAAACATTTTTTTATTATGTATAATGAAGTTCTATACGGTCTATCCTCTGACCATTAGCAGTCTTTGCGCCAAGTTTTGTTGAAGATTGAATGCGAAAAAACAATAGGGTTCATCCTCTCACCATGGGTAATGATCAAATAAAGTTTGATGAAGATTGAATTCAAAAGCAAAACTATATTATTACTACAAGCTTTTTCTGTTATACTGAAATATGACCTTGTCATTTGACCTTGAAATACAGTAGGGTTCATCTACTCACCATTGGCAAATGGTGGAATTACAGAATGATAAAAAATTTTTGCTATAGTTGTTTCTCAACTAGAGCCTCAGTACGCCCTGGGTCGCTCACTTCTTAGGGCCAAATAAGCTAAAAAGGAGTAACGTATCTTGTGGGTTACATAATACATGTAAAACACTGTTTAATTCATCATTTGCAATATTGGTAGTAATTCATAATTAAAGGTCAATCGTTCAAAATAACTATTGAAAGGTCTCTCCTACATGACCCCATCATGTGAACCTGAACTTTCAAGAGTTCCGATTCTA
This sequence comes from Mytilisepta virgata, assembly GCA_028015205.1. NCBI lineage: Eukaryota > Metazoa > Mollusca > Bivalvia > Mytilida > Mytilidae > Mytilisepta > Mytilisepta virgata. The sequence continues at coordinate 3,623,899 of JAPWFG010000016.1, forward strand.
TGACATATAGTTTTTTAGATTTACTCAATTAATTGCTTGACCTTGATTTCACCTTGACGTAAATTTTAAGGTCAAAGATCAAGAACCTCAAATCAACAAACCTTAGGCCTCTATTAAATATAACTTTTGATATATAGCAAATTGCCTTTAAATTGACCTTTGACCTTTTTCTGAAGGTCAAAGGTCATGGATTATACAAATCCCTTTCCATAAGCTTTAATGACCTATAGTTTTTGATACATACTTGATTTAGTGTGATATTGAAATTGACCTCAAAACACAAAAACCGTAGGTCCTAAAACGCTGTTTTTTTTTAATTTGAGGTCATTGACCTTTGACCTCAAATTCAAGGTTAGAACTAATATTTTGCACTATGTAGTATATTTGAGTGAAGGTAAACTTTATGTAAAAAAGTAAAATGTCCCCAGTATTGATAAGCGTATTAACATAAAGATATATGCGCGTTAATTTAACCAGAAATCTATGATTACAGAGTTCGCCTCGATCCCCCATTAATTTTGGTGTATGACTGTAACTCCCCGAGATGCGCATTACAGCAAGTAATATGATTGAAGGTCGCTTGGTATCGGAGAACTGAACTCGGACGTAAAACTTAACCTAAGTCAATGAAGCGCAATAAAATAGGTCAGATTGACCTAATTTTGTGGAAGGCTGTGTTACTCCCAGAAATGCATCCTCACACCTAGCAATATGATTGAAGATCCCTTGGTATCAGAGAACTGAACTCGGACGTTAAAATTAACCTAAGTCAATGAAGAGCGATAAGTAGGTCAAAATGATCTAATTTTGATGGGAGACTGTGTTACTCCCCGAGATGCACCCTGGCACCAAGTAATATGATTGCAGGTCCCTTGGTATCGGAGAACTGAACTCGGGCGTAAAACTTAACCTAAGTCAATGAAGCGCGATAAGTAGCTCAAAGTGACCTAATTTTGGTAGGAGGCTGTGTTACTCCAAGAGATGCACCCTCACACCAAGTAATATGAGTATAGGTCACTTTGTATGTGTTGTTAAAATTTGTTTGGACATAAAACTTAAAAGCCAGTCAACCGTGCAATATGAATGATGTGACCTTCATCTTATGTCACATAGTCAGTGTCTTCAACGTGCACCTGCACACAAAAATATATGACTCTATGTTAACTACTAATTGAAAATTAGATGTGGACGCGCACGCGGACGTTTAAGCCAGGGGTACTCCATTAGTCCCCCATCAACTTCGTTGAGGCGAACTAAAAATCACTTACAATAGTTGAAGATTTGAATAATATTAAATGTAAATAATAGTTATTAGTTCAATAAGATTTCCGATAGATAATTATGATGTCTCATTTTAAATTACGCGTTTTGTCTTAAGTAATTGTTTTGTTATTGTCTGTTTAACTGCAACAAGGTCATTTTGGTTATACAGGTTATTTGTACATATGCGATACCTGTGATGTACGACTTATTTCAAATGAAATATGCCTCCTGCGCGAAATTTGAGGTAAGCCAGTGCATTTTGTTCGCTTTGCTTAGCTAGTTTTTATTTAACGTTTGTATTGCATTTTAAATTTTTGTCTGCTTAAACTAATAATGATGGCTATTCTTATGAATATTTGTGAACTGGTGCTTATCTACTTTTATTTGCTGCTTCATCAGCACAAGGGTTTCGCTGACCAAGTTATTTGAATAAGGGACTTATCATTTTTTACCTGGGTGGGGGGGGGCTGGTCAAAATGCTGGGGGGGATCAAGTTTTTTCTGTAAGTGGAAAAGGGGGGTTCAGATTTTTTTATGAATTCAAAGAGGGGGATCATTTTTTTTTGCACATGGATTTCAAGGGGGGGGGGTCAAAATTTTTAGTTAAGCAGTGCATTACACCAGTCAAATGAAAACATATTTTACCACCATTAAACATTTTATTTCATTGTCACATACATGTACAATAATGTATATATGTATTTTATATGTCACTGGTAAAATCAAGTTCACACATCAACATAACCATCAGGACCAAAAACCTTTACAGTTATTAAATCAAATGGGTCCGACTCATCTCCTGACGATTCAATTTCCTTATCTATATCTTGAATTTCTAGAGTTTCCAAAGTATTAAGTTTTGGAATTGAAGACTTGAATTTTTTATTGTAAGAATTCTTTAACATCTCAACTGCTTCTTTTACTGTTTACTTGCCTTATCTCTATTAAATGAAACATTTGAGAACTTTTGAATCTTCAAGCATATCCTACATATCATGTGTGTCAAAGGTAAGTGTTTTGCATTTTAAAATTTTGGCATGTTTAATAGAGGGGGGATCACATTTTTTTTAAATGTTTTTAATGGGGGATAAAAAAAATAGTGAAATATCATGGGGGGATCAAGAAAATTTTATATGTTTGATTTCAAAATGACCAGCCCCCCTCCCAGGTAAATAATGATAAGTCCCTAATATATTTAAATGGTTTTATGATTATCAAACTATGTGATCAAATAGATAGACATGATTTTAAGTTGTAATAAATCATTGGAATGAAATACAGTCATATATTTAGATAGATTACAAACATTGTTTGGTGTATAATGTATATATTAAAACTCACGACGTTTTTTTTTCGGGTATTTAATATCTTTCGTTTACTATCGTATGCTAAATAGAAATCGTCCGGGTATATCTTTATATATATACTTCCCTGTCATATTGTTTGTGTAATATATCTACTGCTACATGTACCAAGTATATATACCTAAAACACAAACTTTGAAATAAAAAGAAGTAAAATTTCTATAAGGTAAGACAGAAATTATACAATGTTTAGAAAAAATTACAGGATACAGGGTTTAGGTCATATTAGATAATGCATTGGTAGTTGTAAACTACATTTGTATTTTACTCTCTGATCATATGAAAGTGCTACTTAACAAGAATTTAAAACACCATTCTTCAAATCGTGATTGAGAGACTCAGGACTAATATTTTTTTAGGCACTTGCACGTTCATTTACTGAAAACTCAAGCCACTGTTCCTTTACTACTTGAATAATATGAATTTTATTGAGAAAAAAATACTGGAAGGTCTGAATCAAAGTAACAAACACAATTAAATTCAAAGATATACCAAAAATACTACACTTAGGAACAAAGGACAGGAATAAAAAAAATCACAAAGAAAACAAAACAACAACACATTTCCATTTTTCCTAGACTTCTAATTCGAACCAGATGAAATACGTATAAGATCTTCATATGGTATAAATCGATTCATCCATCATATCTCATGATCGTTTTAGTCGAACGAATATCGTTTCCATTTGTTTTCAGACAATTCAGTTTTAATACAATTCAATCTTTTATTGCCATATAAACTATAAAAGCAGTTTGTGACAAATAAACAAAAATATTTACATGCCAGTTTTAAAAGTCTAGTCCCCTTCTTCAGTTCTATTGACTTTTAAAAAAAATGTTTTTTCTTTGTGTTATGTTCATACATGACTAAAAATGTTTTAGAAACATTTCGCAGAAATTTTAACAACACAAACGGTGTGTATCTGCATTGTACATGTATATATCAGACAGAGCCAATTCGCACCTCCCCCATCCCCAGGAAAAAACCCAAAGAAGATAAAAATTAGAAATTCTAATATATTTGAATATTTACTTCCAGTGCAGTGACAGTGTTAAAATTTCTAATTTACAACATTGGAATTAGTGTTGAATACTCTTCTCGTCCTATTTAATTACATTTACTGTAGGTGAAAATAAATTCCATGGTTAAATTGGCATTTCCAACAAATAAAACATATTTATTTTAAAAAATCAGCCTTCAGATTGTTGTGTGCTAAAAAAATAATTTAATCTAAATTAAATGGTCATTTTTTTCGCAAAAATCAGCTTTATCATGTTTATGGGAAGACATGAATATTGCACACGAAAGTATCTGTAGACCATTATTTACCAAAAATGTACCAACTGATTAAGTGGATAATTTTTTTAGGGTATGGTTACTTTAGGGGGTATATAAATTTCTAAAACGTGTATGCTTGTGGTGTAGAGGGGGCTTTTACACAAATTGTGTAGGTTTCAGTCTAATAATTCTAAATTGTGTGAGACAAATCTCATTATGTAATAGTATGTACGACGGAAAAGATAATCTAGTCAATCTTGTCAAAAAGGGCCACAAATTTGTAAATGCATCATAAAAATGCCTGTTTAATTATCACTTACATTTTGAAATATTTCAACCATAAAATAGCAATTACCTAAAATTTGACCGTAAAAAAAGTTATAGCCTTATTATCTGCGTAGCCTTTTAGGGATTCATGAATGCACTATTGGCCCCCCATCAGGTCACGGCCTAAAAAATACAACTGACCTACGTCGGGAGGGGGGGGGGGCATGGGGGCAAGTATTCGGAAGCCATCTGCCGGGGTTTGAAGTTTTCAGCAGCTATCTTGTGTACAATTTTTAACGTAAGTATCGTGCAAAACATTACCTTACTCTCTCTCTTACTTGGGTAGTGAGTCATTACTTTATTATGATAATCCCCAATAGACAAGAAGTAAACGTGATCCGTCATCAAATATATAATTTATGTAAAAAAAACTTGTAAAGAATAATGGTATCTCTTTTTTTCAATAATAATGGTATGTCTGCATGTTGTTGCTGCCAATTTTTGTGTCATCAATTGTGGAATTAGGTTAGGATTAGGGTTACTTACAAATTTATGTTGGATTCAAACAAGAAAAACATGGTTGCTTTAATTTAACTTCCGTTGCTATAAATAGAATTTACACAATAATTTGATTTATGAATTGACAACATGACAGTGATCACATATATCTGATAATTGTATTATTTTTCCAAAGACATTAAATATTATATTGAAGTTATGGGTTATATCACAGCATGATGCAAAATGTGTAATATATGTATTACCAAAGGTATTTTTTGGGGTACATTTTTGTTCTAGAAATTTTTTGGGTCACTTATTTAGACAACTATTTTTGGGGCTGTTTTGAAAAAAAAAGTACTATTTTTGAGGGGTTAAATTTTTTGCGGGGACGAGCCTATGTTTCGATAGTTATTGGGAGTACCCCTCCCCCCTCCTTGGGAAGCCAGAGAGTTTCAACATATGCCAGAAAATCTCAACATCCATTTAAGGCCGAAAGTCTTAACATATGCTCAAAATTTTCACAGTATATATAAGCTCGAAAGTCTGAACATATACTCGAAAATCCCAACATCCATGTAAGTTCGAAAGTCTCAACATCCATGTAAGCTCGAAAGTCTCAACATATAGGTAAACTCGAAAGTCTGAACATATGCTCGAAAATCCCAACATCCATGTAAGTTCGAAAGTCTCAACATCCATGTAAGCTCGAAAATCTCAACATATAGGTAAGCTCGAAAGTCTGAACAAATGCTCGAAAATCCCAACATCCATGTAAGGCCGAAAGTCTCAACATCCATGTAAGCTCGAAAGTCTCAACATATAGGTAAGCTCGAAAGTCTGAACATATGCTCGAAAATCCCAACATCCATGTAAGGCCGAAAGTCTCAACATCCATGTAAGCTCGAAAGTCTCAACATATAGGTAAGCTCGAAAGTCTGAACATATGCTCGAAAATCCCAACATCCATGTAAGTTCGAAAGTCTCAACATCCATGTAAGCTCGAAAATCTCACCGTAAGCCGGAAAGTCTAAACACAAACACAAACGTCTCAAAGTACGCCTGAAAGTATCTCAACACACATAACATGCGTCTTAAAGGTTTCACAATGCATGTAACATGACTGAAACATGTCAAACTGGTAACCGGAAAAATCGGCCCGCGGACTGCTCGGTCCAGGACCACTCGGACCGTACGGATGAGATGATTGAAGTACGGGATGATTTGTCCGACGACACGGTCCAAGTGGTCCAGTGCCGAGTTGTCCGCGGGCCGCTATTCGTCAAACTCACGCCAAAATTCTCAAGATAAGCCTAGACATGTTTACAATCATTACCCTCTTTTTGTTCGTTCGATTGCACTACAGAAATATCATCAAAAAGTACGTATATGTATATATCAAACCTGTTCATTCAAAGAAGTATAATGGTAAATTAAACTATTTTAATTTCCTCAGACTCGAACATGTGAAATAGAAAGTCCACCTTCTGAAATCCAACTGTTGTTGCATAATCTATGTGTACGTGTATTGTTTAGGTTAGACGTTTGATTAAGCTCTTAAATTCCTTTTTTCCAATGCATTCAATATAATTTCGATTTTTGCCGTTTGATCTGAAAGCATCGTAGGAAACCGACGACCGGTTGAGTTACGCTTTGCTACACTTACCGACCGTGAGTTAATTCATTCATTTTACCCTTAATATTCATGAATTAAATTGAACAGTGGAATTACTGCTAATAATAATGCCGTTCTCCTCTTTGGAGATTGTAACAATAGTGACGTTCTCCACTTTGAAGCTGAACAGTGCTTCAGTAATACAACACCACGTCCTTAAAAAAGTCAACGTGCATCATGCAGTTGATAATTTTTGTTGTGTAGTGATTTTTACATCAGAGGACCGTCAGGGCCTCGGGTGTATTGCCATCTCCTAAATTTCCCGCTTATTTGCATATATGCATATATTTAAATTAGTTTTGGAATGATAACCGACCTATAAAAATTATAGACCCGCGGACGTTATATAGTGCAAAATAAAATTCCTTATCGCTTCTTTTAAATTCATGTTTTCAATGAATACTCAGATTTTTTTTTTAAATCCAAATTAATAATATGAAAATGTTTTGTCGTTAGAAATATTAGTATATTAATCAAACAATCTTTAATATCAATGACCTACCGAAAAATTGTTGCTGCGGATGAATATATATATATATATATATATATATATATATATATATATATATATATATATATATATATTTGAACTAAAACTGTATGCTATGAACTACTGTTTGGATATATATATGTAGACAAGATTGTCAATGCATGAATAATGCTGTTCTCATTCCCAGTGCATCTATACTAGTCATTACAATGTTAATGCCCTTTTTGCTAAGCCGATGGGGCAGTCAATGTTACCGTTGTCTATCTGTATGTAATTCTCTGTTTATCTTGAAAGTGATTTCCGTTTTATAATATTAATATGGCTCAACTGAATGTTATTAAATATATAAACAATGTTTATTATCACCAAAAAAAAAAAAAAAAACAGATAAATTTAAAATTTGGATTGTGTCCCTCTTATCATTATAGTTATATTTCCATTTATATGTGGAAATATTTTTACTATCTTAATAATATTTCGAACTCTTATTGCCACAGAAAAATGTTAAACAAAACACTATTTATTTTAAAGTGCTCATTCCCACAAAAAAAAATAATCAAACGCAAAATTGAATGGTGATTCTTTCACTATTCTAGAGACGTGCCCCATAGTAACTAATATGCAAGCAAGTACCACTGATACATTCACAAATTATTTACTGTTATATATAGTTTAGAGTTATGTACAACCACATGTATACATGTATATGCTATGCGATGTGATGAACTTTTTGAAGTTTGATAAATAATTCATTTTTATGAATAATGTATATATGTTAGTCCAATGTATATATTTATATTTTTTTTGCATTTTTTACTATTAATAATAGGTATAGATAGTCTATTGAACTGTATTAAATGGAAATAGCATGAATTCAATGGATAATGCAACAATAAATCCAAATGTTTATATATACCAGTTATGACATTTTTTAAAGTTATCTAATGGTCAATCCAAAGTTTGATTGTAACACATGTGATCCTTTTAATCCATTTTAGAATATTAAGAGACTATACAAATGCTAGCTCAGCATACAGATAAATGATTTGAAAACATAACAGATATGCTACATAAATAATAAAATGCCCAATTCTGTTCATATAATATAGTCCTACATTTGAAAGTCATTATAACTGTATGCTTAGCATATATATAACTGGATTAAATCAAATATATGGGATCATGTAAAATGTTTCTCGTTAAATGTAATATAAAAAAATGTATTTTGGTATATGTGAATATTTTAAGGAATATCAAATAGAAATTTACTACATATTATAGGAAAAGAGAGGTTCACGAAGGGTTAGAATGGCCCTAAATTGGTCAAGCGATTACAACTTTCAAATAGAAATACTTGTGATAATTCTATTAAGACTAAAATATACTATTTTGGCACCTACTATTAAATATCTTGAAGCTATGACCCCATGATTATACATTATTTGTATTTTTGGTCAATTTTGTCTGAAATTTATATGTTTTGGCATAATTAACCATGGCTGTTATACAATTCCGAAAAGTTTTTATTTTGATGAATTCTTTATCAAATTTTGAGTCTTTTGGTTACAAAACATTTTGGATTGTAGATGGTGGCCAAATTTTCCTAAAGCTTTCATGTCTGAAAATTGCACCAAATCATTATATTTGGACAAAATGGGCCTAATTTGGAGAATGTAATGTACTATTATGAAAGAACTGATTTATTGAGCGTTAATACATTTGAAATCGACCAATTTACGAACCAAATTGTTAACTATTTGGAGTTTAATTGTAAGATTTATATTTTAGACCGTTTTGGGCTATAAATGAACTGTGTCCTTTGAATAAGTGATATCACAATAACCATAATACTAAGTACCTGTTAGAAAATAGCACTTTTACAGTACATTGTTAAAAATGAATACATTCCAACAATGACCAATATTAATGATGTAATATGAGATTATATATATACTGTTTTATATTGTTACATATATAAATGAAAATTGAAACCAAACTGTTGTCATTATTAAAAAAAAGAAACGAAAAGGGAGGTATGATTGGTAATCAGACACAGAAACAAAATGATGAAAAAGAAATAAAGCTAACCATACAACATCTTTACAATCAGAAAAAAACTATACTAAAATCAGTTAGAAATAGCCATGAAATGACAAATATTAAACAATATAAATCAGAAAACTAATGGCCACATCAATGTACAAACAGAAAATCAAAAGATATACACCAAAGAATTACAAGCCCTGTTTTATAGGCCTCTAAGGACCGACGCATTCATATTGTAGTTGTGATCTATATGTATGGTGCAAAATCATCTAGCTCATTGCTAATACCCATCCAGAGCACTTGAGATCACCCCAACTATTGGTGGGGTTAAGTTGCTCAGGCTTTAGTTTTCTATGTTGTTTCTAGTGTACTCTCATTTGTCTTTTTCAGTTTTAGACATAATATTATCGATATATGAGTTTACTGTTCATGTGGTATCTTTCACCCAAATATTACAATTTATCTGTTTTAATATGATTGTCTTGACCTCTTTCTCATAATTCAGTGACTAGTCAAAAAAATATTTGCTATGTTGATTCTCTGTCATAAGTAATAAGCTAAAGATTTTTGCAAGTGTGCAACTATACGGTCATAATGCCAATCTAGCAGTTCTCATTTGACCACGTCAACATTTCATGGATAATTCACAAAGATAAGTTTCTTACTATAAGACAGTATCTCAGATATGATAGCAAATTATATTATGTGTACTATATTGTAAGGTGAACATCTGTCTGGTAGGTACTATATAAACACCTGTCATTTATCAATAATTAGCAAATAGTTCATTGTACTGAGGGTCATATGGCAGTATATGGACCGGTAGGTCGTCTCGAAAAAATTATATGGACCGAAGCGTAGGATGTGTCGCCTGCGCATGCATAGGCGGAACCGGAAGTACCCGAAAGTGATTTGCGCGCATGCGCAACCGGAAGTAGTGGATTTTCCCCATATTTTGTTTACGGAAGTGACGCAAGTCACAGACCCGGACGTGCCGTCTGCGCATGTCTAGGAACCGGAAGTACCCAGAAGTCATGCCCAACCGGAAGTAGTGGATTTCCCCATGATTTGATTACGGAAGTGACGCAAGTCACTTACCCGGAAGTTCCATGCTTGACCAGAACTCAGATTGAATTATCTCCCTTTTTCCGCATTTCTCGGTCGTCTCTGGATCTTTCGTCGGTCTCTAGGGTCTGATACTCTCACTGTTATGTCGAAGTCCGAGAGTATACGAAGTACACTATTGGATTATCTCCCCTTATCCCGCTCTTTTTATTTGGGGGTATTTTCTGTGAGGACCAAAGGTAGGATTGGATTATGTCCCCCTACCTCCAAATGATGCTGTCACCAATAGATCAATGGAGGGGTGTCCTTAGCAACTGACTTAGCAACGGCGGTCCATTTCACTGCTCATCACTGCTCATCTCTTGCTCATCCCTGCTCATTGCTGCTCATCTCTTGCTTTTTGCTGCTCATTGCTACTCAGGACCTTACTCGCGTGGTCATTTCGCTGCTGCTGCTTGTTGCTGCTGCTGCTGCTGCTGAGGAGGTGAAGGTGGGATTCTTACTGTTTCGTTATGAGTCACCTCTTGTTCCCGTTGATGTTACGATGGACATCCAAGATGGCTGCGGACATGTAACGCGGACCTGAAAGAGAGCACCCTCATGAAACAGAAATTTTAGAGTCTTTCCGGACGGAAACGAACGTTTCCGGATTTCAGTCCTAACCATAACCCTAACTCGAGTCCTAACCCCAACCCTAACTCTAACCCTAACTCTAATCCTAACCCTAACCCTAACCCTAACCGTAGTCCTGTCTCTAACCCTTATCGTAGGTCTGTCTCGTACTCCTACTCTAACAACTCATACCCCACGCCGCTGGTTTACCTAAGCAAGCGTGACAAACATGGAACCGGAAGTCACGTGACCGGAACCGGAAGTACCGGAAGTGATTTGCGCGCATGCGCAACCGGAAGTAGTGGGTTTTTCCGCCATTTGTTACCGGAAGTGACGTAAGTCACGTGCTAGAACCCGGATGTGTGATCTGAGCATGCGTTACCGGAACCGGAAATACCCGGAAGTCAGGCGCATGCGCAACCGGAAGTAGTGGTTTTTCCCGCCATTTTACCATATTTTGTTAACGGAAGTGACGTAAGTCACGTGCTAGACCCGAATGTGTGGTCTGCGCATGTTCAGGAACCGGAAGTGGTTTTTGCGCGCATGCGCAACCGGAAGTTATGGGTTTTCCCCGTGATTTGTTTACGGAAGTGACGTAAGTCACGTGCAAGGACCCGGATATGTCGTCTGCGCATGTTCAGGAACCAGAAGTGGTTTTTGCGCGCATGCGCAACCGGAAGTGATGGGTTTTCTCCATGATTTGTTTACGGAAGTGACGTAAGTCACGGACCAGGATGTGCCATGCTTGACCAGACTGAATTATCTCCCTTTTCCCGCACTTCTCGGTCGTCTCTGGATCTTTTATCGGTCTCTGGGGTCTGATACTCTCACTGTCATGTCGAAGTCCGAGAGTATACGAAGTACACTATTGGATTATCTCCCCTTATCCCGTTCTTTTCATCTGCGGGTATTTTCTGTGAGGACCAAAGGTAGGATTGGATTATGTCCCCTTCCCTCCAAGTGATGCTTGTCACCATTAGATCAATGGATGGGTGTCCTTAGCAACGGCGGTCCATTTCATTGCATTCACTTAGTTTCTCTTCTCTTGCTCCATCCCGCTCCTCGCTGCTCTTCTCTTGCTCCATGCTGCTCATCGCTGCTCTTCTCTTGCTCATCACTGCTCATTGCTGCTCATCTCTTGCTCATCATTGCTCATCACTGCTCATTGCTGCTCATCTCTTGCTCATCGCTGCTCATCGCTGCTCATTGCTGCTCTTCTCTTGCTCATCGCTGCTCATTGCTGCTCATCTCTTGCTCCGTGCTGCTCATCGCTACTCAGGACCTTACTCGCGTGCTCATTTCGCTCCTGCTGCTTGTCACTGTTCGTCATCGCTGTTCATCTCTTGATCCACCCTTTTCCCGCACTTCTCGGTCGTCTCTGGATCTTTCATCGGTCTCTAGGGTCTGATACTCTCACTGTCATGTCGAAGTCCGAGAGTATACGAAGTACGCTATTGGATTATCTCCCCTTATCCTGCTCTTTTCATCTGTGGGTGATGTTTTCTGTGAGGACCAAAGGTAGGATTGGATTATGCCCCCTTACCTTCAAGTGATGCTGTCACCAATAGATCAATGGAGGGGTGTTCTTAGCAACTGCCTTAACAACGGCGGTCCATTTCATTGCACATCGCTGCTCATTGCTGCTCTTCTCTTGCTCATCGCTGCTCATTGCTGCTCATCTCTTGCTCATCGCTGCTCATTGCTGCTCATCTCTTGCTCATCGCTGCTCACCAGTGCTCTTCTCTTGCTCATCACTGCTCTTCTCTTGTTCATTGCTGCTCAACCCATGCTCTTTGCTGCTCATCGCTACTCAGGACCTTACTCGCGTGCTCATTTCGCTCCTGCTGCTTGTCACTGTTCGTCATCGCTGTTCATCTCTTGATCCACCCTTTTCCCGCACTTCTCGGTCGTCTCTGGATCTTTCATCGGTCTCTAGGGTCTGATACTCTCACTGTTATGTCGAAGTCCGAGAGTATACGTTTGGATTATCTCCCCTTATCCCGCTCTTTTCAGTATTTTCTGTGAGGACCAAAGGTAGGATTGGATTATGTCGTCTTACCTACAAGTGATGCTTGTCACCATTAGATCAATGGAGGGGTGTCCTTAGCAACCGCCTCAGCAACGGCGTCCATTTCTATGATGCACTTCGTTTCTCTTCTCTTGCTTCATCCCGCTCCTCGCTGCTCTTCTCTTGCTCTGTGCTGCTCATCGCTGCTCTTCTCTTGCTCTGTGCTGCTCATCACTGCTCTTCTCTTGCTCATCGCTGCTCATCACTGCTCATTGCTGCTCATCTCTTGCTCATCGCTGCTCATTGCTGCTCATCTCTTGCTCATCGCTGCTCATTGCTGCTCATCTCTTGCTCATCGCTGCTCATTGCTGCTCTTCTCTTGCTCATCGCTGCTCATCACTGCTCATCGCTGCTCATCTCTTGCTCATCGCTGCTCTTCTCTTGCTCTTTGCTGCTCATCGCTACTCAGGACCTTACTCGCGTGCTCATTTCGCTCCTGTTGCTTGTTGTTGTTCGTCATCGCTGTTCATCTCTTGCTCCGTGCTGCCCATCGCTGCTCTTCTCTTGCTCATCGTTGCTCTTCTCTTGCTCATAGCTCCTCATCACTGCTCATCGCTGCTCATCTCTTGCTCCGTGTTACTCTTCTCTTGCTCTTTGCTGCTCATCGCTACTCAGGACCTTACTCGCGTGCTCATTTCGCTCCTGTTGCTTGTTGCTGTTCGTCATCACTGTTCTTCTCTTGCTCTTTGCTGCTCAATGGTACTCAGGACCTTACTCGCGTGCTCATTTCGCTCCTGTTGCTTGTTGCTGTTCGTCATAGCTGCTCTTCTCTTGCTCATCGCTGCTCTTATCTTGCTCTTTGCTGCTCATCGCTACTCAGGACCTTACTCGGGTGCTCATTTCAGTTTTAGTGCTACTGCTGCTAGTGGTGGTCGATTGTCGTTATTCAAAGATTGGATCTGTGAGAGAGCACACGGTGGGTCACTCTGCATTTATCCAGGCTTGTGACTGGCTATCATAAGATAGGCTGCGTTAATCCTCCTCAATTTTTTAAGGCCACTCTGCATTTGTCCAGGCTTGTGACTGGCTATATATATGTATAAACATATATAGGCTGCATTACCCTCCTTTCCTTTTTTAAAAATTTTTTTCTGTTTGTTTTTTCTTTGTACCAATTTCACATAGAGTCATTGCTGTCTTCAGCTGGTGGTGGGTCGTAGTCGTTCAATACACGATTAAGCAGATATTTTCGTTTTTCTACGGCATATTCCCATGATTCTTTTGATTCGTAGTCTTCCTCTTCTCTCAAGCGTTTAGCCGTTTTCTTGATCTTTCTATCTACGGGGTCTTTATTCATGTCTTGATGCCAGGACAATAGTCCGAGGTAATGGTTTCGCATTTCGTCTCTGTATGTGTCAAACATGTCTCGATATGCTGCCAAGCGTGCCTCGTCTTCTTCCATTCCGGCTTCGACAAGTTCGTTTACTTTCTGTCAGTATTCCGATTGATGTACTTGAAATGTTCTATTCAAAATAACTTCCCATGGAGACTGTTCGCATTGCTCTTCGGAGTCTTCGTTGGACTCCTGTTCACTACTTTGTTCGGATTCCTCGTAATCTGCTTCTGTGGTGGTATCTGAGACTGAATCACTATGGTCTGTTGAATCCTTCTCCATACCGTGTGCATTCTTTTTGCGTCGCCCTATGTTGAAGTTTCGCTTGGACTGGTATCCACATATGTCACAGGTATACATTTAAGACGTCTTTCTTTCCTTGGATTCAATAGTAGAATGAGCTGCGGTCGTCCTGCAAGTGCTTATATTACCTACAGGTTCCTCAACGGCTTGTTGATTCATACACAAACGTTTGGCAAAGTATTCGTTTCGAGATTGTTGCAGTTCAGATTTCACTTTTCTGATGAGGTTTCTATTAAGTCTTGTCCACTCGTTGTCAATCCTTCTACACCCCTTGCAGACATTCATATTTTTGTAGAATTCCGCAAAGCTCTTGTTCATTTGACACTTTGTACATTTCTTGTTTGGATCCACTTTGCTGGGTCCTCCACTTGTGTTGTCCAGCCGTTTGGTTCTCTCCACTTTGGTTGGAAGTATTTTCCTTTTCATTTCTGGTTTTGCTTTGGTCTTTGAAAGATCCACAGGTATTAAGTATCTACCAGGAACCAATAAACCGAGAGGCGTTTTCGACTCCATTGGTACGTGTGTGTTGTTTGACGGTCTTCAAACAACTGACGAAATTAAACAAAACCTCTGAATATATTTTCGTTAAAAGCTTTCCATTGGCGTCATGGTGGCGAAGATTGTTTTTGTCTATTCATTCAGACAACACAGTTTGCTGCTCATCATTGCTCATCTTTTGCTCCGCGCTGCTCATTGCTGCTCATCTCCTGCCCATCGCTGCTCATTGCTGCTCATCTCTTGCTCATCGCTGCTCATTGCTGCTCATCTCTTGCTCATCACTGCTCATTGCTGCTCATCTCTTGCTCATCACTGCTCATTGCTGCTCATCTCTTGCTCATCGCTGCTCATCGCTGCTCATCGCTGCTCATCTCTTGCTCTTTGCTGCTCATTGCTACTCAGGACCTTACGCGCGTGGTCATTTCGCTGCTGCTGCTTGTTGCTGCTGCTGCTGCTGCTGAGGAGGTGAAGGTGGGATTCTTACTGTTTCGTTATGAGTCACCTCTTGTTCCCGTTGATGTTACGATGGACATCCAAGATGGCTGCGGACATGTAACGCGGACCTGAAAGAGAGCACCCTCATGAAACAGAAATTTTAGAGTTTTTCCGGACGGAAACGAACGTTTCCGGATTTCAGTCCTAACCATAACCCTAACTCGAGTCCTAACCCCAACCCTAACTCTAACCCTAACTCTAATCCTAACCTTAACCCTAACCCTAACCGTAGTCCTGTCTCTAACCCTTATCGTAGGTCTGTCTCGTACTCCTACTCTAACAACTCATACCCCACGTCGATGGTTTACCTAAGCAAGCGTGACTGTTTGCCTCATGTTTGTCACGCTTGCTTATGTAAACCACCGGCGTGGGGTATGAGTTGTTAGAGCAGGAGTACGAGACAGACCTACGATAAGGGTTAGAGACAGGACTACGGTTAGGGTTAGGGTTAGGGTTAGGATTAGAGTTAGGGTTAGAGTTAGGGTTGGGGTTAGGACTCGAGTTAGGGTTATGGTTAGGACTGAAATCCGGAAACGTTCGTTTCCGTCCGGAAAGACCCTAAAATTTCTGTTTCATGAGGGTGCTCTCTTTCAGGTCCGCGTTACATGTCCGCAGCCATCTTGGATGTCCATCGTAACATCAACGGGAACAAGAGGTGACTCATAACGAAACAGTAAGAATCCCACCTTCACCTCCTCAGCAGCAGCAGCAGCAGCAACAAGCAGCAGGAGCGAAATGACAAGGCGAGTAAGGTCCTGAGTAGCAATGAGCAGCAAAGAGCAAGAGATGAGCAGCAATGAGCAGCGATGAGCAAGAGATGAGCAGCAATGAGCAGCGATGAGCAAGAGATGAGCAGCAATGAGCAGTGATGAGCAAGAGATGAGCAGCAATGAGCAGTGATGAGCAAGAGATGAGCAGCAATGAGCAGCGATGAGCAAGAGATGAGCAGCAATGAGCAGCGATGGGCAGGAAATGAGCAGCAATGAGCAGCGCGGAGCAAAAGATGAGCAATGATGAGCAGCAAACTGTGTTGTCTGAATGAATAGACAAAAACAATCTTCGCCACCATCACGCCAATGGAAAGCTTTTAACGAAAATATATTCAGAGGTTTTGTTTAATTTCGTCAGTTGTTTGAAGACCGTCAAACAACACACACGTACCAATGGAGTCGAAAACGCCTCTCGGTTTATTGGTTCCTGGTAGATACTTAATACCTGTGGATCTTTCAAAGACCAAAGCAAAACCAGAAATGAAAAGGAAAATACTTCCAACCAAAGTGGAGAGAACCAAACGGCTGGACAACACAAGTGGAGGACCCAGCAAAGTGGATCCAAACAAGAAATGTACAAAGTGTCAAATGAACAAGAGCTTTGCGGAATTCTACAAAAACATGAATGTCTGCAAGGGGTGTAGAAGGATTGACAACGAGTGGACAAGACTTAATAGAAACCTCATCAGAAAAGTGAAATCTGAACTGCAACAATCTCGAAACGAATACTTTGCCAAACGTTTGTGTATGAATCAACAAGCCGTTGAGGAACCTGTAGGTAATATAAGCACTTGCAGGACGACCGCAGCTCATTCTACTATTGAATCCAAGGAAAGAAAGACGTCTTAAATGTATACCTGTGACATATGTGGATACCAGTCCAAGCGAAACTTCAACATAGTGCGACGCAAAAAGAATGCACACGGTATGGAGAAGGATTCAACAGACCATAGTGATTCAGTCTCAGATACCACCACAGAAGCCGATTACGAGGAATCCGAACAAAGTAGTGAACAGGAGTCCAACGAAGACTCCGAAGAGCAATGCGAACAGTCTCCATGGGAAGTCATTTTGAATAGAACATTTCAAGTACATCAATCGGAATACTGACAGAAAGTAAACGAACTTGTCGAAGCCGGAATGGAAGAAGACGAGGCACGCTTGGCAGCATATCGAGACATATTTGACACATACAGAGACGAAATGCGAAACCATTACCTCGGACTATTGTCCTGGCATCAAGACATGAATAAAGACCCCGTAGATAGAAAGATCAAGAAAACGGCTAAACGCTTGAGAGAAGAGGAAGACTACGAATCAAAAGAATCATGGGAATATGCCGTAGAAAAACGAAAATATCTGCTTAATCGTGTATTGAACGACTACGACCCACCACCAGCTGAAGACAGCAATGACTCTATGTGAAATTGGTACAAAGAAAAAACAAACAGAAAAAAATTTTTAAAAAAGGAAAGGAGGGTAATGCAGCCTATATATGTTTATACATATATATAGCCAGTCACAAGCCTGGACAAATGCAGAGTGGCCTTAAAAAATTGAGGAGGATTAACGCAGCCTATCTTATGATAGCCAGTCACAAGCCTGGATAAATGCAGAGTGACCCACCGTGTGCTCTCTCACAGATCCAATCTTTGAATAACGACAATCGACCACCACTAGCAGCAGTAGCACTAAAACTGAAATGAGCACCCGAGTAAGGTCCTGAGTAGAGATGAGCAGCAGAGAGCAAGATAAGAGCAGCGATGAGCAAGAGGAGAGCAGCGATGACGAACAGCAACAAGCAACAGGAGCGAAATGAGCACGCGAGTAAGGTCCTGAGTAGCGATGAGCAGCAAAGAGCAAGAGAAGAGTAACACGGAGCAAGAGATGAGCAGCGATGAGCAGTGATGAGGAGCTATGAGCAAGAGAAGAGCAACGATGAGCAAGAGAAGAGCAGCGATGGGCAGCACGGAGCAAGAGATGAACAGCGATGACGAAAAACAACAAGCAACAGGTGCGAAATGAGCAGCGATGAGCAAGAGAAGAGCAGCAATGAGCAACGATGAGCAAGAGAAGAGCAGCAATGAGCAGCGATGAGCAAGAGATGAGCAGCGATGAGCAGCGATGAGCAAGAGAAGAGCAACAATGAGCAGAGATGAGCAGCGATGAGCAAGAGATGAGCAGCGATGGGCAAGAGATGAGCAGCAATGAGCAGCGATGAGCAAGAGATGAGCAGCAATGAGCAGTGATGAGCAGCGATGAGCAAGAGAAGAGCAGCGATGAGCAGCACAGAGCAAGAGAAGAGCAGCGATGAGCAGCACAGAGCAAGAGAAGAGCAGCGAGGAGCGGGATGAAGCAAGAGAAGAGAAACGAAGTGCATCATAGAAATGGACGCCGTTGCTGAGGCGGTTGCTAACGACACCCCTCCATTGATCTAATGGTGACAAGCATCACTTGGAGGTAAGGGGACATAATCCAATCCTACCTTTGGTCCTCACAGAAAATACTGAAAAGAGCGGGATAAGGGGAGATAATCCGAACGTATACTCTCGGACTTCGACATAACAGTGAGAGTATCAGACCCTAGAGACCGATGAAAGATCCAGAGACGACCGAGAAGTGCGGGAAAAGGGTGGATCAAGAGATGAACAGCGATGACGAACAGTGACAAGCAGCAGGAGCGAAATGAGCACGCGAGTAAGGTCCTGAGTAGCGATGAGCAGCAAAGAGCATGGGTTGAGCAGCAATGAACAAGAGAAGAGCAGTGATGAGCAAGAGAAGAGCACTGGTGAGCAGCGATGAGCAAGAGATGAGCAGCAATGAGCAGCGATGAGCAAGAGATGAGCAGCAATGAGCAGCGATGAGCAAGAGAAGAGCAGCAATGAGCAGCGATGTGCAATGAAATGGACCGCCGTTGCTAAGGCAGTTGCTAAGAACACCCCTCCATTGATCTATTGGTGACAGCATCACTTGCAGGTAAGGGGGCATAATCCAGAAAACAGAAAACATCACCCACACATGAAAAGAGCGGGATAAGGGGAGATAATCCAATAGCGTACTTCGTATACTCTCGGACTTCGACATGACAGTGAGAGTATCAGACCCTAGAGACCGATGAAAGATCCAGAGACGACCGAGAAGTGCGGGAAAAGGGTGGATCAAGAGATGAACAGCGATGACGAACAGTGACAAGCAGCAGGAGCGAAATGAGCACGCGAGTAAGGTCCTGAGTAGCAATGAGCAGCACGGAGCAAGAGATGAGCAGCAATGAGCAGCGATGAGCAAGAGAAGAGCAGCAATGAGCAGCGATGAGCAAGAGAAGAGCAGCAATGAGCAGCGATAAGCAAGAGATGAGCAGCGATGAGCAGCGATGAGCAAGAGATGAGCAGCAATGAGCAGTGATGAGCAAGAGATGAGCAGCAATGAGCAGTGATGAGCAGCGATGAGCAAGAGAAGAACAGCAATGAGCAGCGATGAGCAAGAGAAGAGCAGCAATGAGCAGCGATAAGCAAGAGAAGAGCAGCAATGAGCAGCGATGAGCAAGAGATGAGC
Source organism: Mytilisepta virgata (assembly GCA_028015205.1). Classification (NCBI taxonomy): domain Eukaryota; kingdom Metazoa; phylum Mollusca; class Bivalvia; order Mytilida; family Mytilidae; genus Mytilisepta; species Mytilisepta virgata. The sequence continues at coordinate 3,643,475 of JAPWFG010000016.1, forward strand.
AGCGATGAGCAGCGATGAGTAGCGATGAGCAGCGATGAGCAAGAGAAGAGCAGCGAGGAGCGGGATGGAGCAAGAGAAGAGAAACTAAGTGAATGCAATGAAATGGACCGCCGTTGCTAAGGACACCCGTCCATTGATCTAATGGTGACAAGCATCACTTGGAGGTAAGACGACATAATCCAATCCTACCTTTGGTCCTCACAGAAAATACTGAAAAGAACGGAATAAGGGGAGATAATCCAATAGCGTACTTCGTATACTCTCGGACTTCGACATAACAGTGAGAGTATCAGACCCTAGAGACCGATGAAAGATCCAGAGACGACCGAGAAGTGCGGGAAAAGGGTGGATCAAGAGATGAACAGCGATGACGAACAGTGACAAGCAGCAGGAGCGAAATGAGCACGCGAGTAAGGTCCTGAGTAGCGATGAGCAGCACGGAGCAAGAGATGAGCAGCAATGAGCAGCGATGAGCAAGAGAAGAGCAGCAATGAGCAGCGATGAGCAAGAGAAGAGCAGCAATGAGCAGCGATGAGCAAGAGATGAGCAGCGATGAGCAGCGATGAGCAAGAGAAGAGCAGCAATGAGCAGCGATGAGCAGCGATGAGCAGCGATGAGCAAGAGATGAGCAGCAATGACCAGTGATGAGCAGTGATGAGCAAGAGATGAGCAGCAATGAGCAGTGATGAGCAAGAGAAGAGCAGCGATGAGCAGCACGGAGCAAGAGAAGAGCAGCGAGGAGCGGGATGGAGCAAGAGAAGAGAAACTAAGTGAATGCAATGAAATGGACCGCCGTTGCTAAGGACACCCATCCATTGATCTAATGGTGACAAGCATCACTTGGAGGTAAGGGGACATAATCCAATTCTACCTTTGGTCCTCACAGAAAATACCCGCAGATGAAAAGAGCGGGATAAGGGGAGATAATCCAATAGTGTACTTCGTATACTCTCGGACTTCGACATGACAGTGAGAGTATCAGACCCCAGAGACCGATAAAAGATCCAGAGATGACCGAGAAGTGCGGGAAAAGGGAGATAATTCAATCTGGTCAAGCATGGCACATCCTGGTCCGTGACTTACGTCACTTCCGTAAACAAATCATGGAGAAAACCCATCACTTCCGGTTGCGCATGCGCGCAAAAACCACTTCTGGTTCATGAACATGCGCAGACGACATATCCGGGTCCTTGCACGTGACTTACGTCACTTCCGTAAACAAATCATGGGGAAAACCCATAACTTCCGGTTGCGCATGCGAGCAAAAACCACTTCCGGTTTCTGAACATGCGCAGACCACACATCCGGGTCTAGCACGTGACTTACGTCACTTCCGTAAACAAAATATGGTAAAATGGCGAGAAAAACCACTACTTCCGGTTGCGCATGCGCCTGACTTCCGGATTCCGGTAACGCATGCTCAGATCACACATCCGGGTCCTAGCACGTGACTTACGTCACTTCCGGTAACAAATGGCGGAAAAATCCACTACTTCCGGTTGGGCATGCGCGCAAATCACTTCCGGTACTTCCGGTTCCATGTTTGTCACGCTTGCTTAGGTAAACCACCGGCGTGGGGTATGAGTTGTTAGAGTAGGAGTACGAGACAGACCTACGATAAGGGTTAGAGACAGGACTCCGGTTAGGGTTAGGGTTAGGGTTAGGGTTAGGATTAGAGTTAGGGTTAGAGTTAGGGTTGGGGTTAGGACTCGAGTTAGGGTTATGGTTAGGAAAGACTCTAAAATTTCTGTTTCATGAGGGTGCTCTCTTTCAGGTCCGCGTTACATGTCCGCAGCCATCTTGGATGTCCATCGTAACATCAACGGGAACAAGAGGTGACTCATAACGAAACAGTAAGAATCCCACCTTCACCTCCTCAGCAGCAGCAGCAGCAGCAACAAGCAGCAGGAGTGAAATGACCACGCGAGGAAGGTCCTGAGTAGCAATGAGCAGCAAAGAGCAAGAGATGAGCAGCAATGAGCAGGGATGAGCAAGAGATGAGCAGCAATGAGCAGTGAAATGGACCGCCGTTGCTAAGTCAGTTGCTAAGGACACCCCTCCATTGATCTATTGGTGACAGCATCACTTGGAGGTAGGGGGACATAATCCAATCCTACCTTTGGTCCTCACAGAAAATTAAAAAAAAAGAGCGGGATAAGGGGAGATAATCCAATCCTACCTTTGGTCCTCACAGAAAACATCACCCGCAGATGAAAAGAGCGGGATAAGGGGAGGTAATCCAATAGTGTACTTCGTATACTCTCGGACTTCGACATAACAGTGAGAGTATCAGACCCTAGAGACCGACGAAAGATCCAGAGACGACCGAGAAATGCGGAAAAAGGGAGATAATTCAATCTGAGTTCTGGTCAAGCATGAAACTTCCGGGTAAGTGACTTGCGTCACTTCCGTAATCAAATCATGGGGAAATCCACTACTTCCGGTTGGGCATGACTTCTGGGTACTTCCGGTTCCTAGACATGCGCAGACGGCACGTCCGGGTCTGTGACTTGCGTCACTTCCGTAAACAAAATATGGGGAAAATCCACTACTTCCGGTTGCGCATGCGCGCAAGTCACTTTCGGGTACTTCCGGTTCCGCCTATGCATGCGCAGACGACACATCCGGGTCCTAGCACGTGACTTGCAACAAATGGCGGGAAAAACCACTACTTCCGGTTGCGCATGCGCGCAAACCACTTCCGGTACTTCCGATTCCGGTCACGTGACTTCCGGTTCCGGTCACGTGACTTCTGGTTCCGGTTACGTGACTTCCGGTTCCGGTCACATGACTTCCGGTGATGTCATTTCCGGTTCCGGTGACGTCACTTCCGGCACCTCCACCACACCCACCACCACAAATGCGACTTTAGAACCGCATATATACTACTCTGATCCATATAATAATTAAGCCCCGCCCATCGGTCCATATAACATTATATGGACCGGTTTCTTTAATATAGACAAATCGAGAGATAAAATCTTAAAAGTATAATATTCCAACATAACTTGAGGTCCTCTGATGTTCAGTACTTCAGTACTTTGATATTTGTTAGTAATTCTCTTTTTTCGATTTCTGCCGTTTGATCTGAAAGCATCGTCGGAAACCGACGACCGGTTGAGTTACGCTTTGCTACACTTACCGACCGTGAGTTAATTCATTCATTTTTCCCTTAATATTCATGAATTAAATTGACCAGTGGAATTACTGCTAACAATAATGCCGTTCTCCTCTTTGGAGATTGTAACAATGTTGACGTTCTCCACTTTGAAGCTGAACAGTGCTTTAGTAATACAACACCACGTCCTTAAAAAAGTCAACGTGCATCATGCAGCTGATAATTTTTGTTGTGTAGTGATTTTTTTTGTTAGTAATTCTCTTTGAAAATAAGGTAGAACAAATTAAAAATGGTTTATTTTGTTGAAAACTATATAGAAAATACACTGGAATTCCGTACATGACAAAGCTCGTGTTTTGGCTGTCACTTGGACAGTGTTTGGATATCTACCTATTGGTAACCTATAGGCAGAAAATTAGTTAAACTTAGTTGAAACGTAGACAACCAATAGGCCACTAATAGGTTTAGTTTTAGTACCTATGGGTACCTTTGGTTTGCAAAGCAATCTCAAACGAATATCCTCAACATCTGTCACTACAACCACACAAAAAATATTTTTCTGTTTAATATGAAACAGGTGAGACTTGTGCCTTCTTTTAATTTTTGGTATTTAGATTTATCGAATTAGGTTGACAAATTAAATCGGATGTAATACCAAAATGGGTCCGAGAAATAAAGGGACGTAACTTCTCGGACATTTTCACGGCCCCTACTGTAGAATGACAGAAGAGTTACGAGTTCTTGTCGAAACTTTTTCAATGGTAGAATACTTTGCCCTTATCATGTATACACATATATATCCGAAATTTGATACACTTAAGAGCGAGCTTCGCTCGCTTATTAAACTTACTATCAAACAAATATTGCAATTCTGAGTTCTTAATCAGTGTTTTGATGTTCCGGTTATCTAGTGGAAAATTAATAAGAAAAATTTCTTCATTAAGACCAACCTTCTCGGCAATGCTTTCAACTATGTTTTGACGCAATAATATCATCTAACCATGTTCTCAACTGTGGGTAGGATTGACAACCTATGGATAGTAAATGAACAAAAACTTTGGGTGAACTATGGGTACAAAAGTGGTTAGATCACAGAATCGTGTCGAAACCAATAAAAATGAATGAATTGATCCACTGTCGGTAACAGTCCGAAGAGGGTTTTTCAACTGCCACAGAAAAACTTGCATTACAAAATTAGTCGGTTGTTCTCCAAGCATAAATTTTATACATGTAAACTTAGTAACTATTTATAGCAGACACCTAGATCGATGTGTCGTTACCATATCTGGAATGACGTGGAAGGAACCCAAATCGCCCATTCAGTAATCTGCGTCCTATTAAACTGAACTATGTTGTATAATAATACAGCGTACATTGGTGTTTTAAATAATTTTCGACTTTTGGATGATGTTTTGCCACATTAACTCTCTTTTTTTTCGAAATTAGCAGATGCAGATAGACTCATATATAATAGTTGTCTCCCTTGCAAACGAAAGTGAAAATAAAAAACTAAGTCACGTGGAACTTTCAATCACCGTGATACTTTCAAATCGAAAAGATAAGGAATTTGGATTTTTTTCTTTTACTCTTTATTTGCGATAAACGTTTGATGATATTTTGTTCAATTTGATGAAGAATAAATTAATTGTTTAAACATGGAAAATTTTTAATGAACTGTAATTTTGCCGGTTTTATTTTTATTTGTTGTTTGTTTGTTGTTTGTTTGTTTGGTTGGTTTTTTTTTCTTACTCAGAATTTCGTGGTTATTTTATGAAAAAGAGACAAAACATTCCTAAACTTAAAACCTGGGAATTATTGTCTTTTTTATTCATTTAACTTATTAATATTTTTTATTTCGCAAATAATAAACTTTATTGCAAAATTACACCCATAAGGGTCAAGCAATATAACAAGTAGACATAATACAACATATACCGTACAGAAAACTAAACACAGTATAATTTATACATAATATATGTCATGAACTATATGACAGGGGTCCAATTTAGGCCCTCAGTCCTAAAGACCCGGGAGCGGGACTGAGAATGACTGAAAAGTAATTTATTTGTACAATTCATGTCTTGAAATGATGGAACTTGATCTTTTAAAAGAGCCAAAAATTTCGGGCGCAAAGGTGAATTTTGATCATGTACAACTTTACATTTTTTGCATAATCTTTTTTGTCTGGGAATGTTCATATAACTGCCAACTTCAATACCTGGTGGTCATTCACTTAGTCTAAATTTTGATAATAATTTTCTATAAGTGAAATTATTGTTTATTATGTAAAGCTCAAATTTACAGTCGGTTTTAAATTTTCCATAAGGACAAAGTTTAGAGGAAAAATCGAATTTTAACCAAATTCAGTTTCTCGTATAGTTTTCTTTCTATTGACTAAAGGATTTGTCTGGTTGGTCAGTGTCTATTTTTATATTACCGGTACTTCTAATCTTTTCAAAACAGGAGTAAATTTATTTTCCAAAACTTAAAAATAAACTTTTTGGGGTTAAAATCATTTATGGGAATCTTACTAGAATTATTCGTATGCATACGGGGTCAAAACTTTTTTTTATCCCTACCTCCTGTTTAGGGGCAGCATCATATTGCTTGTTTAAATGTAAAATATCACTGAATTTTTCCTTTCATCAAAAGTAAGAAAAAAGCAGTGCTTCGATCCATTTTCTAAAAATTGATGACTGGTTTTATTTATTTATTTACAAATTATTTTGTTGATTATAACTTTCCAAATTAACTCCCGATCAGATCTGAAAATATATGGAGAGTGAATTATAGTACCAAGGCCAGCGCTAGTGTTTTAAAATACATGATAATAAAAAATTTAAAAAACATTTTGACTGTGCAGTCGATTTGATTAAATTGGAATATATTATTATAATTCATTTTGATGAATGCTTTCAATATTGTTCCTACATATATATTTTACAGTTTTGGAAATACATATGGTATTTATTTGTTTCTCGTAGTTGTCGTCTGTCCTTAGTTTAATCTGATAGGGAATCACATGATATAGTGGCACCACATTCTGCTGGAATGGTCATGATGGTGCTTTGAATACAGACTGATGACTAAAAATAAAGTCTGAAAAAATGTATAAAATCTTCTCTGAAACTATTTGGCCATTGAGACCAAAGTTTGGTGGAACAGTCCTTAGTTGGTCCAATTTCAAAATTTTATCAGATGACACGAGATGACCGCCGTAGACGATCTTAGTTTTACATAGGACATTTCAGATATATATATTTTATCAAAGCTCGCAGTAAGGACAAAACATTTTTGAATCCTTTACTGTTTTTGAAATATAGGCAAAGGAGCTAAATACATTGTATAGACAAAAGAATACCGAAGAGACAAAACAGGGGAGGGGGGGGGGGGAGTCCACAAATTCGAAGTCCAGGGAAAAGACAAAGCACAGCAAACAAACACAACAAGGATAAATGTATAACTTAAAAAAAACGTATAATAAACTAAACAAAAAATATAACAAAAATAAGCTTTATGTATGTGTCTACAATTGTATTCAATTTTTGTTTTCGATCACATCAACTGTGCGATTGTTTAAAGGTGGATCACAGGTTTTTCGGGCATGGATGTCCCCTTTTTTATTTAACTTTATTGTTATTTTTTTTAGCTGTTCTGTTTTATTTATTTCATCTATTCTTTCTTCATTTAATTTGAAATTGATTGATAAATGAGCTATAAGATTAACAAAACGCGAAAGGGCGCAAAAGGGAAAGGTTTTTAAAATTTAGTTGAGGTGATACATGAAAGTAAAGTTTGTAAAATGTATCAGAGTCGAGCGATTGTACAATGTTGTAAATTTCGGTCTTTCTTGCCTTGTGTCTTACAAAGTATAGGTGCGGCACATATTAACATAAAATTTAACTATCTTAGCAAGAACACGTTAAATGAAGGGGGATGAAATAAAACAGAATAGCTAAAAAAATAATAATAATAAAATAAACAAAATAATAATTGGAAGGAAACAGATGTGAGGTATGTATATATATCCACAATAACAATAAAACAAAGTTATTCTGTCTGCCTTAAGACTATATGTTATTGTTTTTTAAACCAGTGTATGTAAAGTGCGGATCCTAAAATATCATTTTCACTGTATATGCCATTAATTTCTGATGTAGAATGATAAATAAACAGACGAAAAATTTATGATTTTTGAAGAAAATGAAGAAAAATAGTTCAAATGTATATGTTTAGAAATAAATAATACTAGTAAGACAATGTAAGAGATGCGGACGGGTTTTTATCGCGCCTAGAGCCATCCAGGTGTGAAATATATACCGAAATAGGTGAATATTTAGGACGTTTCACGAACAGATCGTGCAGGTGATTTAAAACTAGCAGCTAAGATGTAGTTGCAGAAAAATATTCATTTCAACACAATTATTAATGTTGTATAACGTAGAATAGGTTTTGTCATTCAGTTTGTTCATATTGAACTAAATTCCACTATGATGCTTTCTTTATGCGAGTCATGTTTACTGTCGAATAATGATACTTTACTTTCATTTTCACTGTAGGGCGATTCATTAGTATTGTATATGCGGTGCATTTTCACTGTATGAATTTTATTCATTTTTATCTATTAAAGTCTTAATTTAGCCGACTCTCTCAAACAAGTAAGAGAAGGATTTGATAATGTTTACTTTGTGCAGGAAAGTTTGATTTAACACTCCAATAAATTCAATAGAAATGGTCCACATTGAGGTCCAAATGGTCCAAAATTCAACATTTTTTTTATTTCATCAAAAATGAATTATAGCATGAATGTTGTGTACATACTATTCCCAATTGTGCAGGGTTCGACCTCTGCGGTAGTATCGAGATGTGCATTACGGATAATTTTATTTAGTTTTTGTTTGTATCAAGGGTGTTCTTCATCACGTAACAATGCCACTTCATCAGTGCAAACAGCTTGGACAGAAAAGTTCGCCCCACACAACTTACATTTCACGCTATAACGACTTTGGATAATTTAAATGTCACATGCCGTTTCATCTTATACAATAAAGAACATACAAGCTTGTATTTGTAGTATTTTTATTCATCTCAAGAGTTAAGCCTTTTTCAACTGATTTTTATAGTTCGTTCTTATGTTGTACTGTTACACCACTGTCCCAGGTTAGGGGGAGGGTTGGGATCCCGCTGACATGTTTAACCCCGCCACATTCTGTATGTATGTGCCTGTCCCAAGTCAGGAGCCTGTAATTCAGTGGTTGTCGTTTGTTTAAGTGTTACATATTTGTTTTTCGTTCATTTTTTGTACATAAATTACGCCGTTAGTTTTCTCGTTTGAATTGTTTTACATTGTCATTTCAAGGCCTTTTATAGCTGACTATGCGGTATGGGCTTTGCTCATTGTTGAAGGCCGTATGATGACCTATAGTTGTTAATTTCTGAGTCATTTGGTCTCTTGTGGAGAGTTGTCTCATTGGCAATCACACCACATCTTCTTTTTTATATATAAGCAACAATCAGTCAAGAAAATTTATTTTACCAAAAACTATCTTTTATTCAGAATATGGATATTAAAGCAGTTGCGTTTGAAGATGCATATTTCTCTGTTTGCATGTGTATGTATTGCATGGAAGATAACGTCCTCAAATTTACTTGTCTCAAATATACACAGACTACACTTATTAAACTCCGCCATATCAATCTTTAACTGCAAAAAATATAAAAAGATGTCTTTTAATTTTTTTTATAATTAAGGAAATACGTTATTTTAAGAATACAATGACATTTTGAGAACCGTTTTTGTTACAAGTTTTAATAATTATACATTCGAGAAAGAATGAATGAGGAGTTTGCATTTCAATTTGAAAATATCATAAATATTAAAGTAATCAACTAAGTTTTTTCATTTGTTGCAAGTCCATTTATCACATAAATCTACTATGAAAATTCATCGCATCTTTGAAAATTCTACATCAGAAATGATTGCACATACAGTGATAATTCATCGCATCTATAGTTAAAATGGATCGCTTTTTATAATCTATATGCTATATTATATTGCTTTTTTAACACATATTTGAACTTTAATGCTGTTATTGTACATTAAAAAGACATATCACAATGAAAATATGTTAAAACTTACCTTCAAATCAATTATTTTGGTATTTTCGAAACGTAAACAAATACAGTTTTCCCATGATCCTTCATTCTACAATAGACATACTCGCATATGATAGTGAAAATGAACTAACTGGATTCGCACTTTATATACACTGTAAACTATCTAATATATAACTTTTGTCCAATACAAGATAACGTGAACCAACAATGACCAAAGAAAAAAAGAAAATGTGTCTATGTTTAATGACCCCAAAACATGTCCTCATATTGAGTCGTAAATAGATGAAATGTGCACATCTTGTGCATCGAAATTGGTATCAAATAATTTATATCTAATATATATCCCCAATCGTTATTTGCAGAGAAAATGCATTTTATACATTTATAAATGCAATACAGTTAATATCCCTGACGATGTTTTGTGTTTTAAGGGGAACTACTCGTAATGTAAGTCGTTACATTTTATCGCACCTGCATGTGCAAGTTATGGAACTTAAAAGTGGTCACAACAAAAATGGCGGAAGTAAGAACGTTCCAACAAGACTTGAAAATCCTTAATATTTCTGGCATGAGAGAAAAGGTAAACTTATAAATTTGAGAACATAGATCTATGAATGTTTCAACACCAAGACAACACATTTTTTAGCAATACAGTGGATTTTAAAGAGTTGAAATCGGTCCGTCGCACAAGCTTCTATAGTGACAGATCCGTTTCATCCTAACTTCTTACCCATATTTTGCAATCATCTGAATAATTTATCATTTCCATTTTATACCCAAAAGTTGCGTCTTTTTGCGAATGTTACGAAAAGTGCATATTTAATTTCTTACTCGCGGAAGCAAATTATCCAGCCGTATTTTAGGTGCAACCTGGGCGATTTAGGTACCCTGACGTCTTTTTAAAAGGGCGACCGGCCTTGGGTTTCCGACGGTGACTTTAAAGACCCTTGACTATAATTGGGGAGATCTCAATTATCATTCTATTATGTTATTGGACGAAAATGGTATCAATTTTTACGTCTTTGGTTAATAAGTTGCCAAACTTCAGTAGCTGAAAATTAGATTATATAATTCAAATCTCATCTTGTAACAATACAACTATAAACACAGCTACACACCCTGTAACTTAACAGTTAACAACTCAAACGATGAACGAACGATGTACGGACGTTGTATGGACGCTGAACGAACGCTGAACGAACGATGTACGGACGATAGCCTTAAACCATATACGATACCATGAACGCTCTTTAAGCGTATAACGTATGCTTTAGCGTTTCGTTTAGCGTGCATGGTATGGTTTATCGTACATCGTTTCGTTTATCGTACATCGTTTCGTTTAGCGTTGATCGTTTTGATTACCTTATGGTATGGTTTATCGTGCATCGTACCGTTTATCGTATATGGTATATTTTTGCGTTTTCCATATAAGGTCATTTTTAGCGTTTGCCATATATGGTAATTTTATCGTTTGCCATATATGGAAGTTTTTTTGCGGGACAAAAATTTATTTAAAAAAAACTTTGAATTAATTTATATTTAACTGTTTTTTTTCTTGTTGTTGTTGTTTTTTGTTTTTGTTTTTGTTTAAAATAGATTATTAGCAATTATAGTATTATCATGCTTAATACGAATTAAAGAGATGTTGAAATAGTGTTAATTAAAATAAATTATATACATATCACATTATATATGTTCTCCATGCATGCATAACTATTCGGAATTGCGGTTCATGTGAGCTACCGTTCATTGTTAGCGGTAATTGTGATTTACTAGGTCCAAAAATTAAATACATTTTTCTTACAAATATTTAATTTTCTGTATACATATACAAAGTTTTGTGAAGGTAGCACAATATACATTGTCTTGTAGAAAAAAGCACGTGTGAAATTATAATTCGGTGCAATGCAATGATTTTGTATATATCGGTTGTAGCTTTTGGGAATATTAAAATTAATTTAATTAACGAGTTGTTATGACACTGTCCACCTGGATAAAAGTATCAGCAGACGTCCTACTATTATTATATATGTAAAAGGTGTGAAATTATTTCACAGTCAGGGAGATTTACGAGCTTGCACTTGCACAAAATTCAACTATCCAAATTTAATTGAGTTAAAATATTCCATGTATGAATGCATGATAATCAAATGATAAAAAAATTAATAGAATGAATAAATAAATATTCGTATATTAAACATGTAAAATAATATTTTTTACTACATTTTAAAAAAACAAAATTATTTTCAGATTTTCTGCTGTAGCCTGGACTGCTAATTTTATTTTAAAAATACATAAATAAATGAAAAGTGTTGAAATTTGTTAATAATGATTGGTTTTTCAGCCAGAAGAGCCTTTTACTGCTTTTTAAAAGTTCAAAGTGATTATTTTAGCGCATTTATAATCTTATATTATTCTACAAAAGACTTTGTAAAATTTTATATTTTCTTGCTATTGAACGTGTATTTCTATTTGATATTTATTATACGTATGGAGAGTTTAAAATTCACTCGGAAGTGCTTCCGTACACGTGTCATCGTGGTTGGTTATAGTACATTTTATTGATTATATACAATATCATTATCACATTTGTCGATCTTTAAACAGCATGTGGTCCCCTGAAGTTCCTTTACAGGTATATAGGTATAAATTGTAATTAAATGCGGGTCATTTTATTACATCCCTTAGAATATTATGGCCAATTACTGCTACAATAGCCGTAGTCAGTTACCCACCTTTGGAACGATAGCGACATGGTACAATGAAACTCACAAATGACCAATTATGACATTTGGGACGTGTTAGGAATGGCTCATTTGTTCAATAACCAAAGAAATTCACTGTATTTGGTATCAAAACGATTATTGCTACATATACTTTAGATTAAAATGATAAAGACTTATATTCAATTTTAAAACTATTACATGTATCACGGTCTAAGGTAAGTGAGTTAGACCGAAAATTCCTACAGTGAATATTAGTAAGGATCTCCGAAAAGGTTAAACATACAATATAAAATTTACAAAAATAAGAAAACTGGACCCGGTTGCACGAACGTAAGTTAAATCTAACTTACTGTTAACTTGGCGTTAACGCGACATTAAATTTAACGAAGAATTAAAAGCGTTGTACAAAAAATAACTAACAGTTAACTGACAGTTAGTCTCCCAAGTTAACTTACAGATTTAACTAAGCCAAAGTGGTAACATTAAATATTTAACGGTCAGTTAAAATAATCTAAGATGGCAAGCCAGTTATTGTTTGGAAATGTTTTTGCTCCGCGAAAGTAGCGAGTATATCGGGATAGAATAGAGCTGGCTACTCTTAGTGACAGACAGATAAAATCAAGGTTTCGATTCAAACGGAATCCATCCAAATGTCAGATTTGCTACGGGATGATTTGTCCCACAGAACAAGAAGGAGTCAGCCAATTTCAGTTGAAATGCAGGCACTCTTTAAATATTATCTACTTGTAAGACAATGATTCATTTTTACATGGAAAATCTTACACTACATGTATTTCAGTAACAAAAAAAATCTAGCTCTTTAGAGGGTTCAATATGTGAAAAAAAAGTTTCCATATGAAATCTATTATCAAACTTAAAACCAACAAAAAAGACTACAAGAGCGGATTTATGATCATCTCCCCCCATTTCACATTCACACACACACACAAATTGTTTCGCTAGTGAAATAACACCCCCTATTTCTAACTTAATTTTCACACACACAAGACAAAGTAATTTTTTCCGACGGGCGATATAACCTTACAATAACCTACTTCGGCATAATGATGATAATAATAAAACTCGCTTAACAACTATAAATTTCTTTCAAAGCGATAGTGTCTATGAGTTAAAAAACAACGTTGCTTTCTATCGGAAAGTTTGTATGATAAATTAATTGAGTATGGGAGCGGATAAAATTGCGACGAAAAAAATTCAAAGTTCAACGAAACAGGGAGTTTATTTCGGAGAGCAACCAAAAGCGCTTACAACGTATGTCCCATTTATTTAAAGCTGCATACCAAATTTGAAATCAATCCGATCTTTGGGAGCCGAGAAAATTGCGACGGAAATCGGACGGACCGAAGGAAAGACGGATGGAGTGGGGGTATAAAATTAAAGGGTAGATTTTTTGTCACTATAGATATATTGACTTTGCTTAAAAAAACAATGATTCTGCGTGTTAATTTGGTCTTTTTATTCTGCATCAAAATCATTATTTAAGGTGAATTAAAGAAACATAAGAAAGTGTCTATTTTGTTTTTAAGTAAAGTCGGTGTTTTAAAAGTGTGGAAAAAATAATTTGGCAAGGAAAAATTTGAAGAAAAAAAAGATACTTTTGACCATGAGAAATAGTTTTTAGTCGGTGTGCGTAATGTAAGCTAAGAAATTAAGAAAATTAGTGAAAGATGCGCGAAAAAAAAAGGTTCAGACAAATACCCCCCCCCCCCCCGAAAATTAAACGATTGATGCCTTTGGTCTTTCCCGCACATCCCGTCAAAGACAAAGATTAAGAGATTCAGATCTCGATTCTAAACGAATATTTGAAAGAATGTAGGCCGTTAACTGATTCATTTATTTACAAATCGATTAGGCCAATATTTTTTTGAGTGGCCTTTTCCGTGTACACACGTTTTAAAAGATGACGTCATGTTAAGTGTGCATGATTTGGAATGTCAACATTGGAGTTTGAGTCATTGCGTACGTATTAGTTTTATAAGCATGAACTGGGAATATTCAGACTTTCATAATCGAAACAGACATTCAGTAAATAATCAGTATGACCATATAAACATAAATGTACGTGTATGACTTAAAAACTCACTAAAAAAGACTTTCAACTTGTATTTGTAATCATGCGACCCGGAGAAAAAAATGATGGATGAGCACTTGTTCGTTTTGATTGTGTAGTACATACCACATGTGGAAAGAATAATCAGTATTTGAAAGGTAATTCTTTTTTCGAATTTTTTATGAAAAATGTGGTGATTTTGCATGTTGTGACGTAATTAAAATAATTTTAATCCCAGGCCAGCGTTCGCAATCGGAATGCATTTTTTAAAAAGGTTTTATGATAAAGAAATTTGTTTGACTATCTCATATCTGTATATTTGGGTCTAGCAGTTTACGGGAGAGTTATTTAGCATAAACATGAGTGCGTATTCCATTTTAAAGGGATGATTTTAATGCTTAAAATGATAAAACAATCGTACTTTCAAACACTGGAGGCATAGAGGACTCAAAGCCACCCACTATTCCACTAAACATGGTGGCTTTGGTGCTGGACCTCCTCCCGTTAACTTTCTTTGTTTTTTAACGTAACTAACGTTAAATGCTTTCTTGGCATTTTGCTGTAGGTTTCCCCACTTGTATTTTATCTTTTCTGGAACCCCATCGCCTTAATCTTGTTCTTTTTGTTGTTTGTGAGATAATTTGTTTGCTTAGATTTCAAAACGTGTTCATCTTTTTCAACAAGCTCTTGCAAAAGGGTTATTTCGGCTATGCTCCAAGTCGGTGCTCCCTCTCTCTTGCACGCCATGTCTGCTAAAAGTACGCGAAATAGCGCGAGGGGCGTACATAACTGATAGTTAAATATTAAACTATTAGTTAAACGTAAGTTAGTAAACTCAAATTTAACTAACTGTTGTGCAACGAATTTTTAATCTATAGTTTAATAACTAGCAGTTAAATTTTTAACTAACAGTTAACGGCTAAACAACTAATTAAATTAACTGACGTTCGTGCAACCGGGTCCTGGTAAACTCTAGTGCAAAAGAGAAGCATCTAGGTTAAAACTGATTTTTATCCACTTGTTTATTTTTTATTAAAAGTACAGATCTGACCTTTCATATAAATGGTTTTCTGACTCGAAGTTTTGAATCTTCTGTACGATATTTTTGGTGAACTGTTTTTGGTTTTCGAAATTTTTAGCATTGATCACTGATAAGGGGTATCAGAAAGTGGTTTTATTGAATATGACGAAAGTACTAAATTTTCATGCATGTTATTCGGAAACTGCTTCAAAAGTCGAAAACGAAGGAATATATTTGATAACTCCCCTAATCGGTCCTCTCATTTCAGTATTTTTCTTCTCATATGACAGCATAACACATGCAAATGGTCAATTCTAACCATGAAAATAAGACAATTTTAAATTTTTGCATCCAACTGCATCGGCAATGAACAAAAATATTTTACACTTGTGGTTTCCAAGTGCATGGGGGTATCACGAGTTAAGTTGCCAGTGTCAGATACTGGCTCGAAATTGATACTTTAAATTTCCTGTTTACAAAAATGTAAAATATTACGAAAAACTAAGGAGTATCTTCCTCTTGTATAGCTCTGTCCGTAAGTAACATTGCCTTATTGTTTTTATTGTCAACATTTTACTACTTGAGCACAATTAAGGAGTTATAAATCAACGACGATACATGTATATTTTGTGCATCAAAATTGAATGATTTAAAATAATTTCTCTTAAGACCATTTATATGTCATAAAACAATTTGTTAAAATACACATTTATTACTGTAAATATCGGAATGACGCTTTGTACAAACATATTTAAGTATATTTGCAATAGGTATGTTAATTATTGAGCAGATTTGGACTATTCCTTTAACAACCTGTATTTCCCTACATAGGTGAACACCAGTTAAAAAGAAAACTTGTACAAACTTTAAATTGGTACTGTTGAAATAATCATATAATGGTAAAATGCATAAGATGTTTTTTTTTCAATTTGATGATTTAATGTCGAAGCAAAGTAGGACTAACCGACATTAATCCTTTCAACATGTTCAATAAACATATTGAAGTTGTTTATAGACACGTTTTTACAATACAAGACTCTTTAATTGAAGTTCTGTTATTGACTAATTCCAAATTATTTACGATGCCGTTTCATTTTCAGAAGATACAAGCAAGGCTAATATGAGAAGAGAAATTATCTACCTGTATGTGGTAATATGCTGTTATGGAGAGGATTTATGTAAGTTGTTATAACTTGCATCCAATCCAAATTGTTATTAGACGATAAAATATGTTTAAACTATGCTGCTTAATATCGTCGATTATGTTGGCAGCTGCTAATATTGTTGGAAAAAGAAAAACGGTAAATGCATTTTACTGTTACAGTACATAAAGCGAATTTCAGTAAAAAAAAATCGCGCTACTCCGCGTGGCGAGAACACCGACAAAATTTAAAAATCGCGGAGTTGCACTCTGAGAAATCTCTTGGAGAAAATAGCAAACTTGGAACAAATCCGAAAATCTCGGAGATTTTGCGCGATTTCTCGCTGAAACTCAAAGAAAACTTCGGGACAACGCCGATAAACGCGGCAGAAATTTACATGTATTATAATATAAATGAAGAGATAAATGTTTATTGTTTGTTTTATTTTTACATGAATTCAATATGCTTATATTATTTTTTGTTGTTATATACATGTACTTGTGATGAGCCCCGTGATTAGGAAATAAAGTATCTTTATCTTATTATATATATATCATTCAAATGTCCGGCAAAATTTGAGAAAATAAAGTTTAGGATTTTTTTGGGGGAATAGAAAATTGTCTGCAGGTTGTTTCTTTGAGCAATGATTGGTACTAATTTATTGACTGTGTAAGATCTGAATTCTTCATGTCCATACTTCAACATCAAAAATAACTCAATACTCTCCAATTGAAGCATGTGGGAAGCTACATCTCCTAATATTTTCTCTTCCAGTAACATTTCAACAAATAGATTTCCAATCACCGATGTTGACTCCTATCACAAATGTGTGAAGTCTGAAATATAATTATCTTTGGTATACTGTTCACCACTTGCAACTGAATTTTTAATCTTGAAGTTATAATTCATCAGCTTGGGATATTCAAATTAGCATACGCCATTATAATTACCTTAAATGCAGAAGAGATTGTTGTTGTCTAGTCTATTTTTAACCCTTTCACCGATGGACTTCCCCTTACAATTAGGCTTCCTTGACAAGATGGCAGACGTGAGTGGCTTCTTCTTTGTGAATGTTTAAGAGCATTAAGTTCAGGCCATTTATTCTTTATTTGAAAACAAATGTTAATAAATCATGTTCTGGTCGCGATCTCTTTCGTTTTTGAATGAAAATTCGAAGATTCAGCAGCAAACGGGTTTCCGCGTCGGAATATGTTGAAATTCTTCAAATATTGTTAAAATCGTTCTATATATCACTTATGTCATAAGAATAATAAAAATTATTTCAAGGAATAAAGTTTCAATCGTCGATGTTGATTCCAATTAATTTTAGACAAATTCAGCACGTTTGATACGAAATACCTACTTTCCTGACCTACGATCTTGCCAAAAAAATAAATAAATAAATAAATAAATTCATTTTCCAAACTTTAAAATCCCATAAAATCCTCACATTTTGGTCTTTTCCACACGGGTTTTATAAAAGATCCGCCATTTTTTTATCTTTATCCGGGTATCAATTATAAGAAAATTAACTCTTGATTTTCACTCAAAGAGCGGGAAATTTAAAACCAGTGTGACAATCCCGATAAACCGAGTCTCATTGTCAGTGAGTTAAATCGGGAATCCTGGTAAACTGGGACTCGTCGGCAAAAAAGTTACCATGCTCTTTGTTTAACTGAACATTAGCTCTGAGTGTAAAGATATGCTGACACCTTGCAGTGGGGTGAGTACTTAAACATTTTCATAGATTAGCTTGGAGTTGTTATTAATACATGATCTAACTCAAAGCTGGCTACATACAACAGCATAAAAACATTCGACTTCTCTACACTCTACACTACCATACCACATTCTCAATTAAAAGATCGCTTAAAGCAACTAGTTCATCAATGTTTTTCAAGAAAAATGGGACACGCAGATATAAAACAAAATAACAATCCAAAGATACTAATATTAGATATAGTAAATTTATACTATGCTGTATGCGACGCATTTCAAAGAGTTACCTCTCATCAGCAGCATTTAAACCGAAAAATTTGGAAGACCAAAAACCAAACTTATATTAAACAAGAAGTACTCAACCAAAAATACCGAAATAGGAAGCCAAATTTCAGCTAAGGAGATCTACCATGTGCAATACAAGGAATGAACCCTTAGTATTTCTATTATTTTTTAATTTTGCTAAATACTGGTAATTTCTGTAACAAATCAATGAATAATCATGTCAGACATTTCTGTAACAAATCAATGAATAATCATGTCAGACAAGTCTGACGACTGGGTTGGCGAATACCCTCGGGGACCTAGGGTCCACCAGCAGAGGCATCATCCCAGGAGTTTCAAAATAACAATCCAAAGATACTAATATTAGATATAGTAAATTTATACTATGATGTATACGACGCATTTCAAGGAGTTACCTCTCTATAAATTTCTTGTTCTAAGTAGAGAAAAGGCTTATTTCGTGAAGAACCACTCTGATTCTGACAGATTCTTAAGATGAAATTACAAACATGTTAGATTTTCTCATAGACAACATATTCGTTGAATTTGGCGGTCTAATTTTTCAACAAACAATCGGAATTCCAATGGGAACCATCTGTGCTCCTCTCCTCGCCGATCTGTTTCTGTACTCATATGAAGCGGACTCCATTCAAGGGTTACTACGTGAAAACAAAAAGAAACTAGCCCAATCCTTTAATTTGACTTTTCGTTATATAGATTTCGTGTTGTCGTTAAATAACGACAAATTCCAAGACTTTCTACATCTTATCTACCCCAGTGAGCTTGAAATTAAGGATACTACAGATACACCAAAGTCCGCTTCATATTTGGATTTGTTTCTTGAAATAGACTATGAGGGACATTTGAAGACAAAACTTGATGACAAACGTGACGACTTCAACTTTCCTATTGTTAATTTTCCCTTCTTGAGTAGCAATATACCAGCATCGTCTGCATATGGCGTCTACGTTTCTCAGCTTATCCGATTTTCAAGGGCATGCGTGAGTTACCCTTACTTCCGACAAAGAGGATTACTGCTGTCACAAAAGCTTCTTAACCATGGTTTTATCAGGGATAAGTTGATGTCATCATTTAGGAAATTTTATGATCGTCATCACGAATTGGTTGACCATTACAGTGTTCCAATATCTAAGATGATGTTGAACCTGTTCCCATTGTCGTAACCTTTCATGTGCCTCCACCGATTTGTGACTTCTCCCGGATTGACTGTTGAACTTCACGACGGGTGCCGTATACGGAGCAGGAACTGCTTACCCTTCCGGAACACCTGGGTTCACTCCTGGTTTTTATAGGAGTTCGTGTTGTTCATTGTTTTTTAGTTTTCTAGGTTTATTTGTTGTGCTTGTGGTTGTTCATTTGTCTTCCCGGGTTTGTCTGTCCAATGAACTACGTTTCTTTGATTGCTCCTTAGGTATATTTGTCCTTTTTTTGATGTGTTAAAATTCATCAGCTTGGGATCTTCAACTAAGCACATGCCATTATAATTAGCTTTGGTATAACTGTTCACTGCTAACCAAATTAATTGTCAAGTTGTTTTGACGTTATAAATCATCAGCTTGGGATATTCAAATTAGCAGACATTGTAATTAACTTACATGCAAACTAGGTCATTGTTGCCTAGTCTTTTCATAACAAACTCTTTGTTTAACTGAAAATGCACTATGAGTGTAATGGTATTACGAGAACTTGCATTTTCAAGTTGTGTTAAAGTTATGATTTATTTATGGTCCACATGTCTGTAATTGATGTAAGCTTATATGTGTAATGAAATGATTTCATGAATAATTCCCGTGCAGACAGACATGAATAATTCTAACAATTACAGGTTTCTTTTACTCAGGTAAACATGTTTTGTTGGAAGTCTCCTATAATAACCTTAATCAATGTATCTTGTTATTTCCCGAAAAGAAGGTATAAGGATATAGGATATAGGATATAGATAGACATTATGTTTGAAATACATTTTGCTGGTAAAGGTAAAAAAAATGTGTTTAGCTTCTACTAAAGAAGTCAAAAACATTTGAATATAGGTACTATTATTTCGGGAGGGGGATGATTCAATTGATCATTAGAAACATTGGTTATATTTGCAACAGGCCTATTTACTAACTTAAAGAAGGTGTCGAATATTTTGTTCGTCTAGTAGCATAATAATTTCCTGGTTTTGTTGTCTTTTGTTATATTATGTTCTGGTTCAGAGTGTTTATGACGTCATATTGTCCTAAATTTACGGTAAAAAATTCGCCTTCTGACAATAGTCGAGAAATGATCCATTTTCATGACTTTTCTCGAAAAAGGATCATTTATAGATGCAGGATAAAAACAATATAATTATGTACATTGTCGGAAAATATACAATTTATTTGTAGTCGCTGCGAAACAAGTGGGAAATGCTAGTTTTAAAGAAATTCTGAAAGAACTACACTATAAGTGAATATTTCAACAATTTATGACTTTCAGAAGTGGTAAAGACCAAAAATATAGCAATCCGAAATAATGAACCAAAACTTGAGAGCAATTAATAATGCCAAAATGACGAAAAGATAAAAAAAAACAAATCTAAATACAGGAAAATGCATGAGTAAATATTAATACCGTTTCCTTTGCTAACGAAAAATTATGATAATCATATTTTGTATTGTGCTATTTTAGAATGTTCTGATACCAGTTTAATTGAATATCGTATGTGAGCGATCACTTGATGACGTTAGATGGCTTCAATGAAAAGGAATACGAGTAACACAACAACAATGAAAACGATCACACAAAAAATCCAAAATAAACATAATATTCTAAACATAAAAAAATTCGATCAACTCTACCCAAATTAAAAATACTTTGAGTGGGTATCGATATGTTCTTCTACTGGTTTGTGGCTATAATTTATATGAGTTTGTTGAACAAAATCGAGAAAGTAATGCATTACCCTTTCCGACTCCGGAGTTTACTCCTGTCATTTATAACTAGTGTTTTTTAATGTTTTATGAGATCTTTTATTTTTGTTAATTTGTATTCCAGAGTAAGTCTTTCCCTTTATATTATGTCTTTTGGAGTGAATATGGTCAAATTCCGACAAGACAATAATTACGTGGATGCAAAAGCCCTATCCATTAGGCATAGTAATACCAACAATTTTTACATGTCTGGTGTGAGGTGGATTTAAGAGATAGGAAAGTTTTTCATCTAGATCCATTTTTTTTAAATAAAAATTATTTGAATGACTATCTAAATTAGCAAAGAGGTCCTTCCGCAAATATTACTTAAATAAACTAGTAATTACGATGCGAAATATGTTCTAGTTACTCCCCTTTGGCCGATCGTTTCATATTCTCGCTTAACTGATTTTGATTTGTGTTCACTCCACCTTTTAGTCTTAAAGTGAATTGTTTTTCCAAGTCATTACGTTAGAATTCTTTTGAGTAATAAGATCGAAAATTTTTTATCGAGATGGCATACATCGGATAAATTTGCTGCATTGTTCTATAATGCCGTAACAGGTTCATTGCAAGAGTTTAGTGCGGAAGAACATTTGTTTAAATTTTCGCATAACTGGTAAATACGTTGGTGTAGTTTGAGCAAACATCGGACAGTCAATAAAAGAATTTTGAATGCTTTCAGAATTAGAATTAATACAGTTAAAAGAGGATGTTAGAGTTTCTACTAGAGCTGCATATGCGCTAGGATCAAAGAAAAACTTATTAGTTCAATGGAGAGCCTTTTTACTATTTTGCACTTACTTTAATATGAGTTTTATTCCTGCAAATTTGGATACTATTTGCTGTTATGCACAATTTCTCAGTCGGTCTTTTAAATCTGTAGAATCTATTAAGAATTATATTAATGGTGTAAAAGTTATGCATTTAATGTTGGATTGTACCTTTCCACACTTAGACAGTTTTGTTTATAAGTTACTGATTAAAAGATTGTCACGAACCAAGTTACATATGCCACGTAGAGCTTTACCCATTTCGCCAGATATTTTATTGGAGATGGTGAAACATCTTAATTTAGAAAGTTCTTCTGATTGTGTATATTGGTGTCTTTTTTTTTGTTTGCCTTTTTCTTAATGTCTAGGAAATCTAATTTAGTTCCAGATTCTAGTTCTCAATTTATAAGAATAAGCAATTGACCAGAGGTAAAGTCTTTGTTGTTAACGACATTGCTATAGTTGTTTTTGAATGGACTAAGACTATTCAACATGGAGAAAGAAGATTAAAGATTCCGTTGGTTAAAATTCCTGGCTCTGTCCTTTGTCCGGTTTCTGCCTATAATCGTATGTGTAGTAAAATTCCGGCATCTAATGATTCCCCTGCCTTTGTTATGAGTAAGAAATCGAAGTTGGTACCAGTCACTTATGCACAGTTCCAGAATAAACTGAAATCTGTTATTCAGAAGACAGGGAGAGATCCTAATTCATATTCATCACATAGTTTTAGGAGGGGTGGTGCCACTTTTGCATTTAGTTCTCACGTGCCTAGTGATCTGATTCAGTTACACGGGGACTGGGCAAGCGATGCCTATAAGATATATTTAGAATTTTCTATGATGGATAACATTTCAGTTGTTAGAAACATGGCAAATTTTGTTTAATTGTCTTTCAGAAGTTGTGACCAATAAGAAGGTTTTGGTATTTACAGACTCTATAGGGAAATATTTGGATGACATATTTTACATGGATTTGGTCGCGATCAGAGGAGCCAGGATAAATTCTTTAAGAAACATGATTAAGGGTAGAAAAATATGTTTAGCTAACTATTCTCATATTATTATTCACTTAGGTACTAATGATATAGTTAATAACTCTGTTAACAAGATTATTGCTGATTATAAGGAACTAATTGTTACTATCAAATCTTATTCATACTGTATGAAGATTTTTATTTCTTCTATTCTGCCAAGGCCTGTTGATTTTTCGTATACAGGTAATAAGTGTAAAAGTGTTAATCTAGAATTGAGCAAGATGTGCTTCATAAAGGCATTCCAGTCAGGTCATTTTTTGCCTTTAAAGATGGTGGGCTTCACCTTAACGAAGCTGGGCAATACGAATTGCGCAAGTGTTTTCAGCATGCTATTAATCATATGTAAATAATTTAGTATTGTGTAGTTTGTTTTTATGTATGTGGTAATTATTATTTAGTTTTTATATGCTAGCTTAAAGGAAGTGTTTCATTCCTTAGGTTTTTGAATTTTCAAGGGAGTGTTTCATCCTTTGGATTCATTAATGTATGTCACTTTAAGGTACTCTACTTTTAGGAGAGATTTCCGTTCGCATCTCCCAAGTAGATCTAGCAGCTGAAGAAGTGGTTTATTCTTCCTGCTTGGAGTTGAACTTTCAAGAGAGTGTTCCATCTCTTGGGTTTAACCGCTCCTTTAGCTTATTTGGTTTTGTTTGGCGGGCTTGTTTGGCGAATATTTAATTTTTGTGGCCCGCCATTAAATGTATTTTTCTATCTATAACTTAATAAGTATTAGTATTTGTATATGTATTGGTATTTGTTCTTTATATTATTGTAATGACATGTATGTGAAGATTTTTGTTTTCGGCCAAATAAATTTGTATTATATTTACAGTCTTTAATGAAGCCAAAAGTAATTGGTTTGTTTTTTCAAAAAAAAACTAGTAATTACAATGCGAAATATGTTCTAGTTACTCCCCTTTGGCCGATCGTTTGATATTCTCGCTTAACTGATTTTGATTTGTGTTCACTCCACCTTTTAGTCTTAAAGTGAATTGTTTTTCCAAGTCATTACGTTATAATTCTTTAGAGTAATAAGATCGAAAAATTTTCCCACCCTCCCTCCCTTTTTATAGTGTTTGAAAAATATTTTATTTTTATTTTTATTTTTTTTATTTATTTTATTTTATTGTTGCATATTTTGCATCAGTGACTTATGCGGCGGATATTTAATTTTTGTGGCCCGCCATTAAATGTATTTTCCTAGCTATAACTTAATAAGGATTAGTATTTGTATATGTATTGGTATTTGTTCTTTATATTATTGTAATGACATGTATGTGAAGATTTTTGATTTCGGCCAAATAAATTTATATTATTATTACAGTCTTTAATGAAGCCAAAAGTAATTTCTGATGTGAGGTGGATTTAAGAGATAGGAAAGTTTTTCATCTAGATCCATTTTTTTTAAATAAAAATTATTTGACTGACAAAATTTTAACAATTTAATAGGAAATGGTTATCGTCCTCAATACTTTTGCATAAATATATATTATCAGGTTTTCTGCAAACGTTTATCGTAAAATTCAGCCGCGAGACACAATGTGAAGCTTTTTCGGCGAGTGAGCGTAGCAAACGAGCTAAAAAGCTTCATACATTGTATTGTGTCGAACGCTTATATTTTGCAATATTTGTTTGCAGAAAACTTGATAAATTTATCGTATTGTTACCTAACAATCTTAATAGAATTTCTTACTTTTCAATGGCCATCCGGACTAAAATCGGATGTTTTCCTGATATATTCGGGTCAACGTTGGGACAAACATTATGTCGTCGCTGATATATTCGGTCAGCTCATATTAGCCAATAATAAGGGTCGGGTCAACTCTTTACGACGTCACAGTGCCGAAATACGGGAAATACTGGCCTCAGCAGGTCGATATAGGCATGGGGAAATACGATAATCTTTCTTATTACATGACTTTTTTTCACTGATTCGCTGATAAATGCCTAAAGGGTCTTGAGTACTCGTGACAGTAACAGAAAAGTATTTAAATCTAGTGCAAGAATTTCGATTGCACGGTTATGGGATAAAAATAAATCCTGACCGGTCAAGCGGAATGTGATAGTGACCGTTTTGTCCTTAAAATATAAAAAGAAAGAAGGTAAGTAATCAAATTATACATCTCAAAATAATTTGGAAATTTCGATCAATAGAAAAAATCAATACAAATTGCGTTCAATTGAGTACAGTCATAACAATGTTGGCAGCAACGTCTGCTGACAGGTTCGCTACCGTCGATGAAACTGAATTGAAATGGCTTCTTGAAGAAAAGGACGCAAAGAGCACTCCGCGATCTACATATTATGCCGTGAAAACCTTATTATGCCGTAAAAACCTTCCGTTCTTATCTGAATGTGAAAAATGTGCCCGAAACCTTTGAAGAATACACAAATTCTACGTCGACGTTCGTGAAGAAAACGGACAAAAATACCAGAAAACAAGTTTTTATTCGTTACGTTACGGACTTAATAGGTATCTTGGGATGTTGAAAGACTTGGATATTGTTAATGGTGCTGTGTTTCAGAAATCACAGAAAGTTTTTAATGCAGCAGCAATAAAAGTAAAGCGTGAAGGAAAAGGAGGAATTGCTAATTTTTCTCCAATTGACACAAATGACCTCACGAAGATGTATGATTACTTTGATCTGAATGACAACGTAAACCTACAAGAAAACGTTTTTGACTTCGCTGCCACCACAGACTCAGATATGAAGTGTATAGATGATAAAACCAATAACCATAAAAAAAGATCAGCAGAAAGCAGAATGTATGCTAGAAGTAATAAGGATATTCATTTGTAATAAAAAACGGTGTTCAGTCATGAACCTGCTATGACGTTACGCGCGATGTTCGTACACATTAGGGTAACGTTACGTCGTCCGTCCCAAGCGACGTTTTTCAATGATGAAAGTTAAATATGTTCTGCTTTTACACATTTGCACGTTGAAATAATAATTGAAATAACAAACTCTTACAAAATTTAATATACCTCAATGGAAATAACTTAGTTTCTCATTTTCGACGATCACCAATAACTTAAAACCATTTCATGAAGTTTTGTCTCCTTTTATTTTTTTCTAAATTAAGTGCACGAACAATATTCATCAAAAATAAAACCAAAAAATCCCCAAAAACAGATTTTTTTTTAAAAATCTCACACTCTCCCTCCTTTTTTGAAATTTGTAAATAAAGTAACAAACATTTAATTACACTAACGATCACACAGCCTTTAACATGGTTTAATAAGATTAATTACAGATTAAGATAAATAATGTATAAAAACTAAACTGGATAAAAACACTTCATTTTTATAGATTTAAAAAAAATAATTAATTTATATTTGATTCAATGTACAAAATGGTTTAGATGAAGCAGAGTATTCATTCATTGAATAGAATGAACTTCAAAAATAACACTAGATGTGACACGGTTTCTACAAATTAATGAAAAGTAGAGTCCAGGTACCACATGTATTCGAAAAAAACTAATAACAAGTATCATTGTCTGTTTTTTTATACTTGGTCCTTTATTTCTTACGATGTATTAAAACAAAAGGATTTAAGAAACTTGTACGACGTCAGATTTGGCCATTATTTTAAGAAAATCGCGTCTGTGACATTTTTGTCACTATTTTTGAGAGGCATATAATTTTCTTACTGTTCATGTTATGTTCATAAGTTTAGTTTTTAAATAAAGAAGACGAAAATAACATTTCATAACTGGATTTAAAATGTGTTTAAACAAACCAAAGTTAACCAAGGAAAGAATATAAAAAGGTATTTGTCGCAGTGTTTTAAAAAGATCCCAAGTGTGACATTTGATTCACCCAAAATGAAAATGTTATGATGTTTTAATGATTGGCTGAAAAATATGTTCATTGGAAGTTTTAATCTGCTCGAAAATAACATTTGATAGATGAAGCGATTTTTAACCGGCGGCCAGAAATTTGTCTTTCTTCACACAAGATTTAGAATGATTGGATCGCAAAAAGTTGCATGGGACAGGAAATCTTTGTGAACTTAAATGGGCATATCTGTTTATGACGTCATAATAACGTCACAACAAGTTACGTCAGAAAATGGTACCACCGTGGCAGCAGTGTGGCAAAAAATTTGGGGTATGTGCCAAAAAAAATAAAAATACCAGACCGACGTAAACCTGAAATATATTTGATAAATGTTACCTCGGACAGCAAACTTTTTTCCGTAAATCAATCTTTAAATGTGCCTAATATTTAGTAATAACAGTTTATTAATATTGAAACAGGTAAAAGTGGTCGTTCTATTTAAGATCTACAAGAAAATACATATATTGGCATAAACCTTTATATATTCTTAAAATTCTGGACAGTTTTATAGCAGAACACGTTGCATGTCTTCAAAGGCATGAACATCGCGCGTAACGTCTATATATAAATACAAATGTATACACAATATATAAACCTAAAGTTAGGGTAAATTTATACAAATATATATGTAAGGCCACGCCAAATTGATCTTAGGGATTTTTTGCAATATTTTCATTTTTTTAGTTGAAAAAATGTATGCCGCACGTACATGTAAATTTGATCTTCACCCAAAAAACTCAAGAAAAAAATATTTAATATTTGCTCACTCACACCTATTTTTGCCATCCAAAGAACTAAAAATCAATTTGGTGTGGCCTAAGCGAGGGTGTTTCCTAACCCCCAAAATAAGAAAAAAAATTATTGGAAAAATACAATAATAATAGAAGAAAGCATAATAAAGAAAAAAATATACATTGTATGAAAGAACAAGACACTTTTAACAGTACACATGTATCTTGTAGCATGGCATATTTAATAAAAAAAAATAAATGAAAAGATTTTCTTTACTTCCGAGACAGTAAACATACTAGATAAAATTATGAACAGATAGGATTATAAAAGTTTATTTTTTATTGAAATTCAATGAAATCTTTCCATTTCAGATGATCCTTTTTGTCCTGTAAAGTCATTTATGAAATATAAGAGACATTTAAATCACAAGTGCAGTCGTCTGTTCCAACGCCCTACAAACTAAGGCAGAAAACTCGTCTAGTTGGTATTCAAATGCACAAATCGGACATAACCCCTTGGGACAATGATGGCATCCATTAGTAAAACAGCTGGACTTTCAAAACGTCATTCCTCGAGATCCAGTACTGTACATATACATGACAGTAATGAATTTGACACCAGACATATAACTAGTGTCACAGGACATATGTCAAAAACATCATTAAAACGTACACTGGCTACACTGTTGATTCCGAACATGTTCCATTGTCAAACTCTCAATTTGATAAATTGGTTTCAGATTTTCATGAGGACAATTCAGATTTTGAGGAAATTCCTCAGAATATTACCTATAAGTTACCACAAATACTACCACAAATGCACCAAAATTACCAATGCCTGTTTCCATCAATGTTCTAATATTACCATTAATTTCAACTTGAACCATTGAACACTGTGATACTAATGTAGAAATACATTGTTATTGTTATTATCTCATTTTTTGAAAATGTTGAATAAAAATATTATCTTTGGGATCTTTTATTTAGACAGAAAGCATACTTTAGATACCAGTAAATGTACATGAGGCAACAATGGTCATTGGTAAATTGCCGTGAAATACAACAACTGCAGGCTTGAAATATGTCACCACAAAATTAAATTTAAAAATTATGGACAGATATGTGCATGAGACCAAAACCTACAAAAGCTATATGTAATAGGTCGCGATCAGGATTAATCAGCCCTTTAAAATGTATATTCACCTCGCCTAAAGGCTCGGTGAATATTACATTTCCTCGGGTTGATAAATCCTAATATCGACCTATTACAAAGTCAGTAATTGTATATTCTCGTGCTATTTTATTTTCATATTGACCTCTCAATTTCGAGATCACGGCCACTGATTCGGATTTCTGTAAAAACAATTTCTTATAAACGAAATCATTAAAGGATAAAAATTGTTACTTATCAAATGAAAGTTTGACTTTTTTGTATAGAAATACAATTTATTATTCTCGTTAAAACCAGCAATTTTATCCTAATAATTGTTTTTATATTATATCCCTTTTCCCTATTTGACTATTTATGTTAAGACTATTGACTTCCTTTATTGTGATAACATTTGATTATTTCTCTTTTAAAGATGGGCCTCATATAGTATTTAACACGTAAAATAGAACATTCAAAATTGTTTTTATTTTGATTTTCAAATCTTAGATTTGGACTGTCAGTTTGTCTGATTTATCAAAGTTTCCCTAAATTCTGTATATATATCTATCCAATAAAAGAGTGACTCTGAGTCATTTAAGGTCATTTTAACATTAACACTTATATTACTCATGTACATTGTTTTCAAAAATATTTCCGTATCAAAAGTTTTATTGTGCCTAAGTTATTAAATATTTGTTTAATTTAGATCAATTGGATATATAATAATTGAATTGTAAAATCCAAATTAATTTGAGAAAAAAATGTTCATGAATTATGTAATGTATGTATATCCTCTTTACGTATTTGCCCAACCTTATTACATATAACAATTGTAAATTGTGAACGACTCGCTAACGAAAAACATCAGATGTCCTAAGTCAGAACTGTTTTATTGCTGTTTTTATGTTTCTCTTGTAAACAAACTTATCATTTAAACCTTTCTGGTATCTTTCGCGAGGCAAAGAATTCCCTGAGAGGACATATTTACCATCCAGTTCCTATAAATGTGCGATATTGGTTGTCTATTAACAGCTGAGGGGAAATTTTGTAATGTCGATTGCATAAATTTAGTTGAAACAGTTTTCGTAATAGGGTCACTAAGAGGTTATCTTGAAACCCACGATTCGTATATAAAGTTCGTATGATTTTTTCAACTATTTTTCGGATACGTTGTAAAGTCGTTGTCTTGTATTAAACCCATGTCTCTTGTAATTCCCGTTAATTCCTTGTGTATCTACACATTGTTTACATAGGGTTAGTATAAGCGAGGGTCAACGTTCGTTGTCAATAACAATGTGTTGGAAATGTTCGAATCGCATGAAGAGAAAGAAAACAGATTTGTGATAATACAGTTTGTAGTTCTTTTCATATTTTGTTTGAAATGTACATTTCTAGTCTAAAGATATGTCATCGACGGTATTGTTACCGCTAATATATAATCCTGGAGATTTTGTTGATCCATAATTAGAAGAAATTTTCAATGATTTCTGCATCCTAGGAAGATATCTCCTATCCATTTCAAGCATTTTAATTTTTTCATACGAGTGTTCCTTTAATTTCCAGTGTTTTAGTAGTGTTTGATACATATGAATGTATTCCTCGTTATTGCTATCGCGGATGGAAATATTCGATGTGTCATCTTCACCTTTTATAGGATTCAGTTTTTCATAGTCATGACTATCTGTTTGCAAATTTGGTATCAGTGAATGGTACGGATGAAGATAGTCATCGATATCATATGTGTTTACTGGGGATTCGACTGAACCACTGGATGTGTTAGAACTTAAATCATGATTCTGATCAGCATTATCAGTGTTCGCCATCTGACTTTCGTCAACTATGCTATAAACCTGACCATGTTCGTTCATTTCAACTAATTCCGCTGAGTTTGTGTTAGGCGTATCAATTGCATTTCTAAGTCTTCCCAGTTCTTGTTCGTATTTTACCCTTGTAATGAAAGAGCAGGAAACGAACAAAATTAAAACACTTGTGGTTGCTCCTATAGCAATGTAGAGAACGATTTCTTTTGTTGCGAGTCCTGAAAAATATAATTTTGTACGTAACTGTCCGCAATTTTGTAATAAAATGATCTAGATATAGTACATTTTTTTACGTTTATAAGGATAAAACATCACAATCAAGACAGTACAATTTTGTATCTAGCAGTTTTGTTTATATAGTAAACTGTCCGGAAAATGTCCTTTAGTTGGGTAAATGCTGTAAGCAAATTCTACGATATATAAGGCATAACGGTTAGAGACTCGGGAGTGTAACAGCATACCTCGTACAGAAATGATGACAAATCCTAAATATAGATCACTAAATATTTTTTCAGTTATAATAGTTGTACAGATTTTGTACTTCGTGAATTGGATTTATGTATCAAGGGCACATAAATCACATGTATTAACCCACGTCCCTTTTGTGTTTTTGTTTGCTGCTTTCCGTTTTTTGGTTTAGGGATACGTTTCAACGAGGACCTCTCCAATGGGGATTAGAAATGAAATAAATTGATTAACGTTTATTTTGCAAGATATCTTTGATATCCACTCATGTTTCATCATACATTTTAATCATATCCTCAATGACGAATTAAACTGAAAAAAACTAGAGGCCCCCAAGAGCAGGTATCGTTCAACTGGATTCAATTTGCCAATAAATGGCCATAAAATCAGTAACTGAACGGCTACTTGGTTTTTTGGATCATCTATATGAAATACTTTTAATGCCAAAATGTGTGTATCAAGTTTCAGAGAAGACTCTATGAAATAAATGTTTTCGTCTGGTCCTATGGTCGCCATCTCAGTTGACAGTCTTTGTCATAGTAATGTAGTCAGATTTTTCTTCGGCACTACGCGACATAAAAATTGAACTCAAAAGACAGTTTAAATTGCTCTATATGAAAATACATGTAATAAAATTCAAAGCAATGAAGTTAAATTTTACAACACAAAATTGTCACTAATGCTAAAATGTCTATTAAATTTACTATCTGGTAATCCAAATTTCGGTCGTCAAACGGTTTCCGTTTACTTTGCTAATCCGTATCCGATTCTGCTGAATATTAAACACAGTCCCACTTTTTAAACACCCCTGGGATTAAACTAAACTATCTAAACTTTAAAAATATTTAAGATTAACATTTGTACATTTAATTACATTTAATCTCAAACAAACAATATGCACAAATTACAAAAATATCAAATATGAACAAAAGAAAAGATTAACTCATAAAATTAACTGGAAAATTTGTCCTTTCAAAACATACCAAATTTCAACTGCGACAATAGGATAAATATAATTGCTGCTAATTTCGGTTTCATTTTATTCAGTACCTCAGTGGTGTATTTTTAGGTGAATTGTGTAGTTAAAATGTGGGAGCCAGGTTCATCAGACACAATTATGAACTAGATATCGAGTGTTTAAGATATGCATGTTCTGAACTTGCAATATTTTTGATATTTATTTTGTTTTGACCAAAAGGAAGATACTAACTATTCACAATCACTTATGTCTTGTTTTTATCTAGATGACACTGAACTTAGATTTATACCTGGTAAATGATATATGTATTTGTCACTATAGAGATGACTGTGCTGCCATATTATTTAATTTCCTTAATTAAAATATGATTTTGACATGGTTTGTGGTGTTTGAATGTCTTCTTTGCAAACAGTTTCAAACTTTTTCACGCTATAACTCTGTCAGAATTCTACCAATTCAGTTTGTGGTGGTTTAAGGTAAACTATTTCTTGTTCATCTGCTATTTTGAAACTTTAGTTCGTATGAATTATTTCGAATTTGATGTGGTTTGTGGTATTATCTATATACTTTGTGGTATTGTCGTGGTTTGTTGTTTTAAGGCATGTTGCCATATTGTTTATTGTTTGAAACTGGTGTCACGAGGAAGGTAAGAGAGGGGTGACACACTTTTGGAATTTGGGATATAGCGGGTAAACAAAAGTGGGATATTGGAAAAGGAAGGGAAAAAAGAAGGAAGTGTGATATTGCTATAATGTGGGATGTGGGAAAAAAACCAAAATAGAAAAATAGGGAATGGTGAAAACGCATGATTTGTCTGATTGGTCATCTTAAACCATTATCAAATTATTATTTAACTTTCAAGATATCAGTTTTATTATTTCTTTTGTGATATTATGTGGTTTTTGCCGTACATCATGCACATATTGTTCTTCCTGTGTTTCCTCATTTCATCCCGATCGGGCTTCAAACATGGCCGTCATGGGCAATTCTTGTTTCTCATTGGTTGATTAAAAAACCTTTTTTCTCTGGAACTGCTTGGCCAAAACTGCCAGCCAAACTTGACAGGAAGCACCTATAGAAAGTCTTCTATGAAATTTCATCCTGATTGGACGACAAGCATGGCTGCCATTGGCAATTCTTGTTTCTGATTGGCTGATATAAAGAAATATTCTCTGAAACCGCTTGTCCAAATGAAACGAAACTTGAAAATATGCTTCTGTGAAAGGGTTTTTTTACAAAGTTTCCTCATTTTGTCCAGAACAGGCGACAAACATGGCCGCCATGGGCAATTCTTGTTTCTGATTATTTTCGTAGAAAATGCTGTGCTATTTCCCTTGTTTAAGTGAAAATTTTACAAAATTGTTAATTAAAATTTTCTGTTATGCAAAACTGTTATAAAATTGGTTAAATGTGATATATGTAAAGTCAAGAAAAACCAAAGGGATATTCGAAGGAGGGGAAAATCGAAACAACTAACAAACTCCGGAGAACAACGAAGAAAATAGCAAAAGCACTACAATTAAAAACTAAAAACATATGAACAGAAGCTGTGTGATTTTTAAAAAAAATAAGTTAATACCAAATTACAGAACATTGAAAAGGTGTATATTCCCAACATGCTAATCAAGAATTCTATAATACATTAAAGAATAGATTAAGATAAATTAGAACAAGAAAGACAAGGAAATAATTCAGCAGAAATTACTGATATTACTAACAATACATTAGTGAATAAGATGAAATCAATTTATTACTTTATGATAGTTATCAACACGAAAATTTTAATGTGAAAGCTTATATTTCAATGTGAACAAAAATCTCACCCATAACCACCCCAATCTCACCCTAAAGCTCACCAATACCCATTATGAATTTATCTCATGTGTGGATTGGTTGACTTGAAAAAATTTTTTTCTCTGAAACTGAAGGCCCAAAAATAGGGCCAATCTTGACAGAAAGTGTCTATTGGAGGTCCTTTAATCCTCACATTGTTCCAATTAAATAACAAACATGGGTGCCACACACAATTATTGTTTTCTGATTGGCTGATTTACAAAAATAATCCTTTCCTCTGAAACCACTGGACCAAATGAACCGAAACATCACAAAAAGCAGCTGTGGAAGTTCCTATGCAGATTCCTTATTTCCTATCAATTGAAACCAAACAGGCTCTGTCCTCTGAGCTTTTAGTTTAAAAAAGCAGGTTTTGATTCATCTATTAGTACTGAATCAATTAAATGCTCTGATATTTGTTTGCTGTTAATGATATACAATACACAATGAGTACACTCTGAATGTATGTCGCGGACAACGGACGACGACGGACGCCAAGTGATGGCAAGAACTTGCATTCAGAAGAAGGACAGGTGAGATATTGGGTAATGCCGGGGGTAATGGCAAAAACACCAGGTTTAACATGCAAAAACAGAAATCCATGGCTCATCGCACGATTTTCAATGCAGTGGAACCACAAAAAAGCAAGCAGACCGCTCTGGTTGGCCCCAAACGGATCATTATGGAAAACCCAAATGTGGGATGGGGAGAATTGGAAAAAAGTAGGAAGTGGGAAAAATTCTTCCAAAAAAAAATTCCAAAAAGGGGGATTTGGGAAATGAGAACCCCTGTGTCACCCCCTCGTAAGAGGTTCCGATACCCAGTTACGTGACTTGATCAAAAACTCGGTTGTCAAGGCAGTCAATGTAATTGGGGTGTGTCCTTAAACAGTAATTTATTAAAGCTATGTTTACAAAATGGAATAACATTATTTAGTACCTAAAATGGTATAAAAGTACGTATTTTTCATTTCACGTCGGATTAATGTTTTTTGGCTTCCCGATGCCTTTGAAAATTGTACTATTTCGGTCCATCCTACATGTACAAATAACAAATTGCTGTATATTTTGAGTTGTGATGTAAATAATGTATAATCTAAGTGTCTCGAACTCAGGTCGCTCGCACACCATTGATTTCTCGACCCTTGACGAAAGTCCGGCCATTTTTTCAACTATTTCTATGTCAATTAACTCTCGGTTTTTCGAACACCGATTTATCGAATTCTTGAACTAATTTTCTGGTCCATACAACGGTAATATAATATAATTTACTCTCAGTAACTCGAACACCATTTTCAATTGGCGTGCCTGACAAATATCAACAAATGTGAAAACCAGAGGTCAGATCCATGATTGAAAAGAAGGTGGTAATTGTCCATTGCAGGTCATTGATGATCCACTTGAAGTGTATCGGTGCTTTATTATTATTATTTCCACATAAAGATTGTATGAGTGGATGTTGTTTTAAAGATCGGATAGTTAAAAGGGTGTAAATTAAATTAAAAATTTATCAATGGTTCGTAATCTAACCTTTCCAGATTTCGATGGCTGGAACTACTGATGCCTCGAACTAATTTTACAGACCGAGATCGAGAAATCGAGATTCTACTGTATATGTATTTTTCATCACAAATGATCATCCTAAAGATTTAACAACTCATTTTTAGTTCATGAATACATTTTATCTCTGTGTGATTAATGATTTCTGTATGAGGTATGTTTGCTCTCAGGATTTAAAATAATTCGTAAAATGGATTTATAGTGAAATGTGCAATATAAATTATGTAAACAGTGTTTCCGAATTTTGCAAATTATTAGATGTACCTAGGTTATTGCCATTACTTATATGGAACATCCGAGATATTTAGAATGAGCACATGCTCGCTTATGGACCGAATACATTAAATCGAAATTTTGACAAGAATATAAATTTATTCTCATTAGCAGAAGATCTTTTATTTTCCCAGTGTATTTATAATTAATATATACCTGATGTAGAATTGATGTTATTAAATGATACGACTGTTAAAGTATCCAGCTCATCTGTAGCATTAAAAGTCGGACAATGTAAATTGCTATCTAAAAAGAAGGAAACTTGATCTTATAACTACATCTGAAAAAAAGCTAAATACGTACATGTACAATTTGAATAGCAGAAAGCACAAACTTTGGTACAATAAAATATGGTTGCAATCTGTCGGGGCTCTAACTTAAAAAGGTAAAGACATAGAAAATAAGCAGTTTATCTACCTATAGCAATGTACAGTCCCGACCTGGCTAAAGTTTAACGCAAGGCTGTTGGAAAGCTGGTGACATTGGCTAGCTAGTGTTCAAGTTGCTGACAACTATAGCTAGCTAGGAGTCAAATAAACAGCCCATTTTGAACGCTTATAGATTGTTTGAAAGCCATAAGATTTCAACGCGTTGAACACTAGCTAGCTATCGTTAACTACTACCTTTTGCCACTAGAAAGCGTATTGTTGTGAACTGGAATATAATTCCTGATATTCTGTTGATCTTTGTTTTATTACATTCTATTATTTTTATTTTATTTCATTATATTTTATTTTAAATATACTTCTTATATGAATAGAAATTATAATTTCAGCAAATAAAGCGTATTATTGTGAACTGGAATATAATTATGGATCTTCTGTTTATTTTATTACATTATGATTATTTTAATATATTCTATTCATTGTTTTAATCTTTTACACGTGGTATTGTATTCTTTTTTTTTTTTTTTTTAAAAACTTTTATTTGTTTTAATCTTTTACCTGTTTTTTTTCTTCTTTATTTATGTTTTTATCCACAAATATTTTATTATAATGTATTCATGTTTAAAGAATTATAAATTTTTTAGAAGGAAAAATACAATCATGAACAAAAATGTGTAATACAAATGTACCCATATTTCAAATGTTTAATGACTTTCACGCAGTTAGCATCCTTCCTGTCAGTTCTGTAAATTTTACAATTTAGATATGGAAACTGTCGTCGTTGAAGGCGTTGAATATCTATCCAACTACGTTTGTATCTCCTCTCCGCGACAATTTTATTTTCTTTATAGTAAATCAATTTTCGTGTTATTTTCTAGACATTTTCTTGATGTTTTCCCTTACGACAAAGTCGTCAAATGACAGGTTGTCGAAAAGCTTTCAAGTGTTCAATGTTAGCTAGCTGGTTTTCAACGATAGCTGGATACGATTGCTGGCAATTGTATTTTAGGCTGACGATAAGCTTCGGTCTTTGAAAGCCTTTTGAAAGCCAGGATTTCAACTATAGCTAACTATGGGTCAATGCTTTCAATTTGACGCCTTTTTGCGAGCTATTGTTAAACATTCGCAAGTTTTGGACAGTACCGAAAATTTGTCAATAATATTCGTTAAATCTATTTTATAAACTATAGTTTACACTTCAGATTTTATATTCCATATACAAATATTGAAAAATAAAAGTCTTATCATTAAAAGGTATAATCATAATGATAATTCATTGTGTGAACAGCAACTTCACAATTTAAAGTTAGACAGAGTTCCCCTGACGTACGTCAAGGGTCCTCTAGTCTTAATTCTTCTGAGCGTTCTCCGTTTTAAGATTAAAACGAAATTATTTTCTCTTTCCTAACGAAAGTTCACCCAACGAAGTGGGGAACAAATTGTTTTTACTCTGTTTCTTATTATTATTATGTTCCCCCAACGACGTGGTGAACATATTGTTTTTCCTTTTTTATTTCTCTTCCTTCGCGTATCCCGAAACGGTCCTCAAGTGTTCTCAGAAACGGCCGAATGGATTTGAACCACACTTGGCGCGAAAAAAAGCACCATCTAACGTTCACATTGCCACAGGTGCTCCTTATGCCATGCACATTTACATATGATGCCCAACCTTCATATAAAGTTTCATAAAAATCAATTGAGCTGTTTAGGAGGAGATGCACTTACAAGCTTTAAACATGTAAAACCTTTAAGTTGGATTATATCCCTTTCCAAGCATCTTGCTTCTTGGAAATATGCATATGATGCCTTACCTTCATATAAAGTTTAATCAAAATCCATTGAACGGTTTAGTTACAAGGTACATGGACGGACGGACAGACAGACAGACAGACGAACGGACAAGGTGATTCCTATATAGCCCACAACTTTGTTTGCAGTGGGATAATAACTATATCATATATGTAAGATCAATACGTTTTCTGTAGTGAATAATGACATCTTTAATTGATTTTGAAAAGGACTAAAAACTTAATAATCGTTGAACAGAGGACTTGTGAATGATGTACAATGAACAGAATATGACCATTCAAATTTTGACAAAATATCACATCACTAAATTAGCTAAAAAATATTACTGATTGTGTTGTCGATTATTTGTTATTCGTGTAAGACTTTTTCCCATGATGATATTCATTTAAATGTATGTATGTTGCCAGTTTTGATTATTATTATTAATTCATGAAACTTCTTTTTTTTTTTAAATATTGAAGAAGCTTACTTTTATCATTTATTTAACTGCATTCATTCGATATTGTTCGAAATTAGTTTGAGGAATTTTTTTAATGATGTAAAATGATAATTAACATACTAGAAACATGTTTCATTTTTTTTTATGCAAATAGGTTTTTTGGTTTCAATTAAGTATATGTATCTTGTAATGGTCTTATGTAAATTAAAATTTTCACCCCCCACATCTCATATGTCAAAACACGAGTTACATATGTATACCCACCTAAAACTTTAAGTTCAACATATCCTACATAAATTGTATTATTTACAGCAGTTGTACATACATATTTGCCTTCGTCACTTTTTGATGCATTTGTAATTCTTAAATTATACTCATATTCATCATAGTTTCCAACCACAGAAATCCTTGCCTTTAAATCATCTGGTAAGTGTGGATTGACTTTTTCATTGCTACTATACAGTATCTTCTCATGGGACCATGTTAAAGTCGAACCTAATCCTTTGGTAAAGCAGTTTAATGTTACCTCGTCTCCATTTTCCACACAGTATTTTGTACTATTAAATATTTCAGACGACACAACAGCTTCAAGAACTACAAAAAAGTCATAAATGCTTATTTAATAGAAAAAAGGTAAATAACACTTCTTGGACATCTTGAGTTGTTGGAATAAATACTCTACTAATGATTTGTCAATTTAAGAACAAATATTATTTCCAAATGATAGGGACATTATCCAACAATTTTTGGTTTTAAACAACCTCTGAGGCCCTAAAGGAAAATACAATAAACGGAGAGAAGACAGGATTTTTTTTAATTTTTTTTTTCGTGTTTTAAAAAATAGCCAGAACCGCATTATATTCCAATTACCAGAAAATACAAATCAAGCACCTCTCTAGGAATCTTTAAAACTACTTTACAATCGCAAAACACTAGTCTAAGAACGCTTCCCTTTTACTATGTCGGTAAGCGCCGAGGTCAAATTGTTCATGCAAGACTTAGGATGCAGTGCAGCTATCTCAATCAGCACCTCTTTATAAAAAAATATTGTTTACTCCTCCCTTTGCCAGTGTGGTGCTATCGAATCTACTGATCACTATCTCCTTCACTGTCCGCGTTCCGACCTCCAGCGTCAGCAGCATATTGAGTACATTATAAATAATCCTAGATTTGACAATAGGATTCTTCTCTTCGGGTCTCACCATTTCAGCGATGAACAAAACATAGAACTTTTCTTGGCAGTTCAGTCATATATTATGAGTAGCAAACGATTTGGTAGACAGTAAACAAATACTCATCATTATTCATCAACATTTCAGTGCATGTTATCTATCAAAATTTAATTTGCATCATTTCTTTAAAAAAATTTTTAATGTATTGGTTCATATGTATTATTGAATTAATTAACAAAATATGTTTACACTAAAAAATAGATTTAAAAATTGTCATACTATACCATTACCACTTATAAGACCTGTTTTACCATATAATAGTGAAATCTGGTTTATGGATGAGTATTTAACCTTTTACTGATCTTTAAATAGATCAAATAAAAATAGTACATTGTGACACTGTGTCTTTAGAAGATAAATTTAATTTTGAAAAACTATATAACAACTTTTGCAAATCAGTTCTGGGTGTAAAAAAGACTGCAAGTAATATAGCAGCAAAATCTGAACTTGGTATATTTCCTCTAAGTTTATTTATTAAAACCCAAGTACTTATGTATTATTTTAGAATTAATCTAAAAGACATTAACCCACTTGTAAAAGAGGCCTGAAATGTTAATAAAAATCTCCATAATAATGGGAAGTACTCTTGGTACACACATTGCTGATGAACTAAATATTGATATTGTAGATATTCAGTGTAATAAATCTTTTAATAGAATAAAAGACAGTTTTATAACTAAATTAAAAAATTATAATACAAAAAAATATAGATCAAAATAATTAGAAAAACTTTCAAAACTAACAGATAGTTCAAAATTATTTTTATATAGTAAATTGAAAAATGACATTAAGTAAGAAGAATATAGCTTGACCCCTATGTGTGAAATATGCTATTAATAAAATTTAAACAAACTAAAACCAAATTTATTAAAATTTGCCCTTAGACTTAAGTGTTAATTCATATTTTTTATGTTATCATAGATAAATAATGCTGATTTGTTTCTCATATAGATACCATTTAAAGAAACAAAAGAAAATTGCAACCACACCAATCTAAAAATGGGAAAAATAACCGAGATATGATTTAATTATACAATCAATTACTCTTCATGGGGTCAACATGGGAAATTGAGGACCCGAGATCTGATCTACGAGGTGACCTGACCTGACTGAGGCTATAATTTTTCTTCTCGGACTAATTTTTTTATATACACCTATAAAACTGGGATTATTTCTTAAAATGTCATTCTGTTTTTTTCAATTATTATATGTTATGGGTGGATAAATATAGATTCTACAATAAAGACCAGTTGATTATGAAATTTATCAACTGGAGATAACTCAATTTTCATTTTTAACTCTGAACTTTCAGAACTTATCAAACGGGTCGAGAGATATATAAATGCGCACAGAATTACAGAAATAACCGTTAAACATGTCACGGGGATTTCTAACGTGTTAAGTCTTTAATGTTTAATATAAGAAAAATATCACAATTATGTACTATATGAGAGAAATACGGATGGCTTTTGAACAAGTGCATATCACATATGTTATTTTACAAACCGTTACTTTACGAGTTTTCAAAACTTATTACATATTAATATAGCCTAGGGAATTTGGAACAATCATATATTTGTGTTGTAGTAGCTTTTTATGCAATTTTGTTAACATGACATTAAATGCATATAAAGGTACCAATTCAAAAATTATTTTATTTTATGGAATTAGGACGAATTTGGATTCTGAAAACCTCTTTTGGCTGACCTGGCTATACCTGTCACTTTGCGTCCGTCATCCTGTGTCCGTAGTTAAGTTGTCTTTAAAACTTTTCTCTTTTGAAACCACTGGGCCATATGAGTTTGTTGTTGGAATAGTTCTTGGGTGACCCCTTTTCGAATATCCGATGGTCTTGGTTTTCAAAAAATATGATTGCTGTTAGTATAATAGAAAAATCAGTGAAAGCAAAAAAAAAATAAAATAAAATAACAAAATAACAAAAAATAAACAAACAAACAAAATGAAATAAAATAAAAATAAATAATGAAAAATAAAATCATTAAAAATCCTCACCCCCGGAAAAACTGAGACCAGAATATTGTTCAATGATGAGTAGTTAAATTTCAAAATTATGTCCGAATGTTCAGAACTCTGACAATTATCATCGTCGTTACTAACACTAGATAAATCAGTAAAAAACTTTCTATACTCTGAAACTCTTTTATCAAAATATGGAAATTCGTCTTTAGGGGTCTCTTTTTCAATTAAATCCAGGGGTTTGGCATCCATTTCACAAAAACTCGTATGACAATGATTATCGTGTCAGTGACGTCTGTCAAAGAAACGCAAAATGTCAAAGTAACCTTGATATTTGACCTTTGATTTGAAAATTGAACAATGAAATTTCAACTTACTTTTTCATTTTTCATTTTTCAATTTTGATTTGGAAACTGAAAAATGAAATTGACAACTTGCCTTTTCAACTTTCATTTTTTTTTTTTAATTTTGATTTTAAATCTGAAAAAAAGAAAGTTGAAATTAAGACGTTCAAATTTCAATTTTCCTTTCATGAATATACAGACCATTTTATTACAAGGATGACTATCCGTAGTATAGCTATCGCCTTGAATCTTAAACCGGCAAGCTGATCAACTTCCGCCAGAAACTAGGTTGGCTCACTTCGAAGAGAGAAAATCGAGTCTATTCAGATCGTGCTCTGGGTTGTTTTTAACACGCAATTACTGATTTTTTATTGTTTGAATACGCTGACATTATCTAGTGCAAAATAAATTTCTTTATCAACTCCTGTATTTGAATCTTGCTATCAAAACAATTTTATGAACATATTTATGACGAAACGTTTTTGCATATCAATATGTTTTGTACCGAGAATGATATATATTAATAAACGCGGAGGGATTCCTGAATTGGTGATGCACATCAGCTTAAGCAGTCAAAGGTTAGATGATGAGGAAATGAGAGGTGATCAGTAACTATTTTAACACAAGAAAGGTAAATATATATTAACGAGATATTGTCGAAAGAGAGCAGTGATTATTGAATCGGGTACAATTTTTCTTTCGGCGTCCCCTGTCGCCATCTTAGATATCAGCTAATAAGTATGTCATTTGGGTTAAAGTTAACAACCGTGTCCTCCCTTTGAGATTTCGAATTGAGCACATATGTTTGGGAAGATGATCGTTGAAATATTTTGAGCAAACGTGAGCCTTATATTAGAGCAATAATATAATATGATCATGCTAAACTATATTGAGACTAACCTGACTTGGCTTATGTCTAAGATGATCAGTATGGCACGCCGTTCTCGTCAAAAGTATGGGAATAAATGTGATGTAAAATTACACACTCAAAATGTTTATTCCGCACTCAAAATTTCTAATTACACACTCAAAATTTTTATTACGCACTCAAAATTTTTATTACACACTAGGAATATATTAATGCACACATTTGTTTTTATTCCGCACTAGGATTTCAAACATGCACAAGAAATTGCTAAATTGTACAGAGAACGCACTCAAAAATCGGAATTACACACTCAAAATTGTGCGCAATTTTTACGCGCAGAAATCATAAATATTCATAGGATATGATTTGCATAAGTAGATCGGCGTTTTTCTAAAGCTTTAAACGTTTACTCGGAACTTTTGTATTCCGAATGGAAAAAGATAGCGCGGTTTGGAAGTGTCGACCACATTAAATAAAGAATTTCAATGCAGCCCACAAGTTTACGAACATTATGTTCAATAGCATTTTTGTCATGTCTAGAAACATTCAAAAGTTGTGTCGTATTTTCGAATACACTCAACAAAGATTGAAAGAAATCTTGTAGATCTTCATTGTCATTGATAGACATGTTTTGATGGTTATTTTGCAATGCCGAGTAGTTACGAATTAATTCAATACTTCCAGTGCAATCCTAAATCGCAGAAAACACCAAGACGATCTGTTGACCTAGTCATAGGACATGAATATTTATGATTTCTGCGCGTAAAAATTGCGCACAATTTTGAGTGTGTAATTCCGATTTTTGAGTGCGTTCTATGTACAATTTAGCAATTTCTTGTGCATGTTTGAAATCCTAGTGCGGAATAAAAACAAATGTGTGCATTAATATATTCCTAGTGTGTAATAAAAATTTTGAGTGCGTAATAAAAATTTTGAGTGTGTAATTAGAAATTTTGAGTGCGGAATAAACATTTTGAGTTTGTAATTTTACATCACATTTATTCCCATACTTTTGACGAGAACGGCGTGCCATAGATCAGTGGTATATAATGTTAGAGTAATATAAGCCTTGATAATTTCACAGAGAATTTTAACCTTGATATGTTGTATTGATTCTACACTATATGAGTAGTATATACGCGGTTTTCAGTTATGATTTGTGGTGGTGGGTGTGGTGGAGGTGCTGTGGAGGTGCCGGAAGTGACGTCACCGGAACCGGAAATGACGTCACAGGAAGTGACGTAACCGGAACCGGAAGTCACGTGGCCGGAACCGGAAGTACCCGGAAGTGGTTTGCGCGCATGTGCAACCGGAA
The DNA here is from genome assembly GCA_028015205.1 of Mytilisepta virgata. Lineage (NCBI taxonomy): Eukaryota > Metazoa > Mollusca > Bivalvia > Mytilida > Mytilidae > Mytilisepta > Mytilisepta virgata. Next base: position 3,687,461 of record JAPWFG010000016.1, read on the forward strand.
GTGATAGTTTTCCCGCCATTTGTTACGGAAGTGACGCAAGTCACGTGCTAGGACCCGGATGTGTGGTCTGCGCATGTTCAGGAGGAACCGGAAGTGATTTTTGCGCGCATGCGCAACCGGAAGTAGTGGATTTTCCCCATATTTTGTTTACGAAGTGACGTAAGTCAAGGACCCGGATATGTGGTCTGCGCATGTTCAGGAACCGGAAGTAGTTTGCGCGCATGCGCAACCGGAAGTAGGGGGTTTTTCGCGTCATTTCTTTACGGAAGTGACGTAAGTCACGGACCCAGAAGTGCCATGCTTGACCAGATTGAATTATCTCCCTTTTCCCGCACTTCTCGGTCGTCTCTGGATCTTTCATCGGTCTGTTACCCTCACTGTTATGTCGAAGTCCGAGAGTATACGAAGTACACTATTGGATTATCTCCCCTTATCCCGCTCTTTTCATCTGTGGGTGATGTTTTCTGTGAGGACCAACGGTAGGATTGGATTATGTCCCCCTACCTCCAAGTGATGCTGTCACCAATAGATCAATGGAGGAGTGTCCTTAGCAACTGCCTTAGTAACGGCAGTCCATTTCATTGCACATCGCTGCTCATTGCTGCTCTTCTCTTGCTCATCGCTGCTCATTGCTGCTCATCTCTTGCTCATCGCTGCTCATTGCTGCTCTTCTCTTGCTCATCGCTGCTCATTGCTGCTCATCTCTTGCTCTTTGCTGCTCATCGCTACTCAGGACCTTACTCGCGTGCTCATTTCGCTCCTGCTGCTTGTCACTGTTCGTCATCGCTGTTCATCTATTGATCCACCCTTTTCCCGCACTTCTCGGTCGTCTCTGGATCTTTCATCGGTCTAGGGTCTGATACTCTTAGTGTTATGTCGAAGTCCGAGAGTATACGAAGTACACTATCGGATTATCTCCCCTTATCCCGCTCTTTTCATCTGTGGGTGATGTTTTCTGTGAGGACCAAAGGTAGGATTGGATTATGTCCCCCTACCTCCAAGTGATGCTGTTACCAATGGAGGGATGTCCTTAGCAACCGTCTTAGCAACGGCAGTCCATTTCATTGCACATCGCTGCTCATTGCTGCTCATCTCTTGCTCATCGCTGCTCATCGCTGCTCTTCTCTTGCTCATCGCTGCTCATCACTGCTCATTGCTGCTCATCTCTTGCTCATCACTGCTCATTGCTGCTCATTGCTGCTTATTTCTTGCTCATCGCTGCTCATCACTGCTCATCTCTTGCTCATCGCTGCTCATCTCTTGCTCATCGCTGCTCATTGCTGCTCATCTCTTGCTCTTTGCTGCTCATCGCTACTCAGGACCTTACTCGTGTGCTCATTTCGCTCCTGCTGCTTGTCACTGTTCGTCATCGCTGTTCATCTCTTGATCCACCCTTTTCCCGCACTTCTCGGTCGTCTCTGGATCTTTCATCGGTCTCTAGGGTCTGATACTCTCACTGTTATGTCGAAGTCAGAGAGTATACGAAGTACACTATTGGATTATCTCCCCTTATCCCGCTCTTTTCATCTGTGGGTGATGTTTTCTGTGAGGACCAACGGTAGGATTGGATTATGTTCCCCTACCTCCAAGTGATGCTGTCACCAATAGATCAATAGAGGGGTGTCCTTAGCAACTGCCTTAGCAACGGCAGTCCATTTCATTGCACATCGCTGCTCATTGCTGCTCTTCTCTTGCTCATCGCTGCTCATTGTTGCTCATCTCTTGCTCATCACTGCTCATTGCTGCTCATCTCTTGCTCATCGCTGCTCATTGCTGCTCATTTCTTGCTCATCGCTGCTCATCACTGCTCATCTCTTGCTCATCGCTGCTCATCTCTTGCTCATCGCTGCTCATTGCTGCTCATCTCTTGCTCTTTGCTGCTCATCGCTACTCAGGACCTTACTCGCGTGCTCATTTCGCTCCTGCTGCTTGTCACTGTTCGTCATCGCTGTTCATCTCTTGATCCACCCTTTTCCCGCACTTCTCGGTCGTCTCTGGATCTTTCATCGGTCTCTAGGGTCTGATACTCTCACTGTTATGTCGAAGTCCGAGAGTATACGAAGTACACTATTGGATTATCTCCCCTTATTCCGCTCTTTTCATCTGTGGGTGATGTTTTCTGTGAGGACCAACGGTAGGATTGGATTATGTCCCCCTACCTCCAAGTGATGCTGTCACCAATAGATCAATGGAGGGGTGTCCTTAGCAACTGCCTTAGCAACGGCAGTCCATTTCATTGCACATCGCTGCTCATTGCTGCTCTTCTCTTGCTCATCGCTGCTCATTGCTGCTCATCTCTTGCTCATCACTGCTCATTGCTGCTCATCTCTTGCTCATCGCTGCTCATTGCTGCTTCTCTCTTGCTCATCGCTGCTCATCACTGCTCATCGCTGCTCATCTCTTGCTCATCGCTGCTCTTCTCTTGCTCTTTGCTGCTCATCGCTACTCAGGACCTTACTCGCGTGCTCATTTCGCTCCTGTTGCTTGTTGCTGTTCGTCATCGCTGTTCATCTCTTGCTCCGTGCTGCCCATCGCTGCTCTTCTCTTGCTCATCGTTGCTCTTCTCTTGCTCATTGCTGCTCATCACTGCTCATCGCTACTCATCTCTTGCTCCGTGTTGCTCTTCTCTTGCTCTTTGCTGCTCATCGCTACTCAGGACCTTACTCGCGTGCTCATTTCAGTTTTACGGCTACTGCTGCTAGTGATGGTCGATTGTCGTTATTCAAAGATTGGATCTGTGAGAGAGCACACGGTGGGTCACTCTGCATTTATCCAGGCTTGTGACTGGCTATCATAAGATAGGCTGCATTAATCCTCCTCAATTTTTTAAGGCCACTCTGCATTTGTCCAGGCTTGTGACTGGCTATATATATGTATAAACATTTATAGGCTGCATTACCCTCCTTCCCTTTTTTTTAAAATTTTTTAAAATTTTTATTTTTTTTAAATATATTATTTTCTGTTTGTTTTTCTTTGTACCAATTTCACATAGAGTCATTGCTGTCTTCAGCTGGTGGTGGGTCGTAGTCGTTCAATACACGATTAAGCAGATATTTTCGTTTTTCTACGGCATATTCCCATGATTCTTTTGATTCGTAGTCTTCCTCTTCTCTCAAGCGTTTAGCCGTTTTCTTGATCTTTCTATGTACGGGGTCTTTATTCATGTCTTGATGCCAGGACAATAGTCCGAGGTAATGGTTTCGCATTTCGTCTCTGTATGTGTCAAACATGTCTCGATATGCTGCCAAGCGTGCCTCGTCTTCTTCCATTCCGGCTTCGACAAGTTCGTTTACTTTCTGTGAGTATTCCGATTGATGTACTTGAAATGTTCTATTCAAAATGACTTCCCATGGAGACTGTTCGCATTGCTCTTCGGAGTCTTCGTTGGACTCCTGTTCACTACTTTGTTCGGATTCCTCGTTATCGGCTTCTGTGGTGGTATCTAAGACTGAATCACTATGGTCTGTTGAATCCTTCTCCATACCGTGTGCATTCTTTTTGTGTCGCACTATGTTGAAGTTTCGCTTGGACTGGTATCCACATATGTCACAGGTATACATTTAAGACGTCTTTCTTTCCTTGGATTCAATAGTAGAATGAGCTGCGGTCGTCCTGCAAGTGCTTATATTACCTACAGGTTCCTCAACGGCTTGTTGATTCATACACAAACGTTTGGCAAAGTATTCGTTTCGAGATTGTTGCAGTTCAGATTTCACTTTTCTGATGAGGTTTCTATTAAGTCTTGTCCACTCGTTGTCAATCCTTCTACACCCCTTGCAGACATTCATGTTTTTGTAGAATTCCGCAAAGCTCTTGTTCATTTGACACTTTGTACATTTCTTGTTTGGATCCACTTTGCTGGGTCCTCCACTTGTGTTGTCCAGCCGTTTGGTTCTCTCCACTTTGGTTGGAAGTATTTTCCTTTTCATTTCTGGTTTTGCTTTGGTCTTTGAAAGATCCACAGGTATTAAGTATCTACCAGGAACCAATAAACCGAGAGGCGTTTTCGGCTCCATTGGTACGTGTGTGTTGTTTGACGGTCTTCAAACAACTGACGAAATTAAACAAAACCTCTGAATATATTTTCGTTAAAAGCTTTCCATTGGCGTCATGGTGGCGAAGATTGTTTTTGTCTATTCATTCAGACAACACAGTTCGCTGCTCGTCATTGTAGTTTGCTGCTCATCATTGCTCATCTTTTGCTCCGCGCTGCTCATTGCTACTCATCTCTTGCTCATCGCTGCTCATTGCTGCTCATCTCTTGCTCATCCCTGCTCATTGCTGCTCATCTCTTGCTCATCACTGCTCATTGCTGCTCATCTCTTGCTCATCGCTGCTCATAGCTGCTCATCTCTTGCTCTTTGCTGCTCATTGCTACCCAGGACCTTACTCGCGTGCTCATTTCGCTCCTGCTGCTTGTTGCTGCTGCTGCTGCTGCTGAGGAGGTGAAGGTGGGATTCTTACTGTTTCGTTATGAGTCACCTCTTGTTCCCGTTGATGTTACGATGGACACCCAAGATGGCTGCGGACATGTAACGCGGACCTGAAAGAGAGCACCTCATGAAACAGAAATTTAAGAGTCTTTCCGGACGGAAACGAACGTTTCCGGATTTCAGTCCTAACAATAACCCTAACTCGAGTCCTAACCCTAACCCTAACCCTATTCTAACCCTAATTTTAACTCTAACCCTAACCCTAGTGCTGCCTCTAACCCATATCGTAGGGCTGTCTCGTACTCCTACTCTAAGCGCTCATACCTCACGTCGATGGTTCACTGGTGCAAGCGTGACAAACATGAGGCAAACAGTCCCGCTTGCTTAGGTGATCCAACGACGTGAGGTATGAGCGCTTAGAGTAGGAGTACGAGACAGCCCTACGATATGGGTTAGAGGCAGCACTAGGGTTAGGGTTAGAGTTAAAATTAGGGTTAGAACTAGGGTTAGGGTTAGGGTTAGAGTTAGGGTTGGGGTTAGGACTCGAGTTAGGGTTATTGTTAGGACTGAAATCCGGAAACGTTCGTTTCCGTCCGGAAAGACTCTTAAATTTCTGTTTCATGAGGTGCTCTCTTTCAGGTCCGCGTTACATGTCCGCAGCCATCTTGGATGTCCATCGTAACATCAACGGGAACAAGAGGTGACTCATAACGAAACAGTAAGAATCCCACCTTCACCTCCTCAGCAGCAGCAGCAGCAGCAACAACCAGCAGGAGCGAAATGAGCACGCGAGTAAGGTCCTGGGTAGCAATGAGCAGCAAAGAGCAAGAGATGAGCAGCTATGAGCAGCGATGAGCAAGAGATGAGCAGCAATGAGCAGTGATGAGCAAGAGATGAGCAGCAATGAGCAGGGATGAGCAAGAGATGAGCAGCAATGAGCAACGATGAGCAAGAGATGAGTAGCAATGAGCAGCGCGGAGCAAAAGATGAGCAATGATGAGCAGCAAACTACAATGACGAGCAGCGAACTGTGTTGTCTGAATGAATAGACAAAAACAATCTTCGCCACCATGACGCCAATGGAAAGCTTTTAACGAAAATATATTCAGAGGTTTTGTTTAATTTCGTCAGTTGTTTGAAGACCGTCAAACAACACACACGTACCAATGGAGTCGAAAACGCCTCACGGTTTATTGGTTCCTGGTAGATACTTAATACCTGTGGATCTTTCAAAGACCAAAGCAAAACCAGAAATGAAAAGGAAAATACTTCCAACCAAAGTGGAGAGAACCAAACGGCTGGACAACACAAGTGGAGGACCCAGCAAAGTGGATCCAAACAAGAAATGTACAAAGTGTCAAATGAACAAGAGCTTTGCGGAATTCTACAAAAACATGAATGTCTGCAAGGGGTGTAGAAGGATTGACAACGAGTGGACAAGACTTAATAGAAAGCTCATCAGAAAAGTGAAATCTGAACTGCAACAATCACGAAACGAATACTTTGCCAAACGTTTGTGTATGAATCAACAAGCCGTTGAGGAACCTGTAGGTAATATAAGCACTTGCAGGACGACCGCAGCTGATTCTACTATTGAATCCAAGGAAAGAAAGACGTCTTAAATGTATACCTGTGACATATGTGGATACCAGTCCAAGCGAAACTTCAACATAGTGCGACACAAAAAGAATGCACACGGTATGGAGAAGGATTCAACAGACCATAGTGATTCAGTCTCAGATACCACCACAGAAGCCGATAACGAGGAATCCGAACAAAGTAGTGAACAGGAGTCCAACGAAGACTCCGAAGAGCAATGCGAACAGTCTCCATGGGAAGTCATTTTGAATAGAACATTTCAAGTACATCAATCGGAATACTCACAGAAAGTAAACGAACTTGTCGAAGCCGGAATGGAAGAAGACGAGGCACGCTTGGCAGCATATCGAGACATGTTTGACACATACAGAGACGAAATGCGAAACCATTACCTCGGACTATTGTCCTGGCATCAAGACATGAATAAAGACCCCGTACATAGAAAGATCAAGAAAACGGTTAAACGCTTGAGAGAAGAGGAAGACTACGAATCAAAAGAATCATGGGAATATGCCGTAGAAAAACGAAAATATCTGCTTAATCGTGTATTGAACGACTACGACCCACCACCAGCTGAAGACAGCAATGACTCTATGTGAAATTGGTACAAAGAAAAACAAACAGAAAAAAAAATATATAAAAAAAATAAAAATTTAAAAAAATTTAAAAAAAAAGGAAGGAGGGTAATGCAGCCTATATATGTTTATACATATATATAGCCAGTCACAAGCCTGGACAAATGCAGAGTGGCCTTAAAAAATTGAGGAGGATTAATGCAGCCTATCTTATGATAGCCAGTCACAAGCCTGGATAAATGCAGAGTGACCCACCGTGTGCTCCCTCACAGATCCAATCTTTGAATAACGACAATCGACCATCACTAGCAGCAGTAGCCGTAAAACTGAAATGAGCACGCGAGTAAGGTCCTGAGTAGCGATGAGCAGCAAAGAGCAAGAGAAGAGCAACACGGAGCAAGAGATGAGCAGCGATGAGCAGTGATGAGCAGCAATGAGCAAGAGAAGAGCAACGATGAGCAAGAGAAGAGCAGCGATGGGCAGCACGGAGCAAGAGATGAACAGCGATGACGAACAGCAACAAGCAACAGGAGCGAAATGAGCACGCGAGTAAAGTCCTAAGTAGCGATGAGCAGCAAAGAGCAAGAGAAGAGCAGCGATGAGCAAGAGATGAGCAGCGATGAGCAGTGATGAGCAGCGATGAGCAAGAGAAGAGCAGCAATGAGCAGCGATGAGCAAGAGATGAGCAGCAATGAGCAGTGATGAGCAAGAGATGAGCAGCAATGAGCAGCGATGAGCAAGAGAAGAGCAGCAATGAGCAGCGATGTCCAATGAAATGGACTGCCGTTGCTAAGGCAGTTGCTAAGGACACCCCTCCATTGATCTATTGGTGACAGCATCACTTGGAGGTAGGGGGACATAATCCAATCCTACCGTTGGTCCTCACAGAAAACATCACCCACAGATGAAAAGAGCGGGATAAGAGGAGATAATCCAATAGTGTACTTCGTATACTCTCGGACTTCGACATAACAGTTAGAGTATCAGACCCTAGAGACCGATGAAAGATCCAGAGACGACCGAGAAGTGCGGGAAAAGGGTGGATCAAGAGATGAACAGCGATGACGAACAGTGACAAGCAGCAGGAGCGAAATGAGCACGCGAGTAAGGTCCTGAATAGCGATGAGCAGCAAAGAGCAAGAGATGAGCAGCAATGAGCAAGAGATGAGCAGCGATGAGCAAGAGATGAGCAGTGATGAGCAGCGATGAGCAAGAAATGAGCAGCAATGAGCAGCGATGAGCAAGAGATGAGCAGCAATGAGCAGTGATGAGCAAGAGATGAGCAGCAATGAGCAGCGATGAGCGAGAGAAGAGCAGCAATGAGCAGCGATGTGCAATGAAATGGACTGCCGTTGCTAAGGCAGTTGCTAAGGACACCCCTCCATTGATCTATTGGTGACAGCATCACTCCGAGGTAGGGGGTCATAATCCAATCCTACCGTTGGTCCTCACAGAAAACATCACCCACAGATGAAAAGAGCGGGATAAGGGGAGATAATCCAATAGTGTACTTCGTATACTCTCGGACTTCGACATAACAGTGAGAGTATCAGACCCTAGAGACCGATGAAAGATCCAGAGACGACCGAGAAGTGCGGGAAAAGGGTGGATCAAGAGATGAACAGCGATGACGAACAGTGACAAGCAGCAGGAGCGAAATGAGCACACGAGTAAGGTCCTGAGTAGCAATGAGCAGCAAAGAGCAAGAGATGAGCAGCAATGTGCAGCGATGAACAAGAGATGAGCAGCGATGAGTAAGAGATGAGCAGTGATGAGCAGCGATGAGCAAGAAATGAGCAGCAATGAGCAGCAATGAGCAGTGATGAGCAAGAGATGAGCAGCAATGAGCAGTGATGAGCAGCGATGAGCAAGAGAAGAGCAGCGATGAGCAGCGATGAGCAAGAGATGAGCAGCAATGAGCAGCGATGTGCAATGAAATGGACTGCCGTTGCTAAGACGGTTGCTAAGGACACCCCTCCATTGGTAACAGCATCACTTGGAGGTAGGGGGACATAATCCAATCCTACCTTTGGTCCTCACAGAAAACATCACCCACAGAAGAAAAGAGCGGGATAAGAAGAGATAATCCAATAGTGTACTTCGTATACTCTCGGACTTCGACATAACACTAAGAGTATCAGTCCCTAGACCGATGAAAGATCCAGAGACGACCGAGAAGTGCGGGAAAAGGGTGGATCAAGAGATGAACAGGGATGACGAACAGTGACAAGCAGCAGGAGCGAAATGAGCACGCGAGTAAGGTCCTGAGTAGCGATGAGCAGCAAAGAGCAAGAGATGAGCAGCAATGAGCAGCGATGAGCAAGAGAAGAGCAGCAATGAGCAGCGATGAGCAAGAGATGAGCAGCAATGAGCAGCGATGAGCAAGAGAAGAGCAGCAATGAGCAGCGATGTGCAATGAAATGGACTGCCGTTACTAAGGCAGTTGCTAAGGACACTCCTCCATTGATCTATTGGTGACAGCATCACTTGGAGGTAGGGGGACATAATCCAATCCTACCGTTGGTCCTCACAGAAAACATCACACACAGATGAAAAGAGCGGGATAAGGGGAGATAATCCAATAGTGTACTTCGTATACTCTCGGACTTCGACATAACAGTGAGGGTATCAGACCGATGAAAGATCCAGAGACGACTGAGAAGTGCGGGAAAAGGGAGATACTTCAATCTGGTCAAGCATGGCACTTCCGGGTCCGTGACCTACGTCACTTCCGTAAAGAAATGACGCGAAAAACCCCCTACTTCCGGTTGCGCATGCGCGCAAACTACTTCCGGTTCCTGAACATGCGCAGACCATATATCCGGGTCCTTGACTTACGTCACTTCCGTAAACAAAATATGGGGAAAATCCACTACTTCCGGTTGCGCATGCGCGCAAAAATCACTTCCGGTTCCTCCTGAATATGCGCAGACCACACATCCGGGTCCTAGCACGTGACTTGCGTCACTTCCGTAACAAATGGCGCAAACTACTTCCGGGTACTTCTGGTTCCGGCCACGTAACTTCCGGTTCCGGTTACGTCACTTCCTGTGACGTCATTTCCGGTTCCGGTGACGTCACTTCCGGCACCTCCACCACACCCACCACCACAAATCATAACTGAAAACCGCATATATACTACTTATATGTATATATGAATAAGAAATTCTATATATTAGAGCAAAGTTGAGTATTGACAATTTTAAAGCAATAATTAGGTTACTCGGGTACATGTACATGTGTAAAAGTTGAGCATGTTAATTATGGCTATATAATTAGGCGAACATATATTGACCATATTTTTTTCTTAATTTCACCAGGAATACTTCTAGTTGAGAAATATACATATATCTTTACTTATAAATTGATACATCCCCTCCAGAGAAAACACACATCTGCCAATTAATAGGGTATGAACAATAAGAAGACACATTCATACTGAATTGCTTGTTAGAGGAATGTATAAAAAAAATATCAAGACAAGTGGGATCCAAACGTGAAACAATGAGTATGCTACGCCCGAGATGATCCTCGACAATGAGGATGCATCCTCTGAGATGATACTTGACAGGACTATGTCGTTACGGTTTGCAGCTATTATTACAGAAGTGTTGGGTGTTGCTATACTTATATCCCATGTCTAAAACTATGAAGAAAAACATTATCCCTGTTTGCATGGAAATATATGCAATAAATAGGAGAATACTGTGCACATCGATCTATACCTATCATGCCCATGTTAAAACTTGTGCTCTGGCTATATTGTATTTAATAGTTAATATATTTATGTATTATGCATTAAATGTAAAATTTCCATCACACTAAAAAATGCACCAAAGCAGCATTCGGTTCTTGTCAAAAGAGCAGACTAATGTGATAAAAAAAATATCTATCACACCAATATAGTTCATCATAAGGACAATTCATACTACATGCATTTCGATTTTGAATTTAAACTGTTTACATAAGTTGTTCTATGTAAAGTCAGAACAACATATATTGTCAAAAACGTAGAGGGAATACTTTGATATAAAGTCACATAAACAGATACACAAATGTCAAAGAAGACCTCAAATGAATAATCCATAATTTATTGCCATGTTTGGTGTAGCTCTATGTACATTGATGCCAAGTAGGGTGCAGCTATACATTGTTATCAAGTTGGGTGCAACTGTACATTGTTGCCAAGTTGGGTGCAGCTATATATACATTGTTGCCAAGTTGAGTGTACATTGTTGCCAAGTTGGGTAACACTTAGGTCAATGTCAGAAAAATATAAACATTTTTGTATGAGGCGGCCTCATACAACAGGCCTAGAAACTTGGGAAGGGACGAGTTTGCCTTCTACGGTTTCGTGTCGAATACAAAAAAAAGTTTATATTTTACTGACATTGACTTAATATTGTTTTTATACTGCAACTCAAACTGATACATTGATAGCCATTTAAATGGTAACACAAATGTCAAACTTATTTCTAATCTCTAAATGAACCTCTGATTGTGAAAGAAGTGAGCCAACATGAAATCGACATTGTACAAAATATGGCCCTTTTACTATATTAAGGACGTAAACAGTAAACACAACAGGAAGTGTTCTAGTTGCAGTCTGAAGTATTATATCACTACAGTTTTCGCCTTGCCTCACAAAAGTCATAAAGATGTGCTGTTTCGTACGACAACATCATCAATTTGTTAATAGTTGGTGATTAGGTAAGTTAATAGAGAACCACATATAGACAGTCAATGAATTTGGTACGCAATTGTATTAGCATTCGTATAGCAATCTTTTGGCTTGCCACCTCAGTTATATTCTAGTCACTATGAATCTTCAGTATACTGGACATGTTGTGAAAGTCTATGGGGAACAGTCAACATTTGAAAGTTTTGCATTATGCACATATTTAGGAGATGTCTTATTCATGTCAACATTTGAATTATGCTAGCAAAATTGGATACAGGTGAAACATATCTCTCTGTCAAACAGTTTGCACCATATATACAATTAGGTTTAAATCATTATCATTAATTCATCAGCCATCAGATCATGAGGCCATCCGAGTAAATAGTACTTCAGTACTTTGATATTTATACCATCATGTGTAGAGCGGAGTGAATAAATTGTGTGGTATGTAAATATTTAGAAGATGACTAACTACCAGCTCATCGACCAACATATGTGTAAATGAATTAAAACTGCCAAAAGTTGAGAGATTATAGAAATGTACAAGAGAATTGGTTAACCCTCAATATAATATCTTTTTAAAATAATATATATATATATATATATAATTGTTATATCGTAATACATGTATACATTATGAATAGAGTACATTTGATAAACAGTTTGTGACACCCCATCTTCCATATCAGTCTCGATATCATTCCTCGACCGGGCTGATACGTTAGTCTCGGATTATATCGGGACTGATATTGAAAATGGTGTTTAATTAATATAGATTATCAAATACTGAGTACTTAATATGATGGTTTTTACATATACATTACGACCGGAAGTGAACATTTTTTTTTACACCATAGGCTAATAACCCATTATTCAAGTGCTAATCAAAGGCACCCGGGCTGATATGGCATTATCAGACAACGTGTTTCACGTGTCCGGCCCTGTGCGTTCAGTACATAGGCATTATATGATAAACAGATAAATACATAATCTAATCTATACCGGACCCAGTATCATCCCTCGACACATAAGAGTCTCGGGATGATACCCGGTCCGATATAGATTAGGTTATGTATTAATTTATTAGTAAAAACCATGATCATATTAAGTACTAAATTTTGATAATCTCTCTCTCTCTCTCTCTCTCTCTCTCTCTCTCTCTCTCTCTCTCTCTGTATATATATATATATATATATATATATATATATATATATATATATATATATATATATATATATATATATATAGAAAAAAGACATTGTTGAAAATGCACAAAAATATATTGAAAAAATTCACAGCACAATTCACGGTAAAATGTCTATCCAACCGGTTTCACTGCTTCAACACAGATATTCATGGCTGTAACTGACGACGTTGCTTAGAGTTTCGGGACGTCACGATTAACAATCAAAATGAAAATGAAAATGAAAGTAACGTTACTATTTATATAAATATTAAACGAACATATGCAATCCCGCGGCATCGATGAACGTCATTTACGAAGTATTGAAATAAAATTAATATGACGATTCAAATTATCGATAGTCGGATCAGTTTTCCGGATATTCATTACAGAGCATTCAGTTTAGGTTTGTATTTATTAATAAACTGCTTTTCTTTGTTAATTCTCTGTTGTTCCGTTGTTCCGTCCGAGCACTGGTACATCGGGAATATCTTATAATTCGGTAGTTGTATACCAGCGCACAATTCTATATGTTCACTCAGTGGAATTTGCCGTGTAGATGGATCGCGGATCTGTTGTCTGTGTAAAGTCATTCTTTTTCTCAGCTGTAATCCTGTTTGGCCTATATAATTTTCATTGCAGCCACAACAAGAGATAACGTAAATTAAATTGCAAGATGTACAGTCAAAACTGTTTTTAACTTTAAAAGTTTGTCCATTTTTGAATGTGAATTCTGGACCGTCAATTAAATAAGCGCACAATCCGCAGTTAGATCTTCCGCATTTATTAACACTCGGGACCTTTTCCGGTTGCTGAACTTTAGCTGATGTTAATAACTTTTTCAGATTTTTCGGTTGCCTTTTACTTTTTATTATCTTGCTTCGGTTGAGGATTTCCTTCATTCTATCATCTCTTTGTAAGAGTGGTAAATTTTCATAGATTCTGTTGTACATTTCCATATTTTTGGGATTGTGGGTAGAGACATAGGGTATGACATTTCGCTCTTCTTTACTTTTTACTCGTCTCAACTCCTGTATATCTATCCTTTTAGCTCGTTCTATCCCATTGGTGACAAGATTTTCCGGATATTTTCTTTGAACTAGAATGGCTTTTAATTCTTCTAATCTTGTATTTCGCACATCTGGGTTAGACACTATCGTGCATACTCGTATATATATATTAGAGGTTTCCCTAGACCAATTTAGCATGGTGCTGCACCATGCCTCCACCTTCAAGCACCATGCTGCCCTAATCATGAATTTTACAATGTGCCCCCAGGTAGCCAAACCTAACTTTAAATTTTTAGTTTAATCTTTTTGAAACTGATTTGCATTTAATCATGTACCCCTGATGTGTTGGCACACTTTTATGACACTTTTACACCATCACAATAGGGTGAAGGCTGTTTTTTGCTGATTTTGATAAATATACTGCCCTCATGTCAAGGTTGGGTGCCCCCAATATTATCTTTTCTAATCATTGAGTGACTTCAAAATACGAAATTTACCATGCCTTCACAAATTTCTGGGGAAAGCACTATATATATATAAATAAATTAACTAAATATTAACTCTTGAACAGGCTTTATTATTAGTCTTAGCCACGATCGAGTTAATAAATAGTCGCCAAGAGTTAATAAGTTAATAAGTCGCTGAAACGAGTTGATACAATGTATCAAAGAGTTAATAAATCGTAAATTCGTCTTAGTTGATACAACTATCGTGAAATATTTTTTTCTTCACAATGAATTTTGAAAAAAAATGTGCTTTGGTAGAAGAAAAAATCCACCCGTTGATTAATTATTTACGACATCATTACCTTTACAGAATCACAGAGTTGAAAGACTATTTGGGACGCATATCATTAGGACTAAATCAAAAGCGTGACCATGGTTTCTTTTGGGCTAGGAATTTAAGAAAAAAAATTTACATTTGGGCTAATTAATTTTTTACCTGTACAGGTAAATTACAAGTAATGTTTATTGTATTTAATATTTGGGATGAAATGAATATTTATATACACATGCGTGATCTTGAATAAAAAATAATTTAAAAAAATATATTATTACATGGTGTAAATATTATTGCCAGTAAAGACACTTATCATACTTGACTGATTTTATCAGTTGAAAGTGTTTTAAGGGTGAACTGACCACATCTTGAATAATTTTCAGTGATTTTTGAAAGATGGAAGGGTTATATGTGAGGTAAGTCGAAACCAACAAAGGGAACAAATGTATTTTTTTTTTGGATGGATTTTCCTTTCGTGTTAATGATACATTGAAGAACGGTGACATATCTTGGAGATGTACTAAGTCAACATGTAAAGCTTCAGCTATAACCAACAGCAGCTGCAGTACAGTTATAAAGGCAAATCTGGAACATAACCACGAATACAACCAGCGTACAAATGAACGACGTGAACTTAGGGAGGCCGTTAAAAGAAAGGCTTCAGAAGATATTTCTTCAAGACCTTCAAAAATTATTCGTGGGTTCCTCTGTGAAATGAATGAAGAAAATATGCAACCGACAGACATGAACAGCACAAGACAAGCAATAAAAGGTGACGGATTAGCCCAAATGATCATTTTTATTTTAGCCGAAATGTAAACTTTGGTTTAGCCCAAACTTTACATTTTGTTTGCCCAAATGTTACATCAATTAGCCCAAACGTAAAGATTAACAACAGAATCAACTACCCGATTAAAAAAGCACTCATTGAATTTCAAAAGGAGAATGTATGGATAACAATACTGAAAAAGGAAAATGAAAAATCAAACAAGTATTAAATTTCATTTTAAAATTTTCAAATCAAAATTGAAAAATGAAAAATGAAAAAGCAAGTTGCAAATTTCATTTTTCAAATTTCAAATTAAAATTTAAAAATGAAAAATGAAAAAGCAAGTAGAAAATTTCATTTTTCAATTTTCAGATAAAAATTGAAAAATGTTTGGATGCTTTATACACGGACCATAAAAGTGCTTTTATACCAAATACACAAATATGATCTAAATTATATGAGGACTTTCAGAAATTATTCTCAATATTAAAAAAATAAGAATTAAGCATTATCAAATTAGAATAAATCCTCCAACAAAGACATTTCAGTTACAAATTGTTACACCACCCCTACTCGTTAACATATTCAAACAACTCGCGCATTGCGCTCGTTTTGTTTAAATATGTTAACGAGTGAAGGCAATGGTGTAAATAATAACAACATGTACGCGACAAGGATTAAGCAAATAAACATCATTATTTTTTTAATTTTGAAGTCATAGATTTCGTCAACACGAAAAATAAATTCTGTGATACTAATGCCAATTTAAAATGAAACTATAATTGGTACCGTTGAAGATAAACTTCAAATAATACAAAAATTACCGAAAAAATAAGGAGCTAAGGTAGCCAACTTTTTTAATTCTACGTTTTATTGAATCATCACAAATATTTGACCCGCCTTCTAGACTTATTCGATGCTTTGAGATAATTTATTCTAATTAAAAGCGGAAAACTGCCAAGACAATGATTAGATGAAACACTCACACAAACACGTTGTTGATTGACCACAATTATAAAAAAAAAATCAACGAAGGGTTGCGTATAAAAGCCTGACGTCATTGACGTAAACTAATGTGTACAGTGTAAGTGTCAGTGTCGACAGCGAGCTGCTGTCATGCTCGATTTGTCGTATAATGATACTGTCTGACCCATTGCATATCTAAAAGAGGGTTAATGTTTTTTTGAAATCAGTAATCTGTCCCCAATGCCTTGATGCAGTGATGAAAATGATACGGCTAAACTGAAATTGGAAATATATTCTGACTTTAGTACATGTGACATGAGCACTCCCCCTTCCCCTTTTCACAATTACACGGTCGTGTATTTTACATTTACAAGCACAACACGTGTGGAAATGATGGACATTCTGCTAGGGTTTTTTGATTCTGAGGTAAGGAGGGGGGTCATTAAGGCCCCAAATTGGCCCCAGAAATTATTTGAAAATAAATCTGGTATTATAATAAAATCATTAACACAAATTTTTAGCCTAATATATGAAATTATCAAATCTATATAAATTTTGTATATATATTGAAGTAAGGGGTCAATCATACCCATGGAAAAGGTCAAAGGTCATGGTTTTTGCCCAAAAAACATGATTTTTGCAATTTTACACTTATTTTTGGTCAACAGCGCAACTTGCGACCACTCCAATTTTTTAATATTTTTTTTCACTTTCAATTATAAGTGCACAAAAAAAGTTTAAGCTTGGTCGAAGGTTGCGCTCTATTTCAAAATAACAAAAAACCTTTATTTTTTCAGTTAATCTAATGATTTCACTTAAACTGAATAAAGCCAATTTTTAATACTGTTATGTTTATGTTTTGGACAAAGAGTTTGTCAAGAACATTTGAGAATAAAGATTGTGAAATGCTATAACTTCAAATTTTAAGTCCTAATTACTTAATAAGGTGGTAAAAAAATTGGTTACCATGGAAACCAGTACAAATTGCAAATATATTCAACCAATATGTTGTTATATGAAGATTTCAGTTTATTCACCCACAGTTTTCAAGTATAGATGTATGTATATTTGCAAATGCTAGTCTGTAAAATATTTTAACTGCATATCTACATTTAGGGTTTTGTATGTACAATAAAGACTATAGTTACGATGGAAACCAGTACAAATTGCAAATATATTCAACCAATATGTTGTTATATGAAGATTTCAGTTTATTCATCCACAGTTTTCAAGTATAGATGTATGTATATTTGCAAATGCTAGTCTGTAAAATATCTTAACTGCATGCATGTATTTACATTTAGGACTTTGTATGTCCAATAAAGACTATAGTTGCCATGGAAACCATTACAAATTGCAAATATATTCAACAAATATGTTGTTATATGAAGAATTCAGTTTATTTACCTACAGTTTTCAAGTATACATGTATAATTGCAAATGATAATATATAAACTATTTTAACTGTATATCTACGACTTTTTATGTCCAATAAAGACTATCATCCATGTCACTTTCAAGGGAGTAGTTTCTATGGTTACTCGGCAATACCCACTCTATAAAAATATACAACAATTTATTTATTTAATCATATTTATAGAGTTTTGAAGTTACAAAACAAAATTTAACTATTATTTGTTCTGTAGATTTATACAGGTATCTATTATTAATCCAACTGGTTAGAAAAATGAGTATACATGTACAATACAGTTACAGTTCTTTTTGTAACTCTTCAATAAGGAGGTAAAAAAGGTGTTTTTAATAGCAGACGACACTCAGAATTTCAGCTCCATGGCTCTGAAAAGCAGCTACAAGTCTTTTCTGTAGTTTTTGGAAGATTTAAAAATGGTAAGACATTACAGAAAGCTACCTTCCTATCAATATTATAAAAATGTTAATTCCAAAATATTTTATAACAAAACAAACTCCACAAATATTAAAAAACTCTAAAATCAAACAAAACATTGCAAGTAAAAAATCTAACATTTGACGGCATTTCTGATATATTTTTTTTCTGCAGTATAAGACGCAATAATTTAATTAATTTTACCAAACAAATTTAACATACTAAAAAAACATGCAAGTGCCTTTTTAAAAGGTTTACCACTAAATAATATTATATTGTAAACAAGAGAGGTAATCTTCTTGCAAGTTTTGATATTGTTTTGACCATTGCTGTATGTTTTTGAAACGTAATTTAAATACACGCGTTCAAGCCTTTTCGGTTCCATTGAAATGCACGAAAACCCAGAACCCCTTTTCTGCCTATACTAGTATATACTTCTATCCACTTTGTCTTCCACTTTATTAAAAAAAATAAATTACAAATTTAATTCCTTACTAAAAGTAACTAATTTTACTTTCCTTTTCGCATATTTAAAACCAATGATCAAAGTAATTTATTTACGGAAGCCGGTTAGTGTCAGGTGAAGATTTATTTTAAAGTCGTTATAACGACTTCGCTAACTCGTTAAAACGGCCTAACTAACTTTTTATATCGACTTAGTTATGTCGTTATATCGTCTTGGTTAAGTCGTTATAACGACTTAGCTAACTCATTATAATGACTTAGCTAACTTGTTATAAGTAAGCTAAGTCTTTACAACGAGTTAGCTAAGTCGTTATAACCACTTAAATAAAGTTAAGTCGTTATAACGACTTAGCTAAGTCGTTATAACCACTCAACTAAGTCTTTATAACGACATAACTAAGTCGATATAACAAGTTAGTTAAGTCGTTATAACGAGTTAGCTAAGTCGTTATAACGACTTAACTAAGTCGATATAAAAAGTTAGTTAAGTCAATATAACGAGTTAGCTAAGTCGATATAACGAATAGCTAAGTCGTTATAACGACTTAAAAATAAATCTTCACCTGATACTAACCGACTTCCGTATGTATTCAACAATTATGAATACTTATTTTATTCTACCTTGGTAGTAGCTAAATACTGAATTAATTTAATTTGTTCTTGCAGTTTATTTTCAAAGACTTTTCTTGTTGAGTTCTAGCTATATTGGAAAAGTAGCAATGTTATTGACTATATAATCTGTTGTCGAAGTGTACATTTTTAAATGTATATATTCAATTGTTGTAATTTGCATGCATTTTATGCATACTTTTATTATATATAATTAAAAGTTTTAGGTGCAAAGTGGTCAATGAATGAGTCACCATAGTTTATTAAACGATTTATTACCAATCATTAAATCTGTCATATGGGGAACTCTTGTGCTTACATGTATTCCCATAATTGTCGTCCACCAAAGGCCATACTAAATTCTTTGTACATTTAGTCAACTTAACTTGTGTGGACCTACTGGGATGGGAGTCAGTCATAACTTAGAAGAAACACTTAGATATGTTCATATAGGCTCAGGTCAATTTCGATTTCTGTTTATCAGGTCTATGAACACCACCTTTAAGCACTATATAAGTTTTTGCTAATCTTCAGATCAGGCAAAAGAGACTATAAAAATTCGCATTTGATGAACATAGAGAAAGGCACACCCCCCCCCCCCCCCCCCCCCGATCCCAAATTTCTTGCATGCCCACCCTAGTTTATAAAAAAAAAGACATGTGGATGTTGTAATGTTTCAGAAATATATAAACTGAACCGCAAAAGAAACGTCACACAAAATGACATGTTCACATACATTTATTTCAAAGTGACATTTATATATTTTAAATTAATTTTTACAAAATTTAATGAATGATTTACAGTCTTTTGGTTACAATGTTCACAAAAACGTCGCAATTGTCGCAACGTCACATGTTTTCAATGCTGTGCTCCCACGTCCGTTAATAACGTGTATGTCCTCCACCGGCACCAATTACTGCGGCACATCTTCGGTACATGGAGTTGATGAGCCGATTAATAAACGCCATCGGAATACGTGCCCATACTCTCTGAAACGCTTGTGAAAGTTCAGCTGCAGTTGTCGGACTTGGCTGCTCATTATTCAACCGTCTTTGAACCTCGTCCCATAAATGTTCAATAGGGTTTAAATCTGGACTCAAAGCCGGCCAATCCATAACATTAATGTTATTCTGCTGTAGGAAGTCTCTTGCGGCTCTTGCGGTATGCGCACGTGCATTGTCCTGTTGGAAAGTCTTGTTTTGATGACGTGCGAAATGGGGCTGAACATGGGGTGTCAAGACTTGGTCGATGTAACGGGCAGCTGTTACGCCATTTCCTCTGCCTGGGCCAAGGTTCTGAAAGATGACTGGACCAAGTTTAACGTTAAGGCCGATTCCACCCCATACCATGATGCTAGGTCCTCCCCACGCGTCTGTTTCCAGAATGCAGCTGTCTTCGTAACGTTCCCCGCGTCTTCTCCACACTCTGGTTATGCCATCGGCTGTTGAAATGCAGTAACGGCTTTCATCAGAGAAGATGATGTTACGCCATTGTCGATTTCGCCAATTCTGTCGCTGAGTGGCCCACTGAAGACGAGCTTGACGGTGTCGAGGAGTAAGAATAGGTCCTCTTGCTGGACGGCGACATCTCATGTTTCTAGCAGCTAATCGCCGACGAACCGTATCATCACTTATGGGTCGTCCATGTGTTCCAACAGTGTTTCTGGCAGTTTCGGCAGCTGGGGTGAACCGATTCATCAAATGGTGACGAACAATGCCTCTATTCTGTCTAGGGGTAGTGACTTGGGGTCTACCACTCCGTGGACGGTCATTTGTGCTGTTTGTTGCATTGTACCGTGTCCGTAGACGTTCAATTGTTCGAACAGCACAGTTGAAGTCGTTGGCAATAACTCTGGCAGATTGCCCAGCATCCAATCGACCAATGGCCTGTTCTCTCTGTTGTGGAGTCAGACGTGGCATAGCTTCTGTGTCAACACTGATACTAACACTCTTTAATTTTCTCCGGCCTTTTATACCCATAAAGGAGCATGAATTTCACGAACATTTAAGATTTAAGAAAAATTACCGCCAAGTGTGTCCCACGAGCGGTTTTAGGTATGGTCGCTCTACGATATCAACTGAAAATTATTCAACCGAAAATTTAATTCACAGGTAATTTAATCTTACCTGGTGATGTAATCGTAATACTGATTATATAAAAATTATTAATTAATATTTATTTTGAATTTTGCTAACATTTTGAAAAAGCGACGTTTCTTTTGCGGTTCAGTATATAACATATATGTTTATTTGAACTTACAGTATAATATATTGTCTTAAACCATGCAATTTTATTACTTATGCTTTTGCTGATAAGTGTTTCCATGGTAACCAATATTTAGAACTTTTGTTGATAAAGGAAAAGGAAATTAAAATTTTGTCTCTATTTGAGAGGATGAATATATTAATAAAAACAGCAATATTTTTGGTCTGAAACATGCATGTAGTAAGAGTAACATTTTAACAATGAACTGATGGTAACTATGGTAACCATGGTAATAGATGATTCAATAATAATTATCAAATAACATTTTTTGCTTAAATCATAGACATTATTCTACATCCATTTAATGTATATCTTTACAATAAAAAAATCAAATTATATCTTTTTGTTTGTAATATGATTATTTCATCGTAAATAAAGACCTCCAGTTAAGATGTATATATCTATGTTACCATGGCAACAACATTAAAAAGTAAGTAATTCCTAAAAGGCACATATACAACATAACATTATGTATCAATATAAGCTTGATTCTAGATGGGGCCAAAAATGGCCCTTAATGACCCCCCTCCTTTGGTAGATTGGTAAAATCTACATTAAATTATTAATATATTAAAGATAGTTTTGAATAAAGTTTATGTCAATTTTGGTTTTTTTCCTGATGTTGGATTAAAGGTAGGGGTGGGGTAATGGTGACAGAGGCCATAGACCTTTTGATGTATATCTTGATGGTGATGGCTATGAAGTTATAGAATGACACATCTTTATACTTTCAAAGAAAATTCTACAATGGCCCATAAAATTATTCAGTTTTTGGGCCCAAGACAAGCAGACATTTGCCTATCTTGGTCACTGTTTATTTGTGCTGTTGTTCTAAAATAACAATAACAATGCACTTGTAAATAATATTTCACGTTATAGGCTACTGTACACTGAAACCATGCACTGATTAAATGGTTTTGTTATTTATATTGTTATGTCTAATACATAATTATTTATTAATGTTCATAAATGGTGTTAAAATTACATAAGTTGCAGTATCCATCAATAAAACCATTTGGTTACTGTAGCAAGTACAAAACCTATGATTATACATGAATACCTATTTAGAATTTATACATGAATACCTATTTAGAATTATGTATGCAGTGCATATCATAATTATTTTTTTTGCAGATTACGCTTGGATATTAATTAGTATACAGCATTCTAGAGGAATATCTACATGGATAGTGAGAGGAGCCTTTTTTGAGAACTAACTATGTGATGATTTTGATTTATAAATTTGTTATCACTGGTTATTGCTTGAGGAGTGCTAAAATGATTCAAATGATGGAAAGTGATGCCAAATTATTGATTAAAGCCAAACACGGTTTTGTACCATTCATTTTTTTTTAATTTGGCTCAAATCCAAACAGGCCGTAACAAGAATACAGTGGAAAAAGGTCTTACATTAAACCTCTTTTGCATTTTTATGATCAAGTCGATTAGATAGGCATTCAAAGTGTTTACCTTTGAACATTCAGTGTTCAGAGAACACAATTAGAGTTGGGTACCCAAAATGTGACAACTGTATTCATTCCACTGTCACATTTGAATATACTTAAAAGCTGCCTTTTCCTTCTGCATATACAACTGTATATTAGGCAATTTAAAAGGGTAAAAATAATTTGAGTTCATTTGCATTATTACATACACTTAACATTGACAATAACCTTGAGGCTCGAGCCTTCAAACTAAATATCTAGACATGA
The DNA here is from genome assembly GCA_028015205.1 of Mytilisepta virgata. NCBI lineage: Eukaryota > Metazoa > Mollusca > Bivalvia > Mytilida > Mytilidae > Mytilisepta > Mytilisepta virgata. Next base: position 3,710,354 of record JAPWFG010000016.1, read on the forward strand.
AGATCTAGAACAACACTAAAAGTAACACAGTTCTGTCCCCTACTTCTGGTCGCGAGGCATAAACATTTGACATTGTAACGCAATGTTATTAGTTTGTTACACAATTTTATTGCCTTTCTGGTAATAGGAATTTGTTGGGTGCGATTTTATTTCTCTCCGTAAAGTCCTGTGTATCGAGCCGAAGGCTCTTGTATAATAAATATATACTTACCCACCAGTAAAAGAAAAACATTGATCATTTTGCCATACCATATTCTGACAAATATCTATTTCCTTTTACAATTTCAACAATTTCCTTTTTATCATTTCCTGATTTAGTCTGAATATATATATGTATTGTTTATGATGAGAGATGACGATTGAGGCAGTAATATGATTGGTTCTTTACTAAAGGTATTCAGGGTTATTTACAAGGTGGGAAACATTCATAAACGTCGTTAAATTCGTATACAAAACCCCACAATGACATATTTGCACAACTATGTTGTTAAAATATTTTATTTCGTGTACATTAAGTATATAGATTAAGAAATTACTCGTGCAAGAACTTATCAAAGTAAGTTGGATTGTACCATATTTTCTCTGAATTTTTTTCATTGAATAAAAAACATTGAAAATGTCATATAAAAAATACTGCGTTATATGTTCTAATTTACTTGAACTTTTTAAATGTTTCTTTAGATTTATCAAATATTCAATATGGTTCGTCAGGTAGGATGTTTATCAACTCACCTTGGGCCATTGGCCGTAAACCTTTCTTTATAGATCTTCTCCAGCTAAAACAGCTGGCCGATTAGGATCACCCTTTGGTGGAATGGTCCTTAGTTCCAAACGACTATGGCTGATGTTACAAATAATAGAAAAAAGGGATTGATTTTAAAAATCTTCTATAAAACTACATGCCCAGATGGAACCAAAGTTTGCTGAAAAGGTCCCTGTGTGTTAAATTTTTAAAATTATGTCCGATAACCTGTACTGTCAACCAAGACGTCTGTCGCAGCCAGACTTATTTAAACATAGCACCATATTGGAATTTACTTTTCTAAAACCAATATGTCAATTGGAACCAAACTTGGCAGCAATTGCCCTTACTAATAGATGGTTCTCTTTGTGTTCGATATTCAAGACTGTCGACCGAGATGACCGCTACAGCGAACTTATATTAATTTAGAACCCTATGAGAAATTTCATTTAAAAATCTTCTTGTCTTATAACATCGAGCCAACAGAGAACAGACTTGACAACAATGAACATGATGAACCTCAGTTGATCTTCTTTCAGAATTGCGTCCAATGATCCTGGTTGTCAACCAAGATGGTCGCCACAGCCGAAAGTTTTTGACATATGCCACTATGAGAAAATTCATTTTCTTGTCTGAAACCACTAACTGAAGAGCCAATCAAAACTAAACATGTCCAAAATTGGCCCTACGGGAGCAACCATTTGTTTTTAATTGGGGGGAATCAAATTTTTTTTCCGTTGTCATTTTTACTTGATTTTTATTTTTCACTCTTTCAAGTCCTGGGTTTAATTTTGTTTTGGTTACCCAATATGACAAAGTTACCAACGACAGTATAAAACTGTTTTGAACAATGTATATTATTAGAAGATAAGCACATGCATACATTCTTTCTAATGCACAATATTAAACATTCTAAATGAATAGATCAGTACCGTCCTAGTTACACATACATTGACTTCGTATGATGTTTTACTGATTTGTGCACTGTGTTATTTCATCGGGACAATTCAGAGCTCGCTGCATGGTGTGGGTTTCCACTGAGTTGAAGACCTTGAAGTGACTTCTGGATGACGCATTTGGTGTCGTTAGGAGAAGGGATTTTGACTCGCTGACATTATCATCATCTCTTCTTTATTCCCGCACTTTCGAAGAAATTTCGGGGGTATAGCAATTGTCTTCGTCCATCCGTCCGTCTGTTACAATTTCTAGTGACATCAACTCCTCCTTCACTTTTGGGTTTAGGAATACAGAAATAATTGTGGTACGGAATTAAACTATGACACCATGAAACCTAATAACAAAGTTACTAAAACAGACCCAAGATACCAAACTGTTTTTCACACTTCATTCTGTTATAAAGTGCTATCTGAACAGCCTCAATTAAACATGCAATTGCTATTTTACCAGCTTTAATATTCAAGACTATTAAAGGATAATTTTGTATCTTTTTTATTAAGTATAACAGTTTATTCATTTTATTCAGCAATGAAGTGTTCCGTGAAACCGGTCCTGACTTTATTTCATCAGTTTAATCCCGCCTTTTTATTTTGACCTACTGCTCTACGGGAAAATTCATTTAAAAAATCTTCTTGTCTGAAAACGCCAAGCCAATTGGAAAAAGACATGGCAACATAAGTCACTCAGCAGACTCAACCTTACCTATAAAGTATTATTATATTTACAAATCAATATTGTCAGTATTTACAAAATGTATCTTCTACATTTTACACTAACATGGACATAATATCATAAATATTATTTAACTATTAGTTTGGTAATGGAAGACAATAGATCGACTAAGGATAAAAAAAAATATGACGATTGCGTATGCAAGCAAAGATGTCTAGTTAAGACGTATGACCTGTTGACAGCATATTTAAGTTGATATTCATGAACACAGAGTGCATCGTCATTCTGTTTGATGATTTATTTCGTGTCATGTATATTTATATACAGACTTCGAAGAAAGGAATTCGAAAGGTGTATCAAAATGAAGAATTAGTGTTCATGATAAGAGAACATCTATGAAACAGAGAAATACTTTGTAACCCAGTTGTTTAAAACAAACTCTGAAAAGTAACATTACAAATTTTCTTAAATTGAAAATTAAATGTATTTTTATACATTCTTTCTTCGTTGACTCGGTGTACGGTTGTGCTGGATCCCCGGGGTTTACTTTAAAATGGAAACAAAAAACTTCGTGTATTAAAATATTTAAATCACTCTTTCGTGAAACATTTTCTTGCAAAAAGAAGGCATTTTAGGTCCGCCGTCGTTGTAGAAAAAGGCGCTTAATTAAGAAGTTTAATATATCGGTATAACCGACGGATATAACAGTCTGTATGACATGTATGAAAGAAAAATGTATATATTTTCATTTTTAACAGGTCGTAAGAAATTCGTATGGTCACGTTTTTAGAAATATCATATTTTTCCAAGGTACTGTATAAAGGAAGATTTGACAAACTGATTTTTAAAAATATGTTTCTCAGTTATTTCACCTATTCTGAATAATAAAGATTTCTATAAATGCAGCAGACTAATAAAAATATAAAAATATATATTTAACCTTTCAAAATACATACATATTAATTTAGGCGAGGTTAAACAGTAACGTTTTTTTTTTCAAAGCGAAATCAACACAATTTTCTTTACATGTATACTTTTCCTTAATATGTTTTAATTTAAACAATTGTTGCAATTAGTAAACAATAGAAACCCTAATTCCAAAACCAATTTTCAAATTACAGAATTTACAAATTACAGAGAAATACGGAAAATTTCATTACGCTGGTCAACGCATTTTGAGTCAGATGTTTTCTGGAATTAACTACCGGTATTTCTCAATTGTTTCCCAGTGTCATTAAAGTTGGACGATTTTCATGCAATTTTAACTTTAATTTACGGCATAAAAACGTTGTGAATAATCCCCGAATACAGCAGATTAGAAAATACAAGCCTTAATGTTTGGGATATATTTTAATAATTCATTATGAATGGTTTCTTTATATCTTAAAATTGATTCAAAAAGGTTCTATTTTCTAATCAGAATTCCATTACATTGACAATTTGATTCAAATTTTAATAATATTTACTCAATGCGGGATTGCTTAACAGGATTCTATTAGCCGTATAAAAAATATTTTTCAAGACTTCTGGACAATACACCTGACAGTTCAAATATGCATAATTTCAAATGTTCACCAAACAACCGAGCGCCTCTTCCAATGTTGCTGGTGTATTTTGTGACCCAATAGTTGTAAAAAAACATTTCTGTCACGGGTTTAACTGATTGTCCAAATCTTTACTGTTCATGCGAAGAAGCAGAAACTCGAATTTTTTTCCAAAATATGCATATCGAGAGTTGGAACATTAGTATACAACACACACAGGAGGTTTAGTTTCAGACATGGTATGTCACAAATAGAAATGAAGGACGCAGGTTCATTCGTATTTATGAAATATGCAATACCTTAAATCATGTACTTCGCACAATCCTACGTATACCCGCTGCACATGTACAAACGGGATGTGGTATCATGTCTGCTGTGTTTGGGTAGGAAACAGTGTATTAATTTCTAAAGAATTTGGCTAATTTTTTTTATGGTAATATAGATAAATCGGTAGCTGCTAGTAGGAAATTAGTAGCAAGGTTCAGACTGTATAATAAAATGGGATTCGATCTACCCATACAACATGTTTACTTGTAACCCACCAGTGTTCAGTGTCTGTACCAACCTCTACGAGGTAGCGTAGTTTGATTGATATGTCATATAGTTGATCTTTCATGTTATCCATGTTGTTGCTTAATACTGAAACTTTGAAAATCATGTTTTTAGGACCTCCTTGCAGATCAGTATTTAGATGTCCTCTCAAATAGCACAGCCCCATTTCGAAACTCCAACGATGTTTTAGTGAAGATAATGACGGCTTGATTCCGGTTTTCTTTGAAGGATTAATGTCTTCAAACGTCTTATAGGATCTTGTATGTACGTGCAAAGGCAAATCAGTTTGTCACAAAAATTGTGTCTTATTTGAAAAGAACCTTTCTTGTACCAACATATGTCTTTTTCAAGGAAACTATAAGTGTAAATATACAAATACAAAGAATAATGTTATTTGCATGCGGATAGCACTTTGACTATACTAAAACATTTAATGGGAAAAGACTGACTGTGCGTAATCTGGAATAAAATACCCCATTAGGTATTTTGAGGTTACATTTCTTACCCCATTCGACATTTTCCTTGTCAAATTCCATAAAAAGCAAGAAACAACGGAGATTATACTATGTGCAACATAATGACTGAACCATTGACATCAAGACACACGACATATGAGAATTGAGTATAGCTCACATATGCGTTATAAGACCATGCCTGTCCGTCTAAGTTCAGTTATCAAGTGAACCACAATGGCAGATGCAATGTTTGCAGTGAAATTTGTACCAAATGAATTCGGTAGAGTGGGGCTAGAGTTGAATGGCTATCGGTTCATGGTTAAAACCACTAAAGGGGACTATACTGGAAATGTATAGTTCCATTTTGTAGAGCATTAGCAAATACCCATTTCGACAACATAACAAAGCTAGGACGTCGAGACTCACATGCACCAAACACAGCAAAATTGAAGGCAGAGGCTGTACGGAACACAATTAAACAGAGATGCACCAAGGAAACTACACCAATTCGTCCATATATAAAGAGGAGAGAGCCAGACTACGCTCATCAGAGTACATGGATGTTAAATCAGACCAGGAAGACGTAATAGCAGAGCTACCATCATGATATGAAGCACGTATGGGATTCTACAGATCAAGAAATAGAGAAACATCATGACTACCTTCTAAACGCAGAAATGTCAACTTAGACGACAGACACAGACTCTAGCAAATGAAAGATTTCTAATAGCAGACGACGGCGACGCAGAGAAGATACTGATATTTTCAACCACACGCAACCTCACCAACCTTGTGGATGCCGACATCATTTATGGAGACGGAACCTTCAACACTTCACCAAACCAGTTTACCCAGTTATACACCCTACACGCTACAGTTGACGATGTGATGTACCCGCTTGCATTCTCACTTCTTCTGAAAAAGCGAACAAATATACGACAGACTCCTCAACTTACTAAAGACAACATGCCAGCAAGGTGGACTTCACCTTTCACCACCTACCTTCTTTACCGACTTCGAGACTGCTACCTGTAATGCAGTCCGCAGAGCCTTTTCAGATGTTTCACTCAAGAGCTGCTTTTTCCACTACACACAGTGCATATGGCGAAGAACTCAAAAACTTGGACTTGCAACAGCTTACAAAGAGAACGACGATCTACGACATTTTGGTAAGACGAGCTGCTGTACTTCCACTCATCCCAAACTTTAAAACTTTGTTGGTTGGAAAATGTTAAAAAGATACGTGTTGACAAAAAATGTTAATTTCGCGCTTTTTTCACACTGCACCCAAAATATATTTTATGTAATATTAATCCCTTCATGCAAGGTGAAACATTATTCTTTTGACGGGGATGTAAAAGAGAATTAACTCTTGTTCCTATTATGAGTATTTTATCATTTTTTAGGGTGGTGACCTTTGACTATGCATTTTACAAAATGTGACCATATCTGATTTTTACGACCAAAGTATTTGAATAGAACACAGTTTCCTCTTTCTATTGGTATATAATTTAGGTGTATGTTATTTGGGTACATTAAATCCTAAAATAGTTGACTCCGACCGCTCGACTATTTTCATTTGATAGTGAAATGATATTTTAGATCAAAGGAAGTTCCTAATGAAAAAAAAAGATCTTGAAAGAATCAAATTAAAAAAACAATCTCATCATTCAAATTCAAAATTAAAGCCCGGTTACTCAATGTATGTTGTGTATGAATAATAGAAATGAAAACAAATCACGCGACATTGTATTAAATATTGACTTGCATCGTAAAAGAAAGAATATGCCCCGTCTCCTAGACATAAACCTATTTATTTTATATAATAGTGAAATAGTAATAAACATAATTTGATATTTTGGTTATTAAAAAAAATCATAATATTTTCTTTTCTAGAAATGATGATTTAGTGTGTTTGCACGTCGTTTTTTATAAATCCTGATATATAAAATATTTTTTGTCAATAAGTGAATTTTTTTTTAATAGTGAGCTTTTTTTCGGCGAAATGTGACACGGTATAAATTCATTTATCTCGATAAATAATTCAGATAGGATATGTAATAATAATATGAATAACAATAATAATACTGTATGAATAACAATAATAATACTGTAATAATGCACTCATATCTTAAGTATGCAAGTTAGATAAGTTTACATTATTTCAATTGCGCAGTAACAACGTAGAAGTAAACGAGAGATTACACTTATATACATGTACGAAATACTATTATGTAAGAGCATCCCATGTGGTCAAAAAAGGTATTATGAAAAATAAAAAAAAGATGATAATAATAATACTAGTACATGTAAACGATTAACGATTTCCGAGATCTTTTGATTTGTACATGATGCAGATGTGTAAGAGAAATCTGTGGGCTGAGGCTTGTGATATCTCAGTCCTTTGGAAAAAGTTGACCATTGATGGCATTCCCGATGGTGCTATATAGAATAAAATATACTTAAAAGAAAAATGCACTGATACAATGCTCTATACTCATTTTAACTTAGAAAACGGTATGCATTATTTCTGTATTTTAAAATTTTAACAAACATAATGCCTATTCATGTTAAATAAACAAAGAGTATGGCATTAATGATTTATTTCGATTTAAATTTATGCACCATTTTTGTAATCGAACCCTATATAAGGCGTAACTGGTATCGACATTGGTTTCACAAGGAGAGAAAGCAAGATATTTGTAAACTAATGAAATTAGATCAGACTTACATTTTTGTAATTTTTTTCCCATTTTTGACCTTCATTCAAGCTGTTGTAATTTGAATGTACATTTATGACATCTAGATCACTGTTAGCGAAATCGACCAGTAAAATTGTACGTATTACCTCGTCCTCGGGTTACTTTTTATTGCTCTGAATAGCATGCTGTTGGATATATTAACAAATCCTTTGCTTCGACAACTATGATAAATATTTCGATTAGTTCAACATTATCATGATTATCGTTATGCATAACTAAAATCCAAATGATTTTACATCAATTCGCTCAATTCAATAGTGTAGATTACGTTGTCGCTACGGTTTTACTGAATGAAGTAAACTGCACTGACAAATTTATTTGTCAGCAAAGATATTTTTAATTTATAACTCTATGTAGTGAGACACGTAGTGAATAAATAAGCTAACAGTAACAATGTGTTTAGGGGATATAAAAGAAATCAACGAATGAAAACCATATTCGACAATCCCTGACGTGGTTCTTTTCTACCTGTAATCTTAAAATATTGTAAATGGACGAAATGTACAGTCATCTTGTGCATCAAAATTGGTATCAAAGAATTTATTTTTTAGTCCATGGTGTATACACAGGTATATTCAAGTACACAATGTTATCTGCAATAAATTAAAACAATCAAGCGATTTTAATATTTTTATTGGAAAGTTATAAATGAACAAATTAAGACCTAAATATAATAACAAAAATGGCTAAAAGAAGAGGATCCTAACCTTGATTTCATTTACAGACATGTTTTACTCTAGCCATCCCTGGTTGGCAATCTTTGTTATTGACATATTCCGAAGGAGGACCATTTAAGGACAATTGCTACAAAGTTTCAAACAAAATCTTTCTTTAAGTCAACTTTCATATTGGGTCCAATGAACTATGTCCGGTTGTTATGGCCATCTTAGATTGTGGTCTGTGTTCAATTCTTAAAGAGGACCACCAATGGACCATTGTTGCCAATTTTGGTTTCAATTGACCGAATTGTTTCAGACAAAAGCTTATCTTACACATATACCAATACAAGAACGTTGCACAATATTTTCAAGTTGTTTATATAAACACATAAGGTTAATATAACAGAACTGATAAAACCAGTATCATTAAGTTCAATCTGTCGTAGAAAAATCTTAATACATATGTTAGATTATGACTTAATAATCAATTAATCTGATAAAATTGTTCTACTCAAGAGTAAATATAATCCATACTTATATTTTCCCATTTAATAATTCATGGATACTTTCATTTAAAATACCATTAATAAAGTATACTTAAAAATGGAATAGATATTATCTTTTGAAATATGTTATACTCAAGAACAATTAATAGTTAAATTAAACCCCAAAACACTAACGTCATTAATTACGAAGAAACCATTTGATTTTATAGGAGAGACTGGTGTTGATTTTTTAAATGCATCCATGCGTTTGGTGTTTATAGTATGCTTGCATTCGCGTGATATTCAATCCTTTAACTTTTTTCAACAGGATTTTTCTCCCTTCAAATTTTGGAAACATTTTAACAAATTTCCCCTCTGTTCACATTTTTTTTTATTAAAATCAAATAGTTTTTCCTGTACCACCAAGCGAACACGTTTACACCATGAGATACAACTGGAACAACAAAGAGCGTGATAGAGAGTTAAGAAAAATCCACAACACATAATTATCTACATAGCAATTTGTACAAGAACTGTCTACTCCAAGTTTTATCAAAGTACCTTTAATGAAATATGGTTTTTGTTAACAGGTTATTGGTCGTATATCCATTTTACTAGATCACCGAGATAAGAATAGTAAACTAAATACAAGTGTCTACAGTCCATCACAATTTCAGTGTCACCACTTTTTATTCCAATTCTATTTCTTGTAACAACTAAAGGTTCTCAAGAGTATGTATCGCTCACCTTGATTTAACTTGCCCACCTTGAGCAGGACTAAAATTTAAGTGTAGCAGTCGATTTTGCTGGTTTTCCAATAGGGCCCTATGTTAAACTAAGTTTGACTGTGGTGGCCATCTTGACCAACAGTCAGGGTCATCGAACATAATTCTGAAAGAAAAAAATCTAAGGACCATTGCTGCCAAGTCAGGTTAAAATTGGTCAAGCGGTTTCAGACAGGAAGATTTTTAAATGAATGTTCCCATAGGGTTCTATGTTTAACTATGTTCGGCTGAGGCGGCCATCTTGGTTGACAGTCCAAGTCATCCGATATAATTCTGAAAGAGGCCCATATAACAACCATTGCTGCTAAGCTGCCAAGTCCAGTTCTAATTCGCTCAGTGGTTTCAGACAAGAAGATTTTTAAATGAATTTTCCCATAAGGTTAAACTAATGCCATCTGAAGCGGCCACCTCGGTTGACAGTCCAGGTCATCGGACATAATTCTGAAAGAGGACCATCTAAGGACCTTTACTGCCAAGTCTGGTTGCAATTAGCATTGTGGTATCAGAGAAAAAGATTTTTAGATAAATTTTCCCATAAGGTCCTATGTTAAACTAAGTTTGGCTGTGGTGACCATTTTGGTTGGCAGTCTGGGTCATCGGACACAATCCTGAAAGAGGGCCTCCTACAAACATTGCTGCCAAGTCTGGTTCTAATTGGCCATGCAGTTTCATAAAAGAAGATTTTTGAAACCATCCCCCTTTTTCCAATTTTATTCACATCAGCCATGTCCGTTGGAAATCGGAAATGCCGGACAAAATTTTAGAAGGGGACCACCAAACGAAAATTCCACCAAAAATTGCTCCCAATTGGTCAAGTGGTTTCAGAGGAGATCTTTAAAGAAAAGTTTACGCAATAGCTCAAATGGCCTTTCAAGATGTTTGCACGTTGACCTTTGGGCCAGGTGAGCTAACAATGGAACGTCTTATAACAAAAATAACCGTGTACTTACCAGGACGCTAAGAACCAGTTCCTACCAATACATGCATTATACCAGAATACAATCGAGTTGAAAATTGATGTAAATACTTGCCTATATCATATATGTATATGGTAAGTTTCAACATATCAGCATCCAACATTATCAAATACTGCAAAAAATGATTTCATTTATAATGTTTAACTTGTTGTCTCAGATGGGAGCACCAGTCTCCACCATTAGATAAGCACTGAATTAATACGGCAACGTTGGTGCCGAAAATGCAACAAAAAAGATGACAAAAAACCAAATAATCCTGAAAAGTTATTCTATAGCATGAGGAGTATAATGTATGACCATGTTATGGTGTCTTTATCTATCTATGACAGTAATATTTAGAAGAATATTAATGCTGAGAATAGTAATGCTGGGGCAGACTAAAGATTCCATACGGTAAACCCGATCTCTAAGTAGTTTCATAGATTTTGAATGTTTGGTTTTCTGATTTTTTTCGTTACTAACACTGGCCATATATTGGTCAGACGTCCAGACCATTCCATTGAAGTTTGATCAAATAATTTCATAAGAGAAATTTTTATCATTCTTTTTGTTGCCTTTTCTGTTTTTAAAAATACAGTGTATCAGCCATATGATTCGGAGGTTAAGTACCCCATGCATAATTTTGAAAGGGAACCACATAAAGACCATTCCATCTAACTTAAGCCTCAAATTCCCCACTGGTTTCAGGAAAGATTTTTGAAAATATTTTGCTGGTTTCTTAGAAATTGCGGCCATATTGGTCGGAGGTATTGAATCCCTGATACCCAATTTACCATTGCAACAAAGTTTCAATTGTCCAAGTAGTTTCAGTCCAGATTTTAATTATTTTTGTTGATTTTGTGTTTTTAGCAATGCCGATCATTCGGTTGGAGGATTGAACCCATTATTGAACATGCTGAAAGTGGACACATTTTTAAAAGGGGATCACCGGAATTCATTCCATCAAACTTTGGTCCCAATTGATACTCTCATTATGAACAAATTATATTTGACCTCTGCATCTAGATGTAATTTTAGAGCTAATTCATTTTCCCCTCCTTCGAATATCCCTTTGGTATTTCTTAACTTTACTTATGAAAAACAAGCTCATGTCATAGTATACGTGTAACTTTCACAAACTTAATCATAACATAATGGAATTATCCCTCAGAAATCTGAATATTAATATGCATACAACCTCTGAATCTTAATAATACATTAAAGGAAATAACCTATTCGAAGCAGCCCAGCTGCATATCCCTGCGCTAATCTTGTGTTTTTGAAATCCACACAATGCAAACTAGTGCTGTTTTCTATATTGATTCCAATTATAATTATATGGTTGCTAAGTAGAAATCACAAATAAAGTAGTCTATAAGGAAATTTACTAAAATTAAAGCTAAAATGAAAAAAAAAATCTATAGTTGCTAAGTAAAATTCCAAAAAAAAGAATCTTAGACATTTCAGGAAATTTACCGAAATTGGAATCACATATTTTTCACATCCATACAATCCAAACTAGTGCTGTTGGTATAGTGATTCCAAATCTATATGGTTGCTAAGTAGGAATCACAAATAAACTAGTCTTTGAGTCTTTCAGGAAATTTACTTGAATTGGAATCACATATTTTTGAAATCCAAATGAATATGATAATTTTTAAAGCCTATATGATAAAAACAAATCTATAATTGCTTAGTAAAATTCCAAAAATAAAAGTCTTAGACACTTTCAGGAAATTTAGCAAAGTTGGAATCACATATTTTTGACATCTAGATGATCCCAATATGTGTAACTGCTGATGTGATCCAGACAATACATGGTTTCTTGTACAAAATCAAGAAAATATTGGTCTTTGAGACTTCCAGGAAATTTACAGAAGTTGGAACCGCACCTTAAACAATTCCGAAACCTTTAGCACAATGTATTTAGTGGTAGAATTACTGGGCCAACTTTCAGTTCCGTATTCCAAATAACATGAGAGGAGTTGCGTGACAAAAGAATAATGTATCTGTTATATTTCTTATTTTGGAAATGTAAAATTTCAAAATAACTATATAACATCTAATATAACATATCCTAAGGCTACCTACGTAGCCCGGCCCCCAGAACGATATTCAAATTCTGAAACCTTTGGCACGGTCCCCATACACAATGCAATCAATGACCCTAGTTTTATCTTCCTACATCCAGTGGTTACTGAGATTTTCCTGTGATAATTATTAATATTAACGTACTTACGTACGCCGAACAGTACAACATAATCCTAGCACTTCGCGCGGGGATAATTATAACATAAATATGAAATTTAGTTTGACATTCAACTTCAAAAGAAAAGTACACTGTATAAGATGGACTGCAAAACAGATTGTAATAAAAGTAAATAATAAGAAATTTTATTTAACTTTCAATCTTTTTGGTTTATCCATGTCGAAATTTACTGAATGTGAATTTTTTTTATCGTTTTTCCAACACTGTAGATAGGAACTTTGTTACTAACAAATCATTATACCCAAGTATGGAAAATGTGCAAGTTCAACCACTAGAATTCGAAGAGATTATTTTCTTAATTTATTTTTTCTTTTTTAAGTACAAAAAAAATCATTATCAACTGAAAAAAGCATAAAAAACTTCACAAAACTCCAAATGTGTTGAAATACACAAATTACTATGACTCTCCTTTCAGATAGATATTTACAAAACATGAAATATAGTCTATAGCTGAAGAATCTCCCAGCATACAGGTATTTAAGGACATTTTAGTCGTTTAAATAGAACAGACTATATTCTGTATTCCTTTAAATTTTTTGTTTATGAAACAATTTGTTAATTGAGGTAATTAAAAGTGGGAGAATCAAGATTAAACTGTTCACTATTCAATGGTTTATATACAAAATGATATATGCTGAAGCATAATCAGAAACCTTGAATGACTGGTATGATTTAGCAAATTCTTTCTTTTGATCTTCAGGTAATCAGGCACTAATGACAATAGTTAAATGGTTGTTCAAACTAAATTAAATATTTTCGAATAATTTATCACTTAATCTAATACTTGATTTCAACATATTTAGGTTATGGAGAAATGTATTGAAAACCAGGTATTATCTCAAACTCAGATTTATATCATCAGTCCTACATGTATCTTCCTTAATGCCGTAGTTTTCTCTCAGGTAAATTCAGACATTACACCAATTAACTGGGACAAAACAGATGTCAATTTATAATACAAGTAACAAACATATTTTACCTCATCACCACCTTATTGAACAATATGTTTTCTTTTCTCTGTACATATTTAAAATAGTACACGTAAATATACGCATTTTCAAAACCTTTTTTCTCTCTTTTCATACCTGAAAAACTCATACCCACATTACCTTTATTTTTCATATTTCATAGTACAATCCATTGTACCTAAAAGAATATTTACACGTACATTTGGATTACATCTATCTTCCCCTGCTATCTGGCTTTTGGAAGAGGGTGAATTAGCCCTGCTCAGGTTTTAGAGAAGCTTATCAGATTTTCAAGGGCATGCGTGAGTTACCCTGACTTTCGACAAAGAGGATTACTGCTGTCACAAAAGCTTTTTGACCAGGGTTTTATCAGGGATAAGTTGATGTCATCACTTAAGAAATTTTACGCTCGTCATCACGAATTGATTGACCATTACAGTGTTTCAATATCTAAGATGATGTTGGACCTGTTCCCATTGTCGTAACATTTCATGTGTCTCCACCGATTTGTGACTTCCACCGGATTGACTTTGTTGAACTTCACGACGGGTGCCGTGTACGGAGAGGGAACAGCTTACACTTTCGGAGCACCTGGGTTCACTCCTGGTTTTTATAGAAGTTCGTGTTGTTCATTGATTTTTATTTTTCTGTGTTTATTTGTTGTGCTTGTGGTTGTTCATTTGTCTTCCCTGGTTTTTCTGTCCAATGGATTACGTTTTTTATTGCTCCTTCGCTATACTTGTCCTTTTTTGTACAGTCAAACTTGTTTCAATATGATAAACTAGAGCCTCTCAAGAGCCTGTATCGCTCACCTGGATTTGACTTTTCACCTTGAGCAGACCTAAAAATTAAAGTGTTGCAGTCAATTTGGCTGGTTCTTCTATAGGATTCTATGTTAAACTAATTTCAGCTGTGGCAGTCATCTTGGTTTAGTCCAGGTCAACGGATACATTTCTAAAAGAGAACCATCTAAGGACCATTTCTGCTAAGTCTGGTTTCAGACGAGAAGATTTTTGAGTGAATTTCCCATAGGGTCCTATGTTAAACTAAGTTCTGCTGTGGCGGCCATCTTGGTTCACAGTCCACGAAATCAGACACATTTTTGAACTAGAGGCTCACCAGAGCCTGTATCGCTCACCTGGAGTCTGGTTTTCATTGGACAATTAATCAACTATTTGACCAAGTTTGTTGCAATTGGTTCAATTGTTCAGGGAAAATTTATTTGACAAAAAAGGGCAATAACTCCTAAATGGGTTTTGGGATTTCCTTTAAAATTTCAGGGTAGGTAGACCTCAACATGGCAAATATTTTTCAGATTTACATTTCACTTCTATCTCAAATAGTTTTGGAGATAAATGACGAAAACTGTTAAATTTTGAAAATTTGACGAAAAAAGGGCAATAACTCCTAAATGGGTTTTGGGATTTCCTTCAAAATTTCAGGGTAGGTAGATCTTGTCATGCTGATCAATTTTACCCCATGTCAGATTTTTGATATCTGTAACGGTTTTTAAGTTATAAGCCAAAAACAACACATGCACCCCTATATTCTATTTTTAGCTACGACAGCCATGTTTTATGTCAGATCAAAATAAATTGAGGATCGTTTGTAGAGGACATGTCATAGATCATTCCAATCAAGTTTCAAACCAATTGCCCCAGCGGTTTCAGAGGAGAAGATTTTTGAATGAAAAAAATTTGAAAATTTGACAAACAAGAAGATTTTTGAAATTTCAGCCAATCAGAACACATTATTGGGCCTGGCAGCCATGTTGAATATTCGATCAGCACCAAAATTACAAATTCTGTAAAGGACCTTCACAGGAACATTGCTGCCAAGTTTGGTTCCATTTGGTTCAGTGGTTTTTTAGAAGAAGATTGAAATGTGAAAAGTTAAGGGACGGACGACGGACGACAGACGACGGACGGACGACGGACGACGGACGCAAAGTGATGGCAAAAGCTCACCCTGGCTTTTAGCCAGGTGAGCTAAAAAGGACCTCCTAAGGACCAATGCTGCCAAGTCTGGCTCCAATATGTCAAGTGGTTTCAGACAAGAAGATTTTTCAATGAATTTTCCTATAGGGCCCTATGTTAAACTAAGTTCGGTTGTGGCGGCCATCTTGGTTGACAGTTCGGGTCATCGGACACACCTCTGTAAGAGGACCATCTAAGGACCATTGCTGCCAAGTCTGGTTCCAATTGGTCAAGTGGTTTAAGACAAGAAGGGCCCTATGTTAAACTAAGTTCGGCTGTGGCGGCAATCTTAGTTAACAGTCCGGGTCATTGGACATATTTCTGAAAGAGAACCTCCTAAGAACTATTACTGCCAACTTTGGTTCCAACTGGACTTGTAGTTTCATATAAGAAGATTTTTGAAAGTCACCCCCTTTTCTATTTTTAGTAACAACAGCCATCTTGGTTGGAAGTCGGGAATGCCAGACATAATTTTGGAAGGGGGCCAACCAAGGACCATTCCACCAAAGTTTGGTCTCAATTGGTCCAGTGGTTTGAGAGGAAAAGATCTTTAAAGGAAAGTTACGCTGGGTGCCGTCTTTAAAGGGCAAAAACTCCTATAAGGGGTCAATCAATGATTTTGGTCATGTTGACTTATTTGTATATCTTACTTTGTTGAACATTTTTGCTGTTTACAATTTGTCTTTATCTATAATAATAATCAAGATAATAACCTAAAACTGTAAAATTTCCTTAAAATTAACAATTCAGAGGCAATAACTCAACAAAGGGTTGAGAGATTCGTCTGAAAATTTCATGACAGGTAGATCTTGACCTGATGAACATTTTTACCCCAGTCAGTTTTGCTCTACTTGCTTTAGTTTTTGAGATATAAGACAAAAACTGCAGTTTACCCCTATGTTCTATTTTTAGCCATGTCGGCCATGTTTGTTGGCAGGCGGGGTCATCGGACATATTTTTTAAACTAGATACCCTAATGATGCTTGTGGCCAAGTTTTGTTCAATTTGGCCCAGTAGTTTCAGAGGAGAAGATTTTTGTAAAAGTTAACTGACGACGGACGACGACGGACGACGACGGACGCCAAGTGATGAGAAAAGCTCACATGATCCTTTGGGTCAGGTGAGCTAAAAAATGCATTCATAAATGTCCAAGGAATCTATTCTTACATTTTGTTTCCTTTTTTAACAACCTAAAAAATTGCGTTAAAACAGTTACATATAAAAAATAGAATGGGATATGGGAAAATAAAAAATAATTCTTTAAATACATGTCTTCCTTTTTCAATAATTTTATGAACGGATAATCCTGAAATACTGCAGTATAAAGGTGATATCATTCATTTTATTGATTTTGAAGCCTATATAAGTGGAACACAATAACAATTAGTTTAAGTCAAAACAAAGGAGCTAATTCTTAGCTAATTCTTAGGGATAAAAATATTTAAAACAACTTATTTGTAAGACAGAAAGTTCTTTAGCAGATTTTTAGACAAAATCTTCGGTATGCTTTATCATTATGTGCATTTGTTATACTATATTGCTTAGAAAACTTTTACAGCACAATATATATATAGTTTATTTCCAAATACATGTACAGCATATAGGAGTGTACAACATAATTACAAAAATGCGGAATTTGGCTAATAAAATAATACTTTGCTAAATATTACGACGCTTTTCAGCTAGGTATAAAAATTTACCAAGGTTATTCAACTCCAATTAATAGTAGTTGAATAAGTTTGAAGGCAGATGGTCTTATAAAATAATAAGGTTTAATATATTTCTATCTTATGTCTATGTATTTTTCACATTCAAAAATAAAATAGTATTCATCTTGAGTGATTCCTTTATCACACATGTAATGTTTTTGGTCTTCTCTTGATAACTTTAAAAATGTTCCTAATCTTCTCTAACTATACATGCCCAAATGAGTTTATCATTTGGTTTCAGAATTGTGCACTCGTACATGTCCTCATAAACATTTTTTAAAATACAATTGTCAGTAGTTAACAATTTAAGCCAATAAGATATCATTTTAAGATATCGATTTATATACAATGGTTATCTACATAGTTCAAAATATACCATGTGGTAAAACAGCTGCCTTCCGTACTTTTAAAGTACGTTTTAAAAAGTATATATGAACAGCCTCTATATCCGCTGCTTTGTGATGACCCCAGATCTCACAACTATAATTCAGTATACTTGAAACATAAGTATCAAAAAGAGATACATTGATGTTTCTACATTATAGAAATCGTCACTGATTTTACTCAATAATGAAAATTTAGCATTTCTACCCTGTCCTGACAACACCTTTTGTGTTACGGTAAAAGTACTGTTATGATTAAACAACAATCCAAGGTAACTAAAATTCATTACACATGTCAGTTTACCATTTAGAAACCACTTTTTTCATCTCTTATTGCACCTCTGTTGCGAAATACAACCATTTTTTTCTTGTTAAAATTAATGTCTAACCCTTTTTGTAAAGAACCTTCATAAACTGTATCTAACATTTTTTTGTAATTCAGACACATTTTCACTGCAAAGGACAGTATCGTCCGCATACATAAATAGATAAAGATTTAACAGTTTTACTTCATATGGTTCGATACCATGTTTGATAAGTTCAATTTCTAACTCATTAACATAAATTGCATCTAAAATAGTGATACGGATTCCCCTTGCATCAAACCAATATTACATTTGAAAAAATCTGAACTCACCATTCACTTTTTTACAAGTCTTTAATTTTGAATACATTGACATAATTAAATCCAGCAAATTATCGCCTATTCCAAATTGTAACATTTTCTGCATAAAATATAATATGAGACACTATCAAAGGCTTTAACATTGTCTACAAATCAGTCATATAGGCGCTTGCCTTTACGTAAGGATCTATCTATAATTAAATGAAGGGCAAAGATTGCGTCCCGTGTACCATAAACAGGTATAAATCCGAACCGAGCATCAGTCAAAACACTATTCTCTTTACTCCATGTTATAAGTATATTAAAAAGAATTGACGTTAATAACTTTCCAACATAAGAACTAAAGAGATCCCTCTGTAATTACCAGTATCGTCTACAGAACCTTTTTTAAATATAGGGACTAACACACTTTTGACCCATTTTTCAGGATACCATCCAGTATATAACACTGCATTAAACAATTTACATAGCAGAGGTGGAATAGAATGGAGAATGGAAACGGGGAATGTGTCAAAGAGATAACAACCTAACCAAAGAGCAGAAAACAGCTCAAGGCTACCAATGGGTCTTCAACGCAGCGAGAAAATACCGCATCCGGAGGCGAGCTTCATCTAGCCCCTAAACAATAATGTATACTAGTTCAGCAAAATACACCATACGATGGCGCCAAGTGAACGTCGCCATCTAAAAAAAAAATTTCTCCCTTCTTTTAAAAATTCATTCAGAACGTTGTCGAATCCTGGTGTTTTGTAATATTGGTAATTAGTTGTGCTCTGTGGAGAGATGTTTTTGGGTTATTGCTTTGACCGGATGTTGAGAAGCGATATGCAGCGTGTTAGTGACATGTGCGAGGTTCAGGATAAAAGAGTAGTGGTTAGGAGTTAAGTGTTATATAAGTGTGATTCCATTTGTATCAATCATTGCCTTACGTTAACCTTATTATTAAAAACTGTAATTATTATAATCGCTCGTTATTCTTTATAATAACAGTTTTCTTAATACAAAAGTTAATCTCTTGCTTAGTAAATGGTCTGTCTAATTCGTCAAAAGTTACTTCTGTGTTTTCATTAAAAGTGTTGTTATCAATCCTTGCTAACCATATTTTTAAAATGACTAACAAAGTTATCAAGCGAAATATTATTCTTCACACTTTTCCGCCGTTTCTGAATTTTCGAAAGAAGTATTCCGGATTTGTTCTTCTCAAAGTATTTAGCATATTGCCTCTCTGGTGCTTATGACGACTTTTTAATCTCTTCTCTATACACTTACACTTTTGTTTTGTTAGATTTAATGACAATCTGTTTTCTTTACTTCTAAGTTGGTTGAAATAAGTCAATATTCTCACATATTCTTTGTATAAGTCTTTACATACATAGTTTATCCACGATTCATCATTGTGTCTGATAGTGTTATTCCATTTCCATTTTTGATTTAGTTATACAATAGTCACATCTTACGGTTTTGGGTACTTCAGTTTTATATATTTATCAACCACACTAAACATAATAATGTACATGTTATTTACCGTGTCATCTATATTTTCGTTATTGATATTATTCATAAGAATATCTAACCTCTCAGAGTTCTCCACCAAGTCACGTCTTACCTTCCCTTTAAGCCCCTCATTCCAATTATAGCTATCAAATTTAATGACCTTACATGTACATGTGCAAATGTGACCAAAATTAAAGTTTTGATTCGTTTTAAAATATAATATAATGGTGCGTGACAAGAAAAAGGAATAAATTTTCCTACCATAAATTGGTCTTTCATACAATAGGATGAATCAGATAATAAAATATAGCCTATTATACTACAACATTTTTATTTTGGAATGTCAGTTTTGCACTATCCTCTCCAAATCTGCCATTAAATATCCTCATACCCGAGGATTTACACATGTTCCAAATTTTTCTGCCAAATAAAACATAAGGCATGTGATATTTTTTAAATAGTTTATACATATTTAAATTTCATTTACAAAACAAAAGAAGACCAACCAATTATTATTGCCTTGGGCAACATTAAAATATATTATTTGATGAATTTAGAATTTAATTCACCTCTCAAAAAGAACATTTTTGGGGAATAATTAAGAGTAACCTTTGTGTTACAATTACAGGTACATTTATTATGTAAAATATCGGTAAAATTACTGCAATTGTTTAAAAGATATTCAAAATAAAATGTTTATGAAAATAAAATAAATTGTAGTTTCATAAGGCCTGGAAAACCATTTGCGATGAAGTACTAGCTTCAAAGAGATAACTTATTGTATTCCAAGAAATGAAATTTGGTCAATATGTCAATGATACTGACTGTAGTCACCTCCTTAATGTCCTATATAACTTTTTAAGTTTTTGCATATAATTATGTCTAAATATAATAATTTTTGAAAATAAGAGAGAGCATCAGGTATTATTTTATATTCGTGTTATGATCATATGACAGGTTTTTATAAATGATTACATACATGTACATGCATATAAATTTGAATTAAAAATATAAATCTTATTCTTTAACTTAAGGGGGTACAGAACACTTAAGGGAGTTAACTCTTTAAAAATCAGCTGAACGTTTTAATTACATATTATTAGTAAAGAAATCAAGCTTCTCAATGATCAAAATTAGTGTTTGTCAAACTGCTATATATCCAATGAAATTATTCCCGTAAATTGTGTGGTTAAAATTTCTCGAAATTTTTATAGTTTTGTCAACAGGTCAAAGTAAATATTTCATCAAAAGTTTATGAAAATTAAACGAGCCAAATCTATTTTAGTCAAAGTGTTGGGTACCCCCTTAATTTCTAAATCTAGAAACAAGAAATATGTTTTACTGAATAAATATTCACTGGATTAGATCTTGTATCAACGTATCTAGAAAATTATACTCATCATACAGGCCAGTTACTTACATACTAACTATCATCTAAAAACAAAGGCATTTGAAACATGTACATCAATGACCATGAATGATTTAAAAAAATGAAAGAAGTAAAACTACATGAGTGTAATGAATTTAAAATATAGCAAGCACCTTTAAAAAGAGATCATCAGTTCACTAAAAACAAATTATAAACATACACTGTATATAAGCAAACAATTCTCTATACAAGTTTGAAACCAAAAACCTATACGTCATCAAAATTCTTGACAATGCGATCGGTTTTAATGAAGTATGATGATGACAAAACTATATGTTACCTATACCACTGCATATAGTTTTGAAGATGCTTTACATAATGTTATTTCCATTTATTTTTCCTGATACATTAAATGAGGTTGTTTTATTGTAAACTGCAAGTGCTTTTTCTAGTCTGCTCCATGTTGTACCTTATTGGAAAAATACAGTACAAATGTATCTAAAACTAAGCTAACCACATTTTTTATCAATTTACAGGTAAATTCTGCAATTCAGCTGTCGTGCCTTTTTCGCTACAAAAATAAATAATAAAGTAAGAACAAGACATAGTCAACCTAGCTTAAAAAAATGTCTTTGATCAACAAAACATGAAATATAATTTGTATTAGTTAATCTTGTGAAATATTCGTCATTAAAATGTTACCAGTAAAATTCCATTCGTTCACTGTTAACAACATGACTTCTTAACTTGTTTAACCGCCTCGGTGGTCTCGTGGTAGCGTGCACGCCCCGAGTGCGGAAGGTCGCGGGTTCGATCCCCGGCCGGGTCAAACCAAAGACATTGAAATTGGTATTTGCTGCTTCTCCGCCAAGCACGCGGCATCTAGGAGTAAGAGCAAAGACTGGTCGGTTCGGAGTCAGTATAATGTGTCCGAGTGAGGTGATATGTCTTCCTTGACAGTTACCTCGCGAACTAGCACATTAAAAATCCGACTTAGCATGTCGGTCTAGTACAAAGCAGGGATCATATTCATTATCATATCAACATGTTCTCGTCCTGATATGCACCTGGTTGCCCCTGGACGTTAAACAATAATTCATTCATCCATCTTTACTTGTTTAGTGCACTGTAATGTTTATTTGTTTTATTTCTGTTACACTTTACAAGTGTCATGCTATGGATTAAGGATCAATGAGTTGATTTGTACGTATATACATGTACACTAGTCCAAACCTTAAAGCATCACTTTATTCTAAAACTGGTTTTAAAAACATTAATATTTCAATTTATATATGTATATTTTTTGTATACTTCTGAACAACAGATTTAACACATAATGCTTAAAGTAAAACGTTTGTTGTTTTAACAAAAAGTTTAAAGCCAATAATAAAATGCATTTTAAAATTTAATTACATAATTTTGATTTCATATTTTATTATAAATCAATCAGTATACTGGAAAAATCAGAAAACTAATTGTTTAATCGTTTTTCCAAATCCTGCTAACAAAGTAATCTTTTCCGTGGTAAACGGGAAAAAATATATTAACTGGAAATATTTTTTTGAAAATGACAAAAGTAACAAATGAACCATGGCTACCTTCTTCAAAACAGCTTACATTTATATGAACCTGTGCCTTAGCTAACAAATCAACGTTTCAATCAAAAGTTAAGGTAAAGTTGAACTCATTGAGAATGCGGCAGCATTAATTGTATTTGGGTACTGTTGTCTAGATTACGGAAACCAAAACCATACAATGAATGACATTAATAAATTAAACTGAGTTTAATTGAATAATTGAATAACATTATTAATTGTAAGGTAAATCATTGTTAGAAGTATCCTTTAAAATCGCATTAAAAAAATTATCTCCTCTACATGTATCGAACGCATAATCTCAGATTCAACAATACTTATTTTCTCTTGGATATGAGTACATCTTTGTCGTTTGAATTCCCCAGTTTCCTGCAACATTACGTATTACAAGAAAAATTAATGTCAGAGAAACTTTTTTCTCAGCCTAAAAGATTGTTTGGTATATATATTCATAAAACCTACCAAGTATCTTTAGTTTTCTTACCTGTTTCGCGAGTTGGATTTACAATTACTGATACTTGTACATTCTACAAAGAATTAAACATTACGATAAACACAATGTAATTCATTGAATAGTGTTCATATCAAATGAACAGTTACAATGTATATGTAAAAGAATGATAATCCCTTTCTTCATGTTTAAGTACGAGCGTTAGCGAGTACTTACCATGAAGAAAGAGATTATCATTCTCTTACAAACTTAGAATATTGTAAAGGGCTCAAGGCTCCAATGACCTCTTGATTGGTTTTAATTAAGTATAATTGTTTTCAAGGTCAGTACAAGTTTCATAGTTAATGCATGATTTCATTTTAGACATTTCATTTATGAATTAGTCGTAGTGATGTAAGGCATTTCTAATAATTTGTGAAATTTTACTTAATTGCATTTTAAACATTCACAGATGCAATGGTGTTTCCTTATTGTGAGTGTGAATATAAAACATGTAACATTTGAGTAAGGAATTATCTTTTTGATTATTTACAGTTTAAATCAATAAATTCTAAAATATGAGTTTCAACTATATTTCATTCCTCAGGGATGCCCCCTGTATACATAATTTAAATACTACTTCATATAAAAGTATTTGGCTAAATTGAAATGTTCAAATGAAATAAAAAGAATAAATAAGCCTTTTATATATTAATTTCTAATATTTATCTCATGTTTTAATTGTTTTAATCCTGATTCTCCCATTTTTAATTATCCTAATTAACATATTACTGTATAAACAAAAATTTCAAAGGAATCAGTGACCATGCAATACTATAGTCTGTTCTAAAAATTCATTATATACCTGTATAATGGAAGGATAACGGTAAACCTTATTTCTTATTTGTTTATACATAAATCATGGGAAAAGTAATGATTTTTTTTGTAATTAAGAAAGAAAAAAATGAAGAAAATACTTTATTTTTTCTCATTTTTATTAATGCTCCTCCTGCTGCATATTGTATAATGGTACATTCTGTTGATGCCCGTGTCTTCTGTAGGATTTCTATAATCTCGTAGATTTAAGGATATGCTCGCTGGACATTCTTCTTCATTTTGTTGTGCCATCATTCTAGGTGGTTGGTGGTCCGTGGTCCCTCAGTGAGGTAGTGACATAAAATGTTACCTCTTTAATGAATTTTGAAGTTTCAGAGCTTATATTGTGTGTATGTATATATGAGCTTGGGTGTATAAATACATGTAATAGATGCATAACTTTGAATAAATTTTCATAATGAATAGTAAACAATTTATTTCAACAAGTATTGTGTATATGAATATATGAGCCTGTGGGTATAAATAATAGATGCAGAACTTTGAATAAATTGTTCATAATGAAAAATAAATAATTTATCTCAACAAGTAATTTTTCAGCCCTTTGACATAAATTTAGAAACTTATTTTCTAATTTCAAGAAGTAAAAATAAATCTTTAAATAGCAAAATTTTTATTTTAAAATAGCAAATTGTTCATTTAATTTAAAGAGATTAAACACTTAAGTAATTTTCTGGTATTACAGGTAAATCGTAGGTAAAATTTATCAGAAATAAACTATAGCTACTATCACAACCTTCCCTAATTAGTAGGGATTAAAAGTCGGAGAATCAGGAGGACAACGTTTAAATTATAACGGAATACTTGAAATGTCGATTCTTACCATTCGCATGTCAAGTAATCTGAGTTTATAGCATTAATCCTTTAAAAACTACAACAGTTACTTAATTATTTTTATTATTTCTTTTTTTTCAAATTCAAATTCATTTTTCAATAAGCTGCACTCTAAAATTCTGTAAGGTGATAAATGTGCTTCGGGGCAGTTGTAACTCTACTAAGAACATATTTCAAATTCATTCTTCACAATTAAGAAACATACAATCCTATAATGTCATTGGTCGAGAGCACTTTGCTATATTCTTATTATATAATAGTTACAGTAAAAAGAGAACAAAAGAAGTGTCATTCAAAAGACATTAGATGAAAAGGTCAAATCAGCGAATAGTATTACTGAATTTCATATAGACAACAAAATAATGTTTCTGTTAACAGTTTTTTACTTTTTTTTTCTTTGTTTCTCTGTTATTATACATTCATGTAGAAGTATATAGGGGATAGTTCACGTATGATTTGAGGTGAATCATCTTGAGGTTGATCACCCGGAAGTGAAGTTAACCGTAAATGATGTCACAGCAGCCGACGTCACTGGAAGCGGAAGTCACACGACCTAAAGTGGTTTGCGGACATGCAAAATCGGAAGTGATATATTTTCCCGCCATTTTCTCATGTATTGGTTACGGGAGTGACGTCAGTCATGTGCCCATACCTGGAAGTTTGTTGAGTGTATGCATGGGCGGAAACAGAAGTGGTTTGCCCGAATGAGCAAGCTGAAGTAGCGAGTTTTTGCGCCATTTTTCTATGTATTGTTTACGAAGTGAAGTCTGTTGTTTATGCTTGACCGGAATTAGATAAGATTATCTCCCTTTTCCCCGCGCTTTTCATTATCTGTTGTCTCTCGATGTGTCATCGGTCTGTATAGGGTTTTGGTCTCGCATTGAGTCCTCTTACTATTATGCCGAAGTCCCAGAATATGCGCAGTACAAAGGGACTATTGGGTCCAAAGAAAACATTGTATTATGTCCCCTTACCTCCATTTCAGCTGATGCTGTCACCGTTAGGTCAATGCATGGGTGTCCCTAGCAACGGCGGTCCATGTCCTTGCTCTTTGCTGTTCATCGCCGCTCTTCATTGCTCATTGCTTCTCTGCACTGTACTCTTTCTGCTCTTCTCTTGCTCCGTGCTGCTCTCTGCTGCTCATTGCTACTCCTCTCGCTCCATGCTGCCCTTTGCTGCTCGTCGCTGCCCTTCTCTTGCTCTGTGCTAGTCTCTGCTGATCATCGCTGCTCTTTTCGTGCTACATACTGCTCTCTGCTGCTCGTTGCTGCTCTTCTCTTGGTCCGTGCTGCTCTTTCCTGCTTATCTCTGTTCTTCATTTGCTCCGCCCTGCTCGCTCCTGCTCACCGCTGCTCAGCACCATGTTGTGCTCATTTCGGTTTTTGAGGAGAAGGAGAAGAATGAGAAGGAGGAGGTGGGGTCATTTTTTTGTCTTGGTTTTGGTTGTCATGAGTCAAGTTTCTAGATAGTCGAAAGTCTGTTTTCCTTGTATCTTTGCAAGTTGGATGATTCTCTTCACTGCTGAGTGCTTCACTCCGCCGCACATTGCTGTTCTGCATTGTACTCATTCTGCTCTTCTCTTGCTTCGTGCTGCTCTTCAATGTTCATCGCTGCTCTTCTTTTGCCGTGTTCTGCTCTTTGCTGTTCATCGCTGCTCAGCACATGCTCTAGTGCTCATATCGGGTTTTGATGAATGGGAGGAGGGTGAGTGGTCATTTTCTTCTTGTCTTTGTCTGGGTTGTCATCAGACACGTTTCTAGATAGTAGAAAGTCTGTCTTCCTTGTAGCTATGCAAGTTGGATGATTCTCTTTACTGCTGAGTGCTTCACTCCGCTTCACATCACAGCTCTGCACTAAACACATTTTGCTCTTCTCTGCTCATCGCTGCCCTGCACTTAACGAATGTTCCTCTTCTCTTGCTCCGTGCTGCTCTCCTCTCGCTCTGTGCTGCTCTTTGCTGCTAATACACCATTCTCTTGTGCTTATCTCGTTTGGGAGAGGACGACGAGGAGGGAGGGATTGCCTTTGAGTAGGAGTGAGGGATTGGTTATGAAGAGGAGGAGGTGGATGGTTTGTTGCTGCTCTTAGAGAGGGATATGCCGCTCCTGGTGTAAGAGTAGAGAGGAATGTTTTTGAGGACGAGGATGTGTCGTTGCTGTTTCGGTCTTGATGCCTTGCTTTCAGTCTGTTTTGCTAATGATCACTTGGTCTCGTTGATTTGTCGATAGTCATCAAAGATGACGATGCATCGTGAACGCGAACCTGTGAGAGAGCACCCTATATATCCGGGTAATTTAGAGAGACCACTCTGTCCGGGCTTATGAATGGCTATATATGTATTAACATATATAGGCTGCATTACTTCTCCTTCCCTTTTTTATTTTGTTATTTTTTGTTTTTTAAATTAGTTTCTATTTTTCCCCTAATGTTAATGTTCTCCATCATATGGAGTAATTGCTGTCTTCATTTGGTGGTTGTTCGTGATGTTCAATACACGGTTAAGCAGAATATTTTCGTTTTTCTACGGCATATTCCCATGATTCTTTCGATTCGTAGTCTTCCTCTTCTCTCAAGGGTTTAGCCGTTTTCTTGGTCTTTCTATGTACAGGGTCTTTATTTATGTCTTGAGATTGGACATCAGTCCGACTTAATGCTTTCTCGTTTCTTCGACTCTTTCGTTTACTTGCTGTAAGTATTCCTATTGATGTACTTGAAATGTTTTATTCAAAATGACGTCCCATGGAGACCGTTCGTACACTTCATCGATTTCTTCGTTTGACCCGTGATCAGTGTCATTTGCCAATTCTTCATTATCAGTAGTAGCATCTGTAATTTCTGAGGCAGCTTCCGATTCGTTGGTTGATTCCTCTTCTGTGACGTGATTATTCTCTTTGTGACGCACTAAGTTAAAATGTAATCTTAATTGGTATCCATATATCTCGCAACTAAACATTTCTTTTATACATCTTCCTCTCTTGAGATTCGATAGTCGAATGAGCCCCGGTCGTCCTGCACGTGCTTATATTGACTACAGGTTCCTCTCCGCTTGTTGATTCATACGCAAGTGTTTGGCAAAGTATTCTTTTCGAGATTGTTGCACTTCTGACTTCACTTTTCTGATGAAGTCTCTATTAAGGCTTGTCCATTCATTGGCAATCCTTATACATCCCTTGAAGATAATCATGTTTTTGTAAAATTCCAAAGAGTTCTTTCCCATAACACACTTTGTACTTTCTTCTTTAGAACCACTTTGCTTGCTCATCCACTTGTGTTTTCCAGCCGTTTGGTTTTATTGACCTAGGTGGAGATTATTTTCTTTTTGGAGAATTCAGGAGTATTCACCGGAAATGAAGTAGAAGGAACCAATAGGTAAATAACAGGCTTTTCAGACTCCGTTGTTTGACGGTGTTTAAACAACTGATGGGATTTAGTAAAACCTTCTTTTAAATCCTCAATAAATAATTCTCATTGGTTGATTTGTATAGTCACGTGACGAGGATAACCTTTTATCATTTCAAATCGTTTTCGATACGGTTCTTGCTGCCTAAGTAATGGTGTTGTTTGGTAATACCTGGTTGTGTTGTAAACTAAATTAACACTCATTACACATTCTGAAATCAACATCTGGAGGAAAGTACTGCTGCCGCTGCCGAGGAGGACTGATTGCTGCTGCTGTGCTGAGGAGGTGGGATTTTTACTGGTACGTTATAAATCATCTCTTAGTCTCGTTGATTTTCAGTGGACTTCAGAGATGGCTGCGGCCATGTAACGCGGACCTGCGGGAGAGCTCCCTTATGAAACGGACGGAAGCGAAAGTTAACGAATTCCAGTGCTAACCCTAACCATAACTCTGCCCAGAAGCAACAGCAGCAATCCCTCCTCTTACTTTTCAAAAACCGAGTCGAGCAAAAGTGTATGGTTCTGACAGCGAGGTGCAGTAAAGATTATCAAGGAGCAAGAAAAGAGCAGTGATGTGTAAAGTACAGAGCAGCGATGAGCAGTGAAGAAGAGAACAGCAAAATGAGTACAGTGCAGAGCAGCGATAAACAGCGGATTGAAAAACCTCCGCAGTGAAGAAAATCTTCAACTCGGAAAGATACAAGGAAAATAAACTTTCGACTATCTGATGATAACCAAGACCAAGAACACCAAGACCAAGATAAGAAAAAATGACCACTCCCCCTCTTCCTCCACAAAGACCGAAATGGGCAGCAGAGTGAAACACTTAGCAGTGAAAAGAATCATCCAACTTGTATAGATACAAAGAAAACAGACTTTCGACTACATGTATCAACAAACTTGTCTGATGACAACCATGACAAGAAAAAAATGATCACTCCTCCTCCTCTTCTTCCTCAAAATCCGAAATAGCACAAGAGCAAGCGAAGAGCAGAATGATTACAGTGCTAGGCAGCGATGACAAATGAAGAGCAAAACGGAGTACTTAAAAACAAAATGAGTTTAGCCCAAAGCAGCGAAGTGAAGCCCTCAGCACTGAAGAAAATCATCCATCTCGCAAAGACACAAGGAAAACAGACTTCCGTCTATCTAGAAACTAGCCTGATGACAACCCACACCAAGACAAGAAGAAAATGACCCCATCTCCTCCTTCTCAAAAACAATCTCTCCATCTCCTCCGCCGCCGCCACCACCTCCTCAAAAACCGAAATGAGCACTAGAGTATGGTGCTGACCAGCGTTAAGCAGCAAAGAGCATCACAGAGCAAGAGAAGACCAGAATGAGTACAGTACAGAGCGACGAGCAGCGATATGCAGCGAAGTGAAGCCTTCAGTACAGAGGAAAATCATCCAACTTGCAAAGATACAAGGAAAACAGACTTTCGACTATCTGGAAACTAGACTGATGACAAGGCAGACCAAATCAAGAAGAAAGTGACCATTCCTCCTCCTTTTCAAAAACCGAAATGAGCACGAGATCATGGTGCTGAACAGCGATGAGCAGGAAAGAGCAACACGGAGCAAGAGAAGAGCAGCGAAGAGCAGCACAGAGCAAGTAAGAGAGGTGATGAGCAAAAGAGAAAGCACGAAGCAAGAGAAGAGCAATACGAAGCGAGAGAACACCAGCAATGAGCATCAGATATCAGCACGGACAAGAGAAGATGAGCAGCAGAGAGCAGCGCAGAACAGAAGAGCAGAATGAGTACAGTGCAGACCAGCGATGAGCAATTAAGAGCACCAAGGAGCACGAGAGCAGGGTCCTGAGCAGCGATGAGCAGCACGAAGCAAGAGAAGAGCATAATAAGTCATGAGCAACAAAAAGCAGTGAAGAGCAGCACAAAGTAATGAGAAGGACCACCGTTGCTTAGGCGGTTGCTTAGGACACCCCTGCATTGAATTAACGGCGACATCATCAGCTAAATGGAGTTAAGGGGTAATAATGGAACCCTACCTTTGGACTTCCCTTGATCCAATTGAGAAAAGAATGAAATGTGCGGGAAAAGGGGTGATTATCTGCTTTTGCAGAACAAACTTCCGGGTCCCAGCAGGTGACTAACGGCACTTCGGTAACCAAATAATGAAAAAATGGTGGGAAAATACATTACTTCCGGATACAAACCACTGTCGGATATTTCCAGTTCCGCCAACGTATGCGCACAACAAACTGTCCGGCCACAGAAAATCCATCACTTCTGGTTGTGGACGCGTAGAAATCACTTCCGGTAACTTCCGGTGCCCTTCAGATGACTTCTGCATACGGTGACGCCATATCTGACACCTTCTGAAATGCTAACTGAACTGTGCCCAAATACTTCTATACTTACAATAAAATGCTCCGCTGGGCGCAGCTAGATACGACCGCAGATGTCGAAGCCTGAATAGTTGGGGCAATTATGAACACAACATTCAAGCTTGATACAATACTGAATTTGGATTGTGAATAAATATTTGACACAGCATAGGTTTCTGACACAGAATGAATGTTGTCTAAGAACTTAAAAATTTTTAATTTACCTATTCAAACCATATCAGTATTATTTGTTTTTATATATAAATCAGAAATAACCAATTTAAAATTTAAAATTGGGCACACATATCAATTTCTTGCTATTGCGCAATACTGTGTAATTGAAAATTTCTTCAAATATTTGACACATAATAGGTTTCTGACACAGAATAACTGAAATCAAAGAACTTAAAATTGGTCATATGATTTGAATTTATATTCAATTTTTTGCTTCTTGTGTAATACAATATGCTGTGGAGAATTGCCCCCCCCCCCCAAAAAAAAAAAAATAATTTACCCCCTCTTTAGCTTTAATTTTGAACTCCGATTTGGACTAACTTGAAAACTGGGCCCATAATAAAAAAAACTAAGTACATGTTTAGATTCAGCATATCAAAGAACCCCAAGAATTCAATTTTTGTTAAAATCAAACTAAGTTTAATTTTGGACCCTTTGGACCTTAATGTAGACCAATTTGAAAACGGGACCAAAAATTAAGAATCTAAATGCACGGTTAGATTCGGCATATCAAAGAACCCCAATAGTTCAATTTTCGATGAAATCAAACAAAGTTTAATTTTGGACTCCGATTTGGACCAACTTGAAAACTGGGCCCATAATAAAAAAACTAAGTACATGCTTAGATTCAGCATATCAAAGAACCTAAAGAATTCAATTTTTGTTAAAATCAAACTAAGTTTAATTTTGGACCCTTTGGACCTTAATGTAGACCAATTTGAAAACGGAACCAAAAATTAAGAATCTAAATGCACGGTTAGATTCGGCATATCAAAGAACCCCAATAGTTAAATTTTCAATGAAATCAAACAAAGTTTAATTTTGGACCCTTTTGGCCCCTAATTCCTAAACTGTTGGGACCAAAACTCCAAAAATCAATCCCAACCTTCCTTTTGTGGTCATAAACCTTGTGTTTAAATTTCATAAATTTCTATTTACTTATACTAAAGTTATTGTGCAAAAACCAAGAAAAATGCTTATTTTGGCCCCTTTTTAGCCCCTAATTCCTAAACTGTTGGGACCAAAACTCCCAAAAACAATCCCAACCTTCCTTTTGTGGTCATAAACCTTGTGTTTAAATTTCATAAATTTCTATTTACTTATACTAAAGTTATTGTGCAAAAACCAAGAAAAATGCTTATTTTGGCCCCTTTTTAGCCCCTAATTCCTAAACTGTTGGGACCAAAACTCCCAAAAACAATCCCAACCTTCCTTTTGTGGTCATAAACCTTGTGTTAAAATTTCATAGATTTCTATATACTTATACTGGAGTTATTGTCCTAAAAACCAAGGAAAATGCTTATTGGGCCCTTTTTGGCCCCTGATTCTTAAACTGTTGGGACCAAAACTCCCAAAATCAATCCCAACCTTCCTTTTGTGGTCATAAACCTTGTGTTTAAATTTCATAGATTTCTATTAACTTATACTAAAGTTATAGTGCGAAAACCAAATGTCTTCGGACGACGACGCTGACGACGGACGACGACGCAGACGACGACGACGACGACGACGACGACGCCGCCGCCAACGTCATACCAATATACGACCGCAAAAATTTTGCGGTCGTATAAAAAGTTACAACGTTGAGCAAAGTACTTAAACACGACCGTGTTTGCATAATAATTTACAAATCATGACTCAAAAAGAAGATCGTAACACAATGTGAAATTTATACAAAAGGCTGTCGAATGACAGCAAACCGGATTTTCCTGCATGGAAATGATGTTTGAAAATCTGGATTCCCAAACAGGATGAAGTAAAGAAATATAAATGAATTTTTGTAGGGTTTTGTAGGGTTCAGAAATGGAAAGGCAAAAATCAATTCTTGATATTGAAAAGCTTTGGTTGAACAGTTCATAAGTTATCACACGGACACCACTGGAAAAGCCATTTTTCAATCTTTCAAGAACCATAACTCCTAAACGGTGAAAGTGGAAATCGTCAATATCGAACTTGACCTCCATTTTGTCATCAGTAACAACATATTAAAATTTGAAAAGCTTTGGTTGAACAGTTCATAAGTTATCACACGGACACCACTGGAAAAGCCATTTTTCAATCTTTCAAGAACCAAAACTCTTGAACGGTGAAAGTGAAAATCGTCAATATCTAACTTGACCTCCATTTTCTCATCAGTAACTATACATATTAAAATTTGAAAAGCTTTGGTTGAACAGTTCATAAGTTATCACACGGACACCACTGGAAAAGCCATTTTTCAATCTTTCAAGAACCATAACTCTTGAACGGTGAAAGTGAAAATCGTCAATATCGAACTTGACCTCCATTTTGTCATCAGTAACAACATATTAAAATTTGAAAAGCTTTGGTTGAACAGTTCATAAGTTATTGCACGGACACTGTTTGGCAGCCGACGGTCCGTCCGCCCGCCCGCCCGGCCGCCCGCCCGGCCGCCCGCCCGCCGTACATCACCAAATTAATAACCGATATTTTCCTATGAAAATCCGGTTAAAAATTAATATTGCAAACATCTAGTATTGTTTTTTATGTATAAAATGAGAGAGAAAATTGTTCGATACCTTTTTAGCTGATTTTATTGTTTGTATTGAACATAAAATTAAGATTGAAAAATTTCTCGATTACCAAGGCCAATTTCTTGTTCATTTGTACTGTAATACAAACCGTCATTCTATTATTTAGCAGTTAGAATACTTCACAGAAAATGTACGTGTAACTAAGGTTATAGAATACTTTTCAATGGTTTGATTTGGTATTGTCGTACAATCATATCTTGTGGGCGCATTTTATATACGCAGATTTGGAATTTAACGATCATGATATCTGCGCGGAAAATTGACCCGTACCTTTGTTACAATTGGGCGGATTACATAATGATATACTGTGAATTCAGTTAGCATCCTCTTTCCTTTTCAATCCCATTAACAAACCTAATTCATAACAAAACACCAGGAAGTAATTGTAGCTCATCTAAGCACACCAATTAAAAGACTATCATGATAAATGAACAGAGAACTCAATATATGTTTGCCGACCAGCCCACCAGGCAAGATAGACGACGGATTTATTACAGATAATTACATGTTCATATGTATGCTACACAAATAGCCAAGATGTATTCAAATAAATTATTTAAAGTTCCCTAATCCCTTACCAACGTCCAAAGCACGCCCAGGAAAAACATGGATAAAACTCTTTGATCGAAAAATACTCCGGAAGGCTTTGTTCTCGTGGCAAAAATTAACTTTCGACAGACCGTCTACAGTGCGAGAAACATCACTGAATTTGAATGTAATTAAGTTTATTTAAAATGCTAACATCTTGATAAAAATTTTTGCAAATACGTCCAAGACAAAAAATGGGTTTTTAAATTCTTCGATTACGAATTTCAGAAAATGTTGAAATAAAAAGCTTGAATTGCCGAAAAGATGTATATTCAATCTAAGATAAATAAAAATTTTGATCCGATAGGTCATTCCCTTGAACACCATCCGTGATCTCATTACATTTGATTAATTTAAACTTATGACCACATTTATTTGTGGTGTAATCAAAACATCATATCGTTAGAACGATTAGATTTCGTTGGATTGATCCGTCCATTAAACCTATGACATAGATTTTGAAAAAAATATATAAGAAAATTTAATACATGTAATTATATGTGCTGCACTAAAAAAGATATCTAACTGTTTAAGAATCCAAAGGGTAGCCGTAAAGTTACTGTTTTCAGATGTTTATCATATTTATGTGCCGAGACTTTTTTAGTATAGTGCTGAAAATAAATCAATATATCCCATTTCTTCGCAGTGGGAAGGGTAACATAAATTATTTCTAATTTAATTTCTGGCTGATGGAAGGGATAGTTATGCAAGTTTTAAATTTTGAATATCGTTAATATATCACTAAACATGGCTGAAGGTTACACAACAGAAAGTTTTTTACCTGTTTAAACACCACAGAACAATAATATTAAAAACAAGCATTCTGAAAGTATTGCTGGGCAATACAATGTCCCCTACCGGCTTGAGCTATGAGTAAACACGCAAAATCTCCTTAAGGATATGAATCACACGAAAACGTTGTGAAAAAGTGCGGAAAACAGATTATTTGCGTAAAGTCCACGTACCATAACTCTGCAAAAAAAAAAATCTTCCTAACAGAACGAAATTCGAACTTGATCTGTAACTTGTCATTGTAAAACTATAAACCAAATATCAAATTAATATCTTCAAGCATGACGAAAAAAAAGTGTGGAAAACTGATTATTTGCGTGAATTTTCTAATTCCGCGAACCACAACTCTGCAAAAAATCATCAGACCGGAACAAAATTCAAATTTGATCAGTAACTTTACCATGGTAAAACTACAGACCAAATATCATATCAATATCTTCAAGCATGACCAAAAAAAAGTTCGGAAAACTGATTATTTGCGTGAAGGACCATAACTCTGTTCGCAGGTAGGTGACTAATAACTTTATAAAGGTTCTTAATAAGTTTTGTTATTTTGGTATAGATCGGAAGTCCAAGGTGGCCTCCAATTCAAGACTTCACTTAAATTGGACCCAATGGGAAATGTATTCAACATTCTTCATCAGAAAATTGAATAGGTTGGCCCTATCGAAAATGGATTTCACATTCTTCTTCTGATGACTAAAAGAATAGATTGAAAAAGACCTAAGCAAAAATTATCCATATAAGAACCCATCTAATTATTGTTATAATTTAATTCTTAGAAACATGACTACCAAGCCCAAACGCCCACTTTTCTGATCGGTTTAGATTCAAAGATCTCCTCGTGGAAACTGCACTTGTCCACAGAATTGAAATTTTTTTTATCATCATCATTGCGATGTACATGTACTATCAAAATGTTGCTACTTTAATGCTGATAGGAAATCCAAGATGGTGTACACGGCAGGAATAAGTTAGCAGTCTTTCGGAATTGTTTCCCTTAACACCAACAATCATTCATTCTTTATTTCCTCTATTTATAGATTGCATGTACGAATTAATTTAGAATGTCATTACAAGACTATATCGAACATATCTTCAGTTAAATGACATGGAGAATAAAACATGACCAAACCTATACCACATACTATATCAACCCGATTACCCAATATCACACCGAACCTATGGCCCGTGGTGTGATATTGGTCGAGGGTTGGTATAGCATGTGATATAGGTTTGACCATGTTTATTCTTTATATCATATATTTTAACAATAGACCATTGCTTTGCACCCGAAGAATTCCGAACAGACTAAAAGTGTGTTCCCAGTAGGTGTGCGATATAGGGTATGCGATATAGGTTTATGGCTGGGATAGAGGGTAGGTGATACAGGTCCTGAAAAGTCATGTAAAATGCATACCGGTATTAAGAATGTATGTATTTGACTCTAAATATGTGATATATATATATATATATATATATATTACAATTCTTTAAACATATGAAAATGGTAATGATTGACAGCAGTTGCTGACAGTTGCTGTGCAGTGCCACTGTTCTGTTGTATGTAGCTGCTGATTTAACCAATTGTAAGTATGATAGTTAATGGAATGAGCGAAGGTCACACTCCGATAAACTAGTACGAGGACTCTTTCCAATCAGAATTTTCACTTAGTTCGGCATAGAGTTAAACGGGAAAGTTTTTTATTATTATGTCCCACCATGTGTTTCGGAACTCAGTGGTACTCGGACAGTTGATACAAACATGAAGTATAAGGTCATTAATTCTCTTAAGTATAGTTAACATGTCTGTTCAATGATAACAGGAACAGTAGAAATGAGCTTTTCAATGAACATCGCGGTTCTCAGTTCAGAACATGTTGTTAGAAATGTCCATATATTTGCTTTAAAGAGAGTGTGTTGTATTCAGATTTTAAGATTTTGAACAAATTGTCATAAATATACAGTTTTACCAGAAAATTTATTCAATTTCAATTCAACAAAAATTTAATGTTTTTTGTATTTGTTAAATACCATTTAAGCAAGTTTAAACGGACTTTATTTCACTGCCATGTTGAAAGTTCCGAACATTCTGTATTTTCCGTTCTTCAGTTGTGAATTTAAATAGAAATTGTAAAAGCAATCCCCAACCCCAACCCCCCAAAAACTAAAACAAAACCACATTACTATAATGTGCAGTTGAATAATGTTAAATTTTACAAAATAAAAACTAAAAATTATTTCCAGCTTTCAAACCAAAGTTTTCACACAAAACACTCTTTATGCAAGACTTTTAGTATCTGTTTTAGGACTGCCCAGTAGTGTTAAAACAGTTGCAAAACTTTCTGTTGGAATTTTGTTTAACATTTAATAATATATATATTGACTACACTAAAAATTCAAAAACTGTGCTTATTAAATGCGCCAAATGTTACGAAATACATATTTTTGTGTAAAAAAAACAGTCGGTAAAATCTCAGGAATAAAAATCCGCGAAAATGTAACGAGTTTCTCCATACAAATGCAAGATTACGGTAGATTACTTTTGGAAACAAAATCTTTACGTATACCTTTTTCGCGTATCTCCACATAAGTGTTATTGAAGCAAATGGAAACAACAAGTACATATAATTTTTTTATAGTATACAATGTAATATTTCATGAAGAAAATAACCAAAATTTTGCTTTCAACCTTCTACGATTTTTTTATTTCTTAAAGAACAATTCTCTGTCAGGACCATAATAATTGGAAATGTATATTCTCAGATTTTCTTTAAAATTTGTGCATAAACAAAACATCATCGGGTTATGCTAAAAAAGCAAATTTTATTATACCAATTTTTTTGCTACCATGGAAACAGAAAACTTTTTGGTCAGATATTCTCAATTTCCCCAAATTTGAGGAGTGAAAATAAGCATTTTCTCTGCTAGCTTTGTGATGAAGCCCCTGACCACTTTGCAACTTTGTCAGGTTTTATGCTTTCAGCTTATTATCATATTTTGATAAAATAGATAAAAATCCGATGAACTAACATTAGATTTTTACAGAACTGATATCAATTTGGTCAGAATGGGAAATTTTCCGCTTATGTCCAAACAACCTTTATGTTCAAACTTTATGATGTCAG
The DNA here is from genome assembly GCA_028015205.1 of Mytilisepta virgata. Classification (NCBI taxonomy): domain Eukaryota; kingdom Metazoa; phylum Mollusca; class Bivalvia; order Mytilida; family Mytilidae; genus Mytilisepta; species Mytilisepta virgata. The sequence continues at coordinate 3,748,514 of JAPWFG010000016.1, forward strand.
AATTTTTTGGGTATGATATTAAGGAAATTCATATATATACATATATATTAAGGATAATCTTAATGGGGTAATAAAAATTCTTTTCTTGACATCCTGCCAAAGATACCTTAGAAATGATAATTTTAATTTTCTTGAATTATGGCACATTTCATGTCCAATTAGGGCATTCATGTTTTAACTTTTTCTCTTTTCTTTGTGTTAGTTATGATATTCCACACATACACTGTTAGCATGCAACATATATCTTTTATCAGTTAAATTATCAGCCATTACTAGGCTAGCCAAATATTACATATTTTCCACATTCATTTATAGTTAAATATTTGAATTAAGAACTAAAACATGAATTAAGTTTTTTATCCTACATTGAACTTTTGATCTCGTCCCTTAAACTGGTAAAATCTTTAATTTCCAACTTTTGAAATATTTTCAAAGTCGAGAGTGCTGAAAATGCAGAATTTGACTATCAAGAATATTAATTTGCATAAAGATACATCACATAGCTTTATTTTCTTTGAAACACTACATTTCTATGATTAAGATAAAGACAAACAATGATAATAAAGATTAAACTTAATCAGTAAAAACGATTATACTTTTTAATGAAATGGATAATCTTTGCGAAATAAGTACATAAGCAAACGCTTTCTTGAACAAGTTCACAGTGTCACTTAAAAAAAATCTTAAACATCTAGACTTCTCATACATTAAGTATCAAATGGGTGCTGTAATATAAAGTAAAATTAATCTGCCAATGCGCGTTTGGATACATACTGGTAGCTGTTAATTCTCACATATTACTGCTCTGTGAAAATAGGCATGTGAAAAATTTTAGCGATTGTGAATTTCATCAGCAAATATCATTTTTACTTCAAAATTGCAACAAAAGTAAACATTTATTCTGAATTCATGTTTTAGTTCTTTTTTACCTTTCATGAATAAACCTTTAAACTGTCTATGATAAACTTTAAATTAAATGGAAAAAATGTGATCTCTAAGTCGTTTAAGGGGAAGAGTAAAAATTGATGATTTTTCAATTTTTAAACGTCTACCAGCAGCACATTTAATGTCACATTATAATAAATAAGGGCGTATATAAAACAAAACAGAACACATTTTGACATCGTATTGATATCTTAATGATACAATGTATGATCAACAAGCAATTATTTCTGTCTGGCTAAAATGGCCGATCTTTTCATTTTAAACAAATTTAAAAAAGAAACACAATTGATTGATCCTGTATTTTCAGCAAGTTTCTTTGACAGAAGATTTAGTTGTATGCTTAATCTAAAGTTATAAAATGAAGGGGATCTTAATATTCTAAAATTAATCGAAATCTAAAATCAACAAGGTGAGGTATCTTTGGCAGCCTGACAAGTAAAGACTTTTGATTACCCCCACTAATATGCTGTTGGCGTGGCCAATGATGCGAGCACAGCTGAAAATCCATTTTCCAGAAACTCATTTCCGGCATCACGAATCTGACTCTAAAATAATAATTTGAAGCACGTTATTTCCCTTACTTCCGTTTCCGGCGAACGAAGCTTTTTCTAGTCTTAGTATGTAGTACAATATGGCGGCCCCCATTAAACAAATACTTTTCGAAATGATCCATATGTAGAAAATGCATATGCTCCTTTAGCGCTCGCTGCGGTCGCTATCATTCTAGAAAAATGTTCCTACTTGTAGTGATCCATTTGAAAATATATATATGACTTTGTTTATAACTATGCTAAAGATATACCAATAGCTTCAAATTTGAATATAAAGCTGGTGTGGCAAAATTAGGAAAAATGTCAGATTTAGACATTTTAATGCAAATGTGAATTTAATTCTAATAATAGTCTATAAATTTTTTATCTGTGCCATGAAAATATAACATTAACTAAAGTCATAAATGGCGAAATAGTTGATAGGTTGACCACAAATAAATTGGCTAAAAGGTATATATTCTCATTGCAAAATATGCAAATTTAGTGTTGAAAATGAATTTTCATTACCATGGTAACTGATTGAAGTTTCCCACTTATATCATGCTTTTTGTTTTAATAGTATTATAGGTACATGTAGTTCATATTTCAATTTTCAATAACATATATGACAATGCATTTCTTGACCCTAATGAAAAAAGTCTGGTCCTTACAGAGAACTGGTATTTAAAAAAATGACGTCATTGGTGTAGAACGTAGACTTGTTTGAAATTTAAAATATCTTGCTGTACAATTAAAGAGTAATTGCATAATAAATGAAACAAATACAAAAATTAAATGAAATACATTGTAAAACTCTGCATACAATAAAATATGTAATTGTATGATTTTTACTATATGCAAAAATTTATTGATTTACTGTATATCAGCATGATGAAATATTTATAAAAATTTCTTACCTTTAATATTATTTCGGATTTTGGGACATTTAAATAGTATGCCTACGGCAATGGCTACAATGATGAGTACAACTAACACGATCAAAGCAGCATACCAACCAAGATGACTGTCGTTTTCTTCTTTGTCTTTGTTTAATTCTAAATGAAATGGATTTTAAACAGACATGAAAGAAGGAAATAAAAGAAAAGTTTATCCAGAACATCATTTCTTAGGAATGTTATAATACCTTTGTTTCCAATGGCAAACTTTTGTTGCCAATAACTAGTCAAGGTCAAAAGATAACAATCTTGGTGTTGATTGTGTGGACGTGATATGAATTTTATTGATACATAGAGAATCTAGAAACGAGTTTTGTAAGTCGCATGAAATTAGTCAGTACCAAGGGATATTTCAAATCTTGATGATGTTTGTAAAGTAAATATTCTGATATCATACTAAACATTCTTTAACAAGAATGTTGATGCACTGCAAACACACATTTCAACAACTAATTGTCATAAGCAGTAGTCACAGCGACAAAATGAGAAACAAAATAGAAGTAATTTTAAAAATGTCAACCTGAGCTTTCAATATAGATTAAGATTAATTCAAATATGGGGTGAAAACCTAAAGAAAATACATTTAAACAATATTCAAAAGTAGAAGATCCAACCGTTTTGGTCAGTATCTGATCAAGAACCGAGAAAAATGCCTCAAATTTAAATACCAGCATTTATTTATCTGATATAACATTTTTGTTGTGTTTCCATCAAATACGTCCCGCTGCAGCGCTAAACGGGGAATGTGGGAATGCTGATGTCCGTCTGAACTCAGTCCGTCACACTGCGTAAGCACTTTCTGATTACATTTCTCAACACAAATGTAATGAAATGTATGACAGAGGTTTAAATCAACATCTGCAGATTGATTTTCTTATAGTTATTCCCCCTAGAATATTAAAAAAAGGAAAATACACTTTGTAAACGCTTTCACAAAAGATATCTATTGAAGTAACCAATTGTGATGTAAAAATTGCTTGAACAATTCAAATATTACAATTAAATCTTTGGTAAATATCCTGAAAATTAAAACTTTTGAAACAACAATTTCACATGTATCGGTTAAGGTCGGGGGTGTTCGACACAACGTTGAAAGGGGGCCTCACAAGGACCATTCCGTTAAAGTTTGGTCCTAACTGACAGACTGGTTTCAGAAGAGATGTTCTTTAAATGAATGTTTACGCCGGACGACGGACGCCAAAAGATGAAAACAGCTCAGATGGCCCGATAGGCCAGGTGAGCTACATATAGAAAAGACATAATTCAACTTTAGTACAGCAGATAAGAGTAAAAAAAGAACAATAGAATTTAAGTTTATGCCTAAAAAGACAAAGCCATTTCCGAGGAAAATGTCTAATTTTCAATAATTCCAATTTTTCTATTTAATAATAACTTTTGAGATACAAATGTCATGTCGGTATCAACATTTCTAAACCTTTTTTTGGTACTTGAACTGCATGATATCCATCATCACATACCTCCCTTCCGAGAACAGTATATACTATACACTTATTGACTGGGTATTAGGGGAATAGTAATTTTATTGTCCGCGTTATACCAACTATTGCCCCGAGGCGTAGCCAAGTCACGGCTAAAATGTCTTGCCCATTCTCCTCGGCTAAGGAAGCAATCCCCCCACTGGACGCGGCTATTGTCGTTTGACAAATAATTTCGATTTTCTCGGATTTTTAATTTACGATGAGATAAAACTAGACATATTAGAAAGACATTTAGTGGAAAAATATGTGGTGTTAGAAAACTAGTCAAATACACTAAAATGACTATTTCCCTATCGAAAATAGTCATGAAAATATCAAGAGGCTCTTGGTATTATTTAAAAAAACAGCAAATTTATCTAGCTTTTTTTAAAAATTAGACTATACATACTGAGGTATATCAATTATCCTGCTAAAAACGAATTTGAGGTATAAAGAGCATTTTCAACGACTTCAGACGTCAGATATTTCACTTCGAGAAGAAAAACATTGCTACCATTAGGTCAAAGCAAGTCTTTTATTTTATTGTAAACGAAATTATTTGAATTCAAAAAGTATATCAGCTTATTCGAGATGAACACTGAACGTCTCAAACGGGCCTAGAGAAAGTAACTAGTAAATTCTTCGAGCCTGGATCGCTTATCTGGTTTCGATTAGCCCATTTAAAAATGCAATCTGGGTTGTATCCACAAGGCTATTGAAGTAATGCAAAATGTCCCTCCAAATGAGATTCCTGCCAACATCCATTATTTCCCGAACAAATGATAAAAAGGTCATTTCCCATATGGTTTCCTTGGAAACTTAAGGCAACAGCGGCCGTCAAGTGAAGTGTGAATCTCAACAAAAAGGGCATTTTCTATAGACGCAAAGTGATAACATAAGATCAGATGGCCCGTAATAACTACGTTCCAGCAAGGGAAATAACTTGCTTCAAATTATATTTTTAGAGTCAGAATCGTGATTCCGGGATGAGTTTCTGAAAAGGGCTATAATGTAAAAAGCAGCAAGAAGTACATCGAAATTCTATTTAATTGCTGGTACATTCTAACATGCAGGAGTTTAAACACAGAACTGCCTATTCAAATAAATGCTACCGCAATAGCGGTTTACCTATAGCTGTTGTAGTATCGTTGCCTGTAGGTGTAGCAGTATGAATATCTGTTGACTGTATTTCTAAAAAAACATGTACTTATTTTAACAATTTTTATGTTCTATTTGGGTGAAATTATTCCCCATTCTGTCACTGAAAATATTGAACATTCATGTGGTACTAAATATATTGAATAGTTACATTGTTTATGATTTCCAGGTTTGAATATTTTTTTCTTTCTACCTGTCCTTTAAGCAGTGTTTTTGATTTGTCAAGTATTACATATATTAAATACTGCTTTTAACAGTGTTTCGGATTATAGGGTATACAATTTGATGTAGCATTATTTGTACAACAAAGAATATTAATTTAACGGCTCTTCTAATAAGTAAATCTACTAGAAATGGATAATGACGAAAAAAAAATCTTATTTGGTCTCTATAAGTGTTTAAATGATGTTAAACGTTAAATAAGATGCACATACAGCTTGAACCGTACTGGTTTTAACTGTGCATGCACCATGTTCCTTGTAATTACTTTTCACTTACGGTTGTGGTTGTTGCTCCAAAATAAATTTTATATAACTTTTATTATATGATCATGGTTGCTATTAAGTAAGTACTTCTTCCATAGATAAAAGAGGTATTTGGGAAACATATCAAAGATGGAATTACAATATTTAAAACGTTTGTTCCAAGCAATTAATAGTCAACGAATGATTACTTTCATGTATACTGGCCATGTACTGTGTGATTTTTTAGAAAAAAAGTTTTCCCAGAAAAAATAATTTCAAGGATTGATAAAAAAAAACGAAAAGCCTTCAATGTCTCATATGTCAATTCTCAAAATCTTCGATTTCTGAGTAAAAAATTAAATTTTTTCGTTGATTGATACCAAAATGAATGAACTTTAGACTGTCATATTGATTAAAAGTATATTGATGTTTGGTAAAATTCAGAAGAGGCAAACAGAAACTATACATATAGTAGATTTTCAAAATCAGTGATTTCTGAGAAAAAATTACATTTACCCCAAAAAATATGTCACGAACTGACATACTGTGACACCAAAATAAACAGGATTTCAGACTGTGTAACTTGTCCACGAAACCTAATCGATGACTGACCCAAAATTATTATTATTCTGAGTCTTAAATGTATACAGTATAACAAAATACAAAAATTTCGTTACAACGGATTGAGGCAAAGTACATGTAAGGATATCATTCAAAATTGTTGCGCCGGCCTGACCTTCATCGAACTAATACATGTAGATATTGCATCTAGACGTATTTTTTTAATATTCGTCAATTTTTATCAAAGTACAAGTAACATCAGTCATGTCAGTAACTCGATCACAAGGAATCTTTCTGTCATATTTGGTTTCGATGGCTAAAAATAGAAGATTCTGATGATGAATCTTCTATTTTTAGAAATGGCGGCCATATTTTGATGGTGGCTGGCGTTATTAACCATATTTAATATGAATGATATAATTAATGAATTATTTCCCGAACGTTTTCCAGTTTTCAACTGACAATTGGTATTGGTTTTACCCTTATGTTATCTTTTTTAGTAAGATGACAAGAGAAAATTGATGACCAGAAATAAATTTTATGCTATGAACTCTAAAGATGATGCAGGCCAACTTTGCTTTTAATTGTTTCAGAGGAGAAGATCTTTCAGAAAGCTTATGTTTTTTGGTTAATGAGATAGAAAAAAAACCTGGCTTAATCAGATGTCTGTAAAATTACCCGGATTCACTGCGTAATATTATCGGATTAGATTTGAAAAGGGACTTAAAAATTTCTACTTTCTGTGAATCCTAATACCACAATGAAATAATGATTGATTGATTTACGAATTACTAAATAAAGTCAAGTGGGAATTATTACTTGCATAGCAGGAGAGAAGATGTTAATGTGGTATGAACATAAATCATACTTTTGTACTAGACCGACACTTTGAGCCGTACATTTAACGTGCTGGCTCACTTGGTGTCAGTCCACAAGAAGACTCAACAGTAAACCAGACACGACATTCATATTCCAAGACGAAATTGTTCTGAATCTAACTACAATGTTCATACCTGTACAATTTGAGGGTAAAGTGATGTTCGAAATGTTTACTGAACCATTACCAATTGTACAAGTCACAATAAATTGCCGATCTTCGCAAACAGAATTGGTAATAGTGTAGTCGATAGATACATTTGCTAAGTAGAACTCAAAATCTGTTTTTGCTGAATATAAGACGTCACCCTGAAAAATAAATACATCATTCCGAGAATTCGAATGCAAATACTCTACAAGGGACCAAACAAAACAAAAAAACCGCACAGCATATGAGTGAATTTTGAATAAATATGCTCATAAATACTTCCTAAGATCAACATTGTAACTCAAAAGTTATGCATTAAAATAAATATTTATGATCATTAAACATTTGTCTGAAAAATCTGGTGCAAGACAATCCTTAAACTGTGTTCAATGTCCCTTTACAGGTTTCAGATGGGTATGTATCCACCATAGGTAAGCATAGACCACAATTTAGAGGGTCAATGTTTTACACTTGCTTGTGAAAAAGTGACGAGTGTCACTCGAAGTTGAAATTGAGGTCAAGGTCAGGTGACAGTTGTCGGACAGGCATGTACATACGGACAACATATGGTGGGTATTACAGTTGTAGAGAAATGGACTTAATTATGAAAATGCTACACTAAGTGCGATATTGAGGACCCCCCCCCCCCTCTTTGAGTTCACAGTTTCAGACGGGCCTGTATTCACCAAGAATATCTATGTTCCAAGTTTGAAGGCCGCTGAAAATTGGACTTATTCACGAAAATGTGACGCATGTCATTCTCTCGTGATATAGATGTCAAGGTCAGGTGACACGTGCATACTTACATATACCAGTAAGATTTTCTATAGACCAAATAGACAGGCAATAGTTAATGAATTTTAAACATCAAAATTATAAGAAATAAAATAATTAATTTGTTGTCATAATTTTTGAAACAATTTTTATCATACCGAAATATTTTATAGAGTCAAAAATAGAAACAATTCACTCACAATAAAGTTTTTACTAAAACTAAATGATTTAAAAACTAGTCGGTGCATGTTATGTGCTAGTATATAAAACATTCCTCCACACATGCTTCGACGAACACTTTAAATCAAGATTTAGTTCCGTCCCTTCTAAATTGAAATTATTGTGTAAAATGTCCATATATATTTACGTTATGTGTATGTAATTTTTGGATAAATTGGTGAAATGCACATCTTATTTCAAAATGGCGGTACTCATCCCAATCATCTTCTACCTTGTCAAAACGAAATAAATATCGTTCATACGAGCAAAGCAAATTAATTATATAATATATCAAATGTTTACCATATAAAAATGGTAAAAAAAGATAAATTATTAATTTAAAATAAATAAAAATCTTACTTATCTGACACATTTGAAATCTCTCCATTGGAATTTGGGACCACTTTATACACATCTCTTTAGTTAAATGCTGCATTAATTATTTTAAAATGCAGCGTTATAAAATTTTGAAACCCCGCTGATTTTGTCAGCAAAACAAATACCTATATACAAGTACATATACTTAAAGGTTGGAACAAAAAACATCTGGACAGTCAATATACATGTCAAATCGTTAATTAGTTATAATTACCCTAAACACACAACATGTTACGGAGAACAAATTTCTTTACCTGTAAATTTACTTCAGATAAAAATCACACAAATTTTAACAAAAACAATAATTCGCTTTTCTTGTGGGTTACAAATTGAAAAAAAATGCACCATAGCTTTTTATTACATATATGTACTTTTGCTGCTTTGTATAAATCGGTCATAAATTTAATATTAATTACTGTCATAATTTCATATATTGAAATTATAATCGATGTGAAATCTTACTACATATTTCCCAAAAATGTTTTTTTTAAACTAGAGGCTGTCAAGAGCCTGTATCGCTCACCTGGATTTAACTTTTCACCTTGAGCAGACCTAAAAATTTAAGTGTTGCAGTCAATTTGGCTGGTTTTTCTATAGGATTCTATGTTAAACTAACTTCAGCTGTGGCAGTCATCTTGGTTGACAGTCCAGGTCAACGGATACATTTCTAAAAGAGAACCATCTAAGGACCATTTCTGCAAAGTCTTATTCCAACTGGCTAAGCGGTTTCAGACAAGAAGATTTTTAAATGAATTTTCCTATTTGGTCCAATATTTAACAAAGTGGCAGCCATCTTGGTTGACAATTTTCTGAAAGAGGACCTCCTAAGGACCAATGCTGCCAAGTTTGGCTCCCATATGTTAAGTGGTTTCAGACAAGAAGATTTTTCAATGAATTTTTCCATAGGGCCCAATGTTAAACTAAGTTCGGGTGTGGCGGCCATCTTGGTTGACAGTTTGGGTCATCTCACAAAATTCTGAAAGAGGACCATCTAAGGACCATTGCTACCAAGTCTAATTCTAATTGGCTTAGTGGTTTCAGACGAGAAGACTTTTGAGTGAATTTCCCATAGGGTCCTATGTTAAACTAAGTTCTGCTGTGGCGGCCATCTTGATTCACAGTCCACGAAATCAGACACATTTCTGAAAAAGGACATCCTAAGGACCAATGCTGCCAAGTCCTGCTCTAACATTTCAAGTGGTTTAAGACGAAGATTTTTCAATGATTTTTCCCATAGGTTAAACTAAGTTCGGCTTTAGCGGCCATCTTGGTTAACAGTCCGGGTCATTGGACATATTTCTGAAACAGAACCTCCTAAGAACCATCACTGCCAACTTTGGTTCCAACTGGCCTTGTAGTTTCATATAAGAAGATTTTTGGAAAGTCACCCCCCTTTTTATATATTTTTAGTAACAGCAGCCATGTCGATTGGAAGTCGGGGATGCCAGACATAATTAGAAGGGAGCCACCCAAGGACCATTCCACCAAATTTTGGTCTCAACTGGCCCAGTGGTTTGAGAAGAAAAGATCTTTAAAGGAAAGTTTACACTGGATGCCGTCTTTAAAGGGCAAAAACTCCTATAAGGGGTCAATCAATGATTTTGGTCATGTTGACTTATTTGTAGATCTTACTTTGTTTAACATTTTTGCTGTTCACAATTTGTCTTTATCTATAATAATATTCAAGATAATAACATAAAACTGCAAAATTTCCTTAAAATTAACAATTAAGGGGCAATAACCCAACAAAGGGTTGACCGATTCGTCTGAAAATTTCATGACAGGTAGATCTTGACCTGATGAACATTTTTGCAATAAAACTTAATCTCTGTCTCTAATACATTTCAAAATATAAGACAAAATGTATAAAAAATTTGAGAATTTCACAAAAAGGGCAATAACTCAAAGATGGGTATTCCGATTTACTTCAAAATTGAAGGGTATGTAGATCTTGCCGTGCTGATCATTTTTACTCCATGTCAGATTTTCGACATCTGTACTGGTTTTTGAGTTATCAACCAAAAACAGCAATTTACCCCTATGTTCTATATATAGTAACAGTGGCCATGTTGTTTGGTCCTTGGACTCATCGGATATAATTTTGAAACTGGGTACCCTGGTGATGATTCAGACCAAGCTTGGTTCATATTGGCCCAGCAGTTTCAGAGGAGAAGATTTTTTTAAAAGTTTACGACGGACGACGGACGGACGGACGCCGACGGACGCCAAGTGATGGCAATAGCTCACATGACCCTTCGGGTCAGGTGAGCTAAAAATTGAAAACTCGAAGACGAGGAGTACGTGCCATAATCAATACAGAGTTATCGGACATGAAAATGACCGAAATAGTTCGATATATCCTTGGATAAAGGTAATTCTGACCTAAAACCATTCTGGACGGTTGTACCCTAGAACAATTTATGACAGTTCTATCCTAGAACCATTTATGACAGTTCTACCCTAGGACCATTTATGACAGTTCTACATTATAGACGCTTCTACCATAGAACTATTTTTGACAGTTCTACACTGAAACCATTCTGAATGGTTCTACTCTAGAACTATTTATGACAGGATTGGTTCTACCCTAGAACCGTTCTGGAATGGTTCTAGAACCGTCCTCTCTGACAAAATAGTTGATAGGTTAGAACTGATCTCAACTGTAGGTATTGCAGTTGCTGAGAAATGGACTTAATCACGAACATGTGACACAAGTCTATCAAGCATGAAAGTGAGTCAAGATCAGGTGTAAGATGTCAGACTGGTAAAAATAAATCAAGAACTACCTATACACAAAATATGGTGGATGTTTGTGTTACATAACTGGACCTAATCACGAAAACATGACACAAATTTTACAAATCTTTATGAAGTCAATTAACCATGAAAACAGGGTCAGTGTAATAAGACAAGCATACGGCTGCAAATACTATATCATGTGGTATCTGAGGACCAAAGATGAAAACTTAATGTAAGTTAAGGAAAGTAATACATGTACTTGTATCTCGCAAGGCGAGACAATAAAAACTAGATTGAGGGAGTCGGAAGAGACAGCTATCCCCGCACTCCCCATATGTTGTATCCCTGTGCAGCTTTTCCACAATCATACCTTTGAATACAGGCCCAAATTTTGGGAAATTAAAATTTTAAAACCTTATTGCACAGTAAGTGACAATACTGTATAGAAATAAAATGTATAAAATGAACTAGAGGCTATCAAGAGCCTGTATCGCTCACCTGGATTTAACTTTTCACCTTGAGGAGGACTAAAAGTTAAGTGTTGCAGTCAATTTGGCTGATTTTTCTATACGGTTCTATGTTAAACTAAGTTCGGCTGTGGCAGCCATCTTGCTTGACCGTCCATGTCAATGGATACATTTCTAAAAGAGAACCATCTAAGGACCACTAGGGCTAAGTCTTGTTAAAACTGGCTAAGTGGTTTCAGACAAGAGGGTTTTTAAATGAAATTTCCCATAGGATCCTATATTAAACTATATTTCTGAAAGAAGACCATCTAAGGACCAATGCTGCCAACTTTAATTCCAATTGGGTCAGTAGTTTCAGACGAGAAGATTATTGAGGGAATTTCCCGTTGGGTCTTATGTTAAACAAAGTTCGGCTGTGGCGGCCATCTTGGTTCACACCCACAAAATCGGATATATTTCTGAAAGAGGACCATCTAAGGACCATTGCTGACAAGTTTGGATCCAATTTGGTCAAGTGATTTCAGACAAGAAGATTTTTAGTGAATTTTCCCAAAGGGCCATATCTGCAAACTTTGGTTCCAATTGGCCTTGTAGTTTCATAGAAGATTTTGAAATCCATTCCCCTTTTTTCTATTTTTAGTAACAGCAGCCATGAAGGAGGCCACCCTAGAACCATTCCATCAAAGTTTGGTCCCAATTGGCTCAGTGGTTTCAGAAGAGAAGATCTTTAAAGGTTTATGGTTGACGCTGTATTTAAAGGGCAACAACTCCTATAAGGGGTCAATCAATGATTTTGGTCATGTTGACTTATTTGTAGATTTTACTATCTAGAACATTTTTCATGTTTACAGTTTGTCTTTATCTATAATAACCTAAAAACTGCAAAATTTCCTTGAAATTAACAAGTCATGGACAATAATCCAACAAAGGGTTGACCGATTCGTCTGAAAATTTCTTTGCAGGTAGATTTTGACCTGATGAACATTTTTACCCCATATCAGTTTTGCGCTAAATGCTTTTGTTTTTGAGATATAAGAAAAAACTGCAGTTTACCCATATGTTCTATTTTTAGCCATGTCGGCCATGTTGGTTGGCGGGCGGGGTCATCGGACATCCTTTTTAAACTAGATACCCTAATGACGCTTGTGTCCAAGTTTGGTTCCATTTGGCCCAGTCGTTTCAGAGGAGATTTTTGTAAAAGTTAACGGACGATGACGGACAACGGACGACGACGGACGACGACGGAGGACGACGGGCGCAAAGTGATGAGAATAACTCCCTTGACCCTTTGGATCAGGTGAGCTAAAAATGAAAGAAAAGTTTCAGTCACCAGCTCATAATGCCCTAATTTTGAAATTCGACCCCTAAACGCCCCAATCTTAGAAAATCAAAATTCTAAAACCTTATTGCGCATCTGTATACAGTATGTGACAATACCGTGAAGAAATTAAAAAAATAAAATGAATAATGAAAGAGGGGTTTAGGTCACAGTCTTCAATTCTTAATTTTCTACATTCGAACCCTGTGGGCCAAAAGTTTTGAAAATCAAAATTCTAAAACCTTATTGCACATCTACATACAGTTTGTGACAATACTGTATATAAATCAAATTCATGAAAAAAAATGAAAGAGGAGTTTAGGTCACAAGCTTAATTGACAATTTTCGAAAATCGACCCCTGTGGGCCCAATTTTTTTAAAATCAAAATTAAAACCTTATTGCGAATCTTCATAGAGTTTTTGACAATACTGTATAGAAATTAAATGCATAAAATAAAAGAGGAGTTTAGGTCCTAACCCTAATTTAATCCTAATTTTCAAAATTCGACAATTTGTGACAATACTGCATAGAAATTACGTCACAGACGGACGGACGGACGGATGAACAGACGGACGGTGTCGACAACAATATCCCCGAACTTCTGCGAAATGCGGGGATAATTAGAGGCTCCTAGAGACTGGATTTAATTTGCCATTCAAATATCACAAAAGGGAGTCAAACAACATTATTGTTGTCCTGACCTCAGACAAAAGTTGGGATTGGGACCACAGCTCTCTCAAAACTATATATATATTGGTTTGTATATGCAGTGTACCTAACGTAGTCATTCCGAAAGTAGTAAAACCTATGAATTCAATACTTGCATTAAGCATGAGATGACACTTCGGTTCAGGATAAACTTTATCAAACTGTATATAACCAGTCATATGTCTTTCCAATACAGTGATATTTGATTTGACCGATTCTTCTGAAACAGAAATAAATTAAATAATTACATTTTTTGTAATATGTTTATTTTTGACAAAAGGACAGAAACAGAGAGGTTGAATACAACATAAACAGTTCTTTGTTCATATATGAAATTACAAAGATATATAATTAGAAGAATATTCATTTCTGAGTTATCAAACAGTGTAGTCACTCAGAACAGTTTCTAATACCAGCCACTTTTTATTTATACATTCCTGTTGAGTAGAAGACATGTAGAAAACACTGTTTGTTTTTAGCTTCTCTGGCCCAAAGGGCCATGTGAGCTATTGCAATCACTTGGCGTCCGTCGTCGTTAACCTTCCTTTAAAGATCTTCCCCTCGAAAACCACTGGGCCAAATGGAAGAAAACTTGGCAGCAATGGTCTTTAGGTGGTCCTCTTGCAGAATTATATCCGATGACCCCATCCGTCGTCCAAGATGGCCGCCAAAGCCGAAAATATTTTAACATAGGACCCTATGGGAAAAAGTAAGGATCTTCTTATCTGAAACCACAGAGCCAATTTCAGAATTGTAGCCAGTGGCCCGTGCACCATCCAAAATGACCACTAGAGCCGAACATTGTTAAACATAGTACCCTATGGGAAATTTACTTAAAGATGTTCTTGTCTAAAACCACTGGGCCATTTGGAAAAAAACATGGCAGCAATGGTACTTGGTTGGACCTCTTTCAGAATTATATCCTATGACTCCAGCCGTCATGCAAGATGGCTGCCAGAGCCGAACAGTGTTTAAAAAACCTAATTGGAAAAATCACTGAAAGATCTTCTTGTTTGAAACCAGTGAACCAGTTGAAACTTGACAGCAATGTGCCAGGCTGCCAGACAAGATGGACATAGTCCAGGTGAGCGATACAGGCTCCTGGGAGCCACTAGTTCTATTCTAATACAGTATTTGATATATTCTAACCCGACTTGAAACGAATACTTCGTTCCCTTATTTCTACAAGAGAAAATATAGTATTATATAATTAAAATTATATGCTGCATTGTATTATTTGGATCTGCTATTGCATCTGTTATACCAAACATTACATCATATACATTAAATCTTTGGACAATAAATCCACAACTGACAAATAAATTTACTAGGGAGAGCGAAATATTTTTACTATGGGTATGTTCCCAAAAAACATGTAATAAACTTTCTTTTGTTTCTGTGCAAAAGAAGCAGTACAGCTCAGTTTCTTTTAAATGACTTTTATACAAAAAAAAAGAAGAGTTTGTTGCAACAATTCTATGCAAGAGCTTTAATTGAAAGTTTTTGATTTATTGTCTTTTTTGTTATCAGCAATGGTCTAGAATAGATATTTCCTTAATTTTCTATTTCTACTCCCAATTATATAATACCGTTTACTTTTCTACTCACAATACCATAATATTCTACAAAATTAGTATTGAACGCATATTTGACTTGAAACTTCTGATAAGACAAGATATTTTTTATCATATGCTACTATTTCATTTATAAAAACAAATACCCTCCCTACAGTATTTTTAATAGATAAAAGGTTTCCCTAATATATTTTTATACAACTGTTTAACCATATGGGTTGACTCAAGATATCAATAACATTATTTTCAACTTCCATCTTATTAGGTAGCAATTTGGCAAAATTAATCACAGTATCTCTCCAAAATGGGTTTAAATTTTTTGCAATAAATAAAAAAATAAAGTTTTCAATGGGAATGATTGGTGGGACCCAATAGTTTGTGTAACCAAGACATCTTTAAAGACTTACAGAATAATATGGGGGAATTTCAACCCCCCTTCCTCATAGCTATTGATAATAACATTTCTTTTTATTTTATCTGGCTTGCCATCCCATAAAAACTTGAAGAAAATAGCCTGTATTTCTTAAATGATATGGATTGGACGATTGGGTAGCACTGTCGAACATTGAACCATAAGTGGAAGGGCTAGTGTTTTAATAACAACAGTCTTGCTAATATAAGTTAAATCTCTATACGTATATCACGTGATCAATGGCGACAGCGGCCTGAAAATTGTCTCATCGATATTTTCTAGTTTGTAGGCTGTTAACTGCATTTATCATCTTTCAAAAGTTGTCAGTATTATTAATTACTTAATTTAGAATCAGAAAAAACATAAGCCATGATAGATGAGCTTGGAATTGACATCAATATGGACAAAGTTTAATCGGAATATCCTGCTTCCTGTCTGCCCGAAAAGCTTCATAGGAGGTCTGGTAAGGCAAGAAAATGCCCTTTTGAAGATTTGAATTTCAACCTATATGACCCTGCTGCTAGAATGGTTGCATTTTATACCTCTCTAGAGCGACTACAACCTTGGATTAAGACACTTTCAGTTTTTTACTTTGATAATCTTGGGAAAGATGGAATCGAATACAAAGTTGAGTGGGATGACTTTCCTAAAAGATGGAAGGACCGAAATAGCTCAGCCAACCTTATTACAATACAGCTGAGTACCACTAAGGATGAACCCAACCCACTTCTATATAAATTAAATTTCTATGTAACAACAGGAACAATAACTGTGCAGGGACAAAAATATAGATTATTTGAGAAACACTTTACTTCCTTGAAGAAAATATTGTCAACGGTGCTCGAAAATTGTGGTGTATCAGCTGAAAAACAAGGTACAGATACTGACTGCTCCGATACTGATACTGATATGAATGATACTCTAGTCAAATCAACTTCGTGTGCAAATGATGAAATAACTAAGACAACTGATAAACTTGATTAGACCTGTACTAACCTACAGGTAGAAAGTGATGAACCTAAAAAAGGACATAACACTTCACTTGACCATGCAGAGAGACTTGAATTAAGTCTAACCGACTCCTTAGCCAAACTACAAGGGAATCAACTGAAAATTATAAACTCAGTAAATATGGTGAAAGAAACAGCAGAAAATATTTATCAAGCTTACAAAACCTGGTAAATTAGTGTCTAAAATCCAGTCTCTACAGATTGAAAACTCTCAATTAAAAACTGAGATTAGATCTGAGCAAAGCAGCCTCTCATTACTAAAAGCACAATTTGAGAAAAGTGTACGTCGTGAACAAGAATTGAACTCGAAGACTAGAGAAGAATTACAAAAGTACAACCAACAACAAATGAAACAGATTTCAATTCCAACTTACTTGCCAAAACAAATGAGGAAATTACACGACTGAGTTCATCTGTAGCAGACCTTACTCAGAAAGTTGATTTTCTCTCTGACGAAAGTCTGTCATTAAAGTGCCAATTAGCATCAAACTTCAATGAATACATGCATATAAATAGGCAAGACCATAGGAAAAGAGAACAGGAATTAATGAAACCAATAGTTTATTTACTAGGAACTTCAAATATAAAAGGAATTGATAAGGAAAAGCTCACCAAACCTACCACTGTTTCCAAATTCATTATACCTATACTATAACAGATGCAGAGAAGATCGAAGAGCTTTGTAATCCACATGCTGCAGTTGTCTTACACATTTTAACAAATGACCTAAAATCAAAAGAGCCAACTGCTTGTGTTGAGCAAATTTTTAACCTACTTGATTTTATTCAACATAAACGGCAAAATGTGAAATGTGTATTGTCATTAGCTACACCCAGGGATGATGATGTTAAACACCACATTAATGGCCTTCTGATAAATGCATATCTAAAACAAAAATTATGTTCTAGTGAAAATGTATTCCCTGTTGATCACTCCAAAATGATAGCTAGTGGTGAACAATCCCAGCTCTTCCAGAAAAAGATAAATACAATTTAAGTGTTAAAGGAGTTGCTATTCGGGCTAGCAATCTTAAGAGGGCAATTCAGCCTGCCTAAATATTGTGCTCCCGCAAAGGAGAGGAAGTCCAGAAGTCAAAGTAGGAACCGCAGTATACAGCAAAGAACACCAGTAAGAGATCGAGGAAATGGACTAATGAAAATTGTGTATTAAACCCTGAATATCAATCTCAATTTCTCTATTAAATTCATGTGGTTATTATACACTATTCAGTACTATCAAATGTTTACAACTTTGAATAAGTTGTGTCAAAATTTCTTTTTGTTTTGTTTTATTAATATATGCATTATATAAAGAACTAGCAATAAGCAGAACTAGTCATTTCCCCTTTTTTAGCTCACCTGGCTATTGCCAGGGTGAGCTTTTGCCATCACTTGGCGTCCGTCGTCCGTCCGTCCGTCGTCCGTCCATCGTTAGCTTTTCATTCAAACATCTTCTCCTCAGAAACCATTTGGCCAATTCCAACCAAACTTTGCATGAGTGGTGTATGGAAGGTCCTCAACAAAGTTTCCTCATTTAGTTCTGATTGGTCAAGAAACATGGCCACCAGAGGCAATTCTTGTTTCTGATTGACTGATTTTCAAAAATCTTCTCCTCTGAAACCGCTGGGCCGATTGGTTTGAAACTTAATAGGAATGATCTATGACATGTCCTCTACAAACGATCCTCAAATTATTTTGATCTGACATAAAACATGGCTGTCGTAGCTAAAAATAGAATATAGGGGTGGATGTGTTGTTTTTGGCTTATAACTTAAAAACCGTTACAGATATCAAAAATCTGACAGGGGTAAAATTGATCAGCATGACAAGATCTACCTACCCTGAAATTTTGAAGGAAATTCCAAAACCCATTTAGGAGTTATTGGCCTTTTTTCGTCAAATTTTCAAAATTTTAACATTTTTCGTCATTTATCTCCAAAACTATTTGAGATAGAAGTAAAATGTTAATTTGAAAAATGTTTGCCATGTTGAGATCTACCTACCCTGAAATTTTAAAGGAAATCCCAAAACCCATTTAGGAGTTGTTGCCCTTTTTTGTCAAATTTTCTAAATTTTTTCATTCAAAAATCTTCTCCTCTGAAACCGCTGGGCCGATTGGTTTGAAACTTAGAAGGAATGATCTATGACATGTCCTCTACAAACTTTCCTCAATTTATTTTGATCTGACATAAAACATGGCTGTCGTAGCTAAAAATAGAATATAGGGGTGCATGTGTTGTTTTTGGCTTATAACTTAGAAACCATTACAGATATAAAAAATCTGATTTGGGTAAAATTGATCAGCATGACAAGATCTACCTAACCTGAAATTTTGAAGGAAATCCCAAAATCCATTTATGAGTTATTGCCCTTTTTTCGTCAAATTTTCAAAATTTAACATTTTTCGTCATTTATCTCCAAAACTATTTGAGATAGAAGTGAAATTCAAATTGAAAAATGTTTGCCATGTTGAGATCTACCGGTACCTACCCTGAAATTTTGAAGGGTATCCCAAATTCTGTTTAGGAGTTATTGGTTTGTGTAATTTGAGGTCGGGTTCTGTTACATTTATTTAAGGTTCACCCTTATTCCTGGTCAATTTTATCAACTTCCTGTCAGGACTACCACCATCAGGGAACATATTTTAACATTAAACCTTATGAAAAATAAATCTTCAACAAATTTTCCCTGAACAATTGAACCAATTGCAACAAACTTGGTCAAATAGTTGATTAATTGTCCAATGAAAACCAGACTCCAGGTGAGCGATACAGGCTCTGGTGAGCCTCTAGTTTGTTCTCTTTAATAGTAATTTAGAGTTATCTCTCTTTTCATAATGATTATTTCCAATCTTAAGATGTGCTTTTGGAAAATTGGAGGCTCAAGGCTAAAGGGTTATATAAGACAAAAGATCCCCCTTTTTTAAAAGAAATTGAAGGAAATGATTTAGTATTTCTAGCTGAAACCCATTTGGGCTATAATCCTAACATTAAAACAAATGGATATTTCCTATATCACCCCATTTGCAGAGGTATAGAAAAATCTAATAACAGGTTTTTTTGTGGATTAGCTATTTTAAGAAAGCATTTTCTGAAATATTATGTTAAAATACTTTAAAATACTAACCCAGACTATCAATGGGTGGGATTAGAAAAAGATTATTTTGGGTTTTCAAAATATTTACATATATGTTTAATCTATTTCCACCTATGAAGTCAAGTTATACAAAAAGATGTGCATCAGCACATAAACTTACTATAGAAACTGGCATATATAAGGCACTCCCCGACACAATAGGGTAATACTATGTAATAGATATTATACAATCAATTGACAATGATAGTGTTAATTTTCAGGATAATGGGAACATTTAGTTTGTGGGGATTTTAATGCAAGAGTTTAATGCTGATTTTATTTCACAGGATGATTATAATTTTCTACTCCTTTATAATTCATATAAACCTGATAAATATTTGTTTAGTTGCTTTAACAAGGATAATAACATTAAGGAAAAGAATTACTAGATTTCTGTATAGGTCACCAATTAAGAATTGTTAATGAAAGAACCTTAGGTGATTTACATGGTAATTATACATGCTATACACCAAATGGAACTAGTGTAGTTGACTATGCTATTGTTTTATATTTAAAGTGTCTAATTTTTTACTAACCATGTCTGACTGCCACTGTAAACTAGAATGAGGTTTGACGACCTCTGTAATTCAGAATATTGAGGTTGATCATTGTCACTTGAATTCTATACCAGAACGATACATATGGTCAGATAATGCAGCCTTTTTATTCAAGGAGGCCCTAACAATCGACACAATTCAAGCAAAAATTTCAGATTTTTTTACAAAATAGTCATATGCACTCAAATGTAAACATTAATACAGCATCCAAGGAATTAGGTAGTATATTTATACTGGCTGCAGATATGTCTTTAAAAAAAAAGAAGACAAGCAAACAAATCTAAAAAGAATAATGCCAAATGGCATGACAATAATCTTCAAGAATGCGTTATAGGTTAATCAGTTATGGGAAAGTCTTTACAAAATACCCAAAAGATCCAGTAGTTAAAAACCATTTCTACAAATTATATAGGGAATATAACAAATAAAGCACAAGAGGGAATTATACAGACAAAAGTTATTGCAAGAGCTGGAAACAATGCATGATGATAACCCAAAACAGTATTGGAATCTAATTAATGAATTGAAAGGTCAAAATAATGAAAATGAACAAAACTGCATTCCTCCTGATATCTAGACTTCCCATTTTAAGAATTTAAATGAAACTAATAAATCTTTCTCTAACCGTATATCAGTTATTTATGAAAAACTTAACAAAATGTAATTTAAATGAATTGGACTTTCCCATTTCTGACTCAGAAATATTGGAGGCAATCTCACAAATTAACTGCAATAAAAGTCCAGGACTAGATAGTATTTCAAATAATATGCTAAAAAATGTCAATCGTCGGTTTTACAGCGTCTTAAGAAATTATTTAATGCCTGTCTTACTCACAGTGTTTACCCAGAAATATGGGCAGAAGGATATATAATGCCCATTCATAAAAACAATAACATTCACGATTCTAGTAATTACCGTGGGCTCACAATAACAAGTGCAATTGGGAAACTTTTTAATCGGGTACTGAATAATAGATTAGTTAAATTTCTAGAAAGTACAAGATCATTAATGACTGCCAGATCGGATTTGCAAGAAAGGCGAGAACTACTGACCATCTTTTCGTACTGAAAACTATTATTGATAAATATTGTAGTTCGAAAAATGGTAAATTATATGCCTGTTTTGTTGATCTAAAAAAAGCTTTTGATACAGTAATACATGCAGGGATCAAGTTAAAACTGCTAGAAATTGGAAATGGAACGTTTTTTTTTTACAAAATTGTTGACAATATGTATAAAGCTAGCAAATCATGTGTAAAAGTAAACAATGCATTAACAGACTTCTTCCCAACAAAATTTGGAGTCAAACAAGGCGATAACTTGAGCCAAGTCTGTTTAAAATATTTCTTAATGATTTACCAAAATATCCTGAAAATTATGCAGATCCAGTTGTCTTTAACTCCAGAGCTTTACACTGCTTAATGTATGTTGATGATTTAGTTATACTGTCAACCTCGAATTTGGGGTTGCAAACAAAAATTGATATACTCAATAAATATTGTACTGATTGGTGCTTAACTGTAAACACACAAAAAACGAAAATTATATAAAGATTTTTGGTCACTTAATCCTGAATTGCGCACAAGCATGTATGTTTTCGGTCATACTATAAAGCCTATATTAATGTATGCGAGTGAAATATGGGGTGCATTTAACCCATTTAAATCGAGGTTTCGACACGATATACAGACTCTCACATTTGATCATATTTACTCAAAAAATAAAGCTGAATTATTGCATCAAAAATTTTGTAAATTTATATTTGGAGTTCCTAAAAAATCTGCAAATTTTGCAGTTTTATCAGAACTTGGCAGATTCCCCTTGTACTATAACATAATAAAAACCATGTTAAAATATTATTGTAGATTGCAAAGATCTGACTGTCCTTTTCAACTTCTTGTTGATGCATTTGCTGAATCTAAATCTCTCAATGAATCCAAAATTCCTTTATGTTATTCTGCTGTTCAGACTATCATGCAAAAAATATGCATTTCTTTGCGAATTAGTATTAGTAAACTCACTAAAAGATGTATGTCATGCCTTAAGGAATATTTTTTCAGTAGAATGAACTCAACAATTAAATAAACATGTAGATGGTAAATTATGTACATATGTCGCTTGTAAAGGGCTTGAAAAGTATTTGTCACTTATCAAAAACTGTGAACAGAGAAGGAGGCTGACCAGACTTCGTGCATCAGCACATAAACTTGCTATAGAAACTTGCAGATATAAGGCACTCCCCGACACAATAGGGTAATACTATGTATTCGGTGCCCAAGAATGAAGTTGAGGATGAAATTCATTTTTTGTTTAATTTTGAAGGGATGATAACTGCCCGCAATAAATTGTTTTTTATTATAAACAAGAACTGTGCTAATTTTAAGACACTAGATCAAAAGGTAAAACATTATTGGTTAATAAATACTATAAACACTGAAGTCTTGTATACTCTGTGTGATTATCTCAAAATTTGTACCCAGTAAATAAAAACTTGGTTTTATTCTGGAGCACCTTTATTCAATTGAATTACAGAGCAGTATCAGATGGCTTGTCTTTAAAAAAAATGTTCTATTTATTATTAAAGTAATAAATAACTGGTTAAATTGTTCCTGCACACTTGGGATATTAAATGTCCTTTAGCACCTGCCCTTGATGATCTCTGCATTTGAATGACTTGAAATGAATTGTCCTTGTGCATTGATCATGAGGAGGACCATCCCAAGTGTAAATATTTATTATAATTATCTTATGTCCATTTTTGTTAAGTGAAGAGTCCTGTAGTATTGACCCTTGGTGACCTCTGCATCTGGATGACCAAGTTACAAATGTATCATCCATGTGATCTGTTCACGAGGAGGATTCCTTATTGATCTTTACAAAATATTTAAAATATATTGGTTTTTATTTTTTGAACAAATATGAGTCATAACTACATAGTGCATTTCTAAATTGAACACTAAGAGAAAGCTTTTTTTTAATTTACTTATTTCTTTTTTCCCCAGTTAGTCTGATGCAGCTCTGGTACAATGCATCTAGTCATTTTACTAAAAATCTATTCACTTGCAGTTACTTTATACTCATGTATATATTGCTATATTTAAAATTGTATGAATTATCTATTTACATCATTGCTGTATGTTTATCCTGTTAAATCACTGTAATATTCTGTCCCCAGCAGGCCCTTGATAGGAAATAAAATATTCTTATTCTTATTCTCTTATGCCCATGATTTTAGAAGGCTTTTCATACTCTTATTTTTTTCTGAGCAATTAACAACAAATTTATCATCTGAGAAAAAATTGAAGTGAATTCCCGGTAGTTTAGATTCCCTGATGTATTCCAGGCTTGTTTATTTTAACTGTAAGTAATTTTTCCTTCTATGTCCAACTTGTAACTTATTAAAAGACAACAAATTACCAAATTAAGAATAAGTGACCATAGGTTACTTATTGAAAAGGGTAGACTTCTAAAAATTCAAAGGGAAAATAGGCTATGTCCAACTTGTAACTTACCAGAAAATGAGATGCATTTCTTCTTTTATTGTGAAAAGAACAAAAATATATGGCAACATTTTATTAATGTTATCACTATTAAATTTAACGAAAAAGACATCAATTTTGATAATCTAACAGACATAGAAAAAATATTCTAATGCCATCGACATCCAAACAAGTAGAAAAACTAAGTTCCTTTATAAAACAATCATCAGAACTGAGGAGAGGGGACTAAAATTGTATATACTCAATTTACTTTATTGTATTTACAATAACATTTTTCTTTCTTGTTGTAATTCATTATATATATTTGTCACAAATCGTATTTCATGAATTATATGACAATAAAAGTTTGATTGATTGCTGCCTAATCTTTAGCCACAGTCCAGCACAAGCAGAGAAGCAATCAAACATATATAAAGATTGATCAAGAGATTTCTCACTTTCATCTAAAATCAAGGAGGAATCATCAGCATACTGGCTAAGCAAATACTCAGAGTCATTTTTAGTGACACCAGACACATTAGAATCATATTTCAGAGCTGCACTTAAAAGTTCCAAAACAAGGATAAAGAGATAAGGCGATAACGGGTCCCCTTGTCTGATGCCTCTGGCCAGTGTAAAAAACTCTGAAAGGTGGCAATTCTTAACAATCACATTATAAATATCAGTATAAAAGCTTTTATCCATTTACAGTGTTGGCCCAAAATCATAAAAATCCAGAGTTTTTTCAATAATAGACCACTCGACAGTGTCAAGCGCCTTTTCAAAATCAACTAGCAAAAGAAGTCCAGAAATATTGTTCCCTTCCAATTTTCCTATTAAATCGCATATAATTCTAACACATTCTCCAATGTATTCTCCAATGTATCTTCCTTTCAAAAACCCTTTCTGAGTTTGACTTCAAATGTTTTCTAAAACAGGTTTTAAATTATTATATTTTGTCACAATTTTCATCTATTGTTCTGTTTTAACGTTCATAACATTATATTAAATAAGGCGAATGCAATAATTAATAATATACATTTTTTACCATGACAGCTCATCTTCTACATCTATAGCATCTTTATTTTAAAACAGTTTTAAGTGCCCTTATTACTTGTAATAAATAGGTGATCAATGACAACTACCCGGTATAGAGGACGAATTTGTGTCGTCTAGTGACATTTCGCCTAGTAAAAAGGAAGCAATCCAAGCTTGGCGAATAGAATTATTGGAGATAAATATTCAGAGAAAGAAATACACGGTTTCAAATTCGAAAAACATTAATTAATATATTCCGGGATTCCTCTGGTGTCGAACGGCCAGTTTTAGAATTGAATGGGGCCATGCGACGTTAGAGCTCACATGAACACTTTGTTTGTTTTACTTGCATTACAATTTAAATAAGTGACGTTTTGACCAGCCGAAATGAAAGTACACGGAATAAAATCGTCATTTTTGTTATCATATTAACTTCTTAATTATTAGGGGACAATACTTTTCTAAAACTGAAAAATTTTCTAAGACAAAATATATAGAAGTGAAGTATACGGTTTTGTAGCAGAAAATAATTGTTTTGAATAGAATCGGCAAATTTCCCTGTTTTATCTATGGAGTGTATTCTGGCTTTCCATGCCCCAGTCATTTCTAAATTAAGACGTTTTGTCTTAAGAGGAATATGGACTAAAGTAAATTTAGTTCGCACTATTTCCCAAATTTTAGATAAGAGTGCCCTCTGCCGTCACATGGTCCAATTGAATTATAAATAGGCTATCTGACGCCAGTGAGGAATTTGACCATGGTTGAAAATGTCAATGCGGTTCTTATCAACTGCCTAAAAGGTCGGTATTACATGCATTCGTGGCTTCTCTTGCTTCGTGCTCAGGACTATATTCGCGTTTATTTTTCGGTGACACGTGGTTGTTGCTGCAGCTTTCGAGAAGACAGAGCATGGCTGAGTCGCTTCTTTCGCCCCTTGTTTTGGTATTCCCCCCAGATCTTGATATTCATTATGTGGAGAACGGAGAATGCTGCTTCCTATTCCGGTCACTCGATTCTGTAGTCAGTGGGCCGCTTTTCCTTTTCATATACATGTATATTTGTCTTAATATATACTCTGTATATGTATGGAGTGTATAAAGTGTCCTTACAACTATTGTATCATTGATAATTAAATAAGATAATGTTTATTACATGTATCCCTTAATATAATACATGCGACACCTACCTTCGTATACTCCGTTTGCAAGGCTTAAATTAGCTGTATATTGATCAAATCCATAAATGCACGTGTAGTTTTTGTTAGCATCGATTATATCAAAATCTAATATAGTCAACGTGAAACCATCCCCTGATCGTTGGACACTGTATTTAGCTTTATTTTTTGTTACTCCATTGATGGATATCACCTTATTGTTGCGACCACCTTTCCATTCACGTGCAAAGCCGTATTGACAACAATTTTGTACGTGACATTTCAACATTACATTTTTGTTCAAAACCATAGGCGTTTTTACCAAAGTCCAGTCAACTAAAAAGAAAACAGGTGTATTATTCCTAAAACAAATATTTCAGTTGTCATTCTAATATGCAAAGTAGACAATAATATATAAGAAAAAAAATGTATGTATATAAAGTACACACATATATATATATATATATATATATATATATATATATATATATATATGTAGTTCGTTGCAACTACAACATGTGATAACAGAATTTATGTTTTGCTCGACTCCGATCTTAATTGATAAACTTATTGACAAAATCGTCCTTGACTTAATGGACATATAATACATATATATCAAGGACATGGATGCAAGAATTAAACAACACATAAATAAATGAAGGACATTAAAACAGGTCTTACATTAATAGGGATATCATACAAATAAACCATAGACAGCACACAACGTAACATATAAGCACTAAGTAAATCAGAGAATGCTAAAACTAAAAATAAGCCAGAAATAGCCTTCTCATGGCATGGTTCTAAATTTTGTAGCCATATATCAAGGACATGGATGCAAGAATTAAACAACACATAAATAAATGAAGGACATTAAAACAGGTCTTACATTAATAAGGATATCATACAAATAAACCAGACAGCACACAACGTAACATATAAGCACTAAGTAAATCAGATAATGCTAAAACTAAAAATAAGCCAGAAATAGCCTTCTCATGGCATGGTTCTAAATTTTGTAGCCATTTAAAATTATGCATGCGAGTAGTAGACGTGTTCCTACAATATCGTCTAGAATTTCTAAAATTGTGTAAAAGAAGTACAGATGTCACTTCCTCATTTGGTATATTTATATCATGCAATCATAAACTCTCTTGCGATTCATGATGATTAATCTAGCCACATTCCGTTGCGGATGAATACTTCTATATAAATTACCTGAATGTGTTTTTCATTGGAATTGAAGTTTTATAACCCAATAAAAGTAAAAAATCTTGTTTAACGCACGATCCTATGTCGAGAAATAACTGCAGCAGAGTGATATTTCGAGACAATACGGGGAATATTTTAAAATTATGCCACACAAAATTGATTTTATAGTTCTTTGGATTTCGCTGTTCCGATTTTCAGACTTTGCACATTTAAGGAAAAAAATTGTTTCTCGCTTCATTTTACGAAAATGGTGAACATTTCAAGGTTTTTCACCCCAATAAAACTACAAAAATGAAGCATTGCGTTATTAGATATTTGGATCACACATTAATGTATCTTATTTTATTAAAATGCTTCATTTTTATTCTAATGAGAAACTTTCACTCCGAACACGTGACCGCAAATATAATTCAGTACAACCCGGAAGTCCGTATTGTATAACATCATTTTAAACATAGATCTGTTGGAGTTGTTTCACGTATGACAGTCTCGAAGACAGTTAAAGAAAAAAATGTCCAAAATAAAAAAAAAAAAAACAACATATTCTGGTAAAAACGTAAAATTTCAGATGCACACTGCCATTTTCGCTGAAAATTCTTTACAAGTTTTATTAAAATCCATCACACTGGTTTAGTAAGAGTTGCAGACGACAGATTGTGTGTGGCTTGCAAAATTATCACATTTTATTTGTTGTCCCCGGGATACTGCCTTCGTTTTTTGTTGGATCTCCCAAGTATTTAAACAAGCATTCTAAGAGTAGTGTTGAGCAATTCAATGATCCCTACCAGATAGTTCTGTGAGAAAACACACCGAATGCTTATTTTGACAATTATTCTTATTTCCAATGGCAATGGCTCTCAGAATAATTATCCGATAAGGTCACATACTCACATTCCAAAAATTAGATCAGTTGGTTAAAGGCTTCGCGAAAAATAATGCGGAAAACCTCTAATGTGACTGACGGACAGACGGACGGACGATAGTGGACCAATAACGGTTTTAATTCATATATATATATATATATACATGTACAGTTATCTGCCTAATATGGGGGTCACGGAATGATACGGGACCCGATATGAAACTCCTGTGTATTAATCTCTTTATTGTACATTTACCCTCATAAATAAAATATGAGTCTTTGATGTGTATTATTGTTATTATTATGCCCTTTTCTGGCTTCCTTTAAGTGTTTTTGTTTTTCACTGATTCCAGAAACTCATTTATTTCTTCGGATGGAACGGAAACATACTATTCCCCCATGTTGACAGCGGGGGACAACTGACTTCGTAACGTCACCGGAAGTTATCATTGTGAGCCTCAATACGGGTGAACGAGAGGTCTTGATATCGATATCAGGTCCTCCGAGGAGCACGCGTGAACTTGATATGGATATCAAGTCCGATTAGGCTTATATTTCATTAATTGGACAAATATGACATGGACACTTCCGGCTGTATCATACAGTCAAATTTGGCCTTAATAACACCAAATGTATGATAAATACATGTACAGTTATCTGAGTTGTCGATCGTTTCCATAGATAAATATTTTCATCCTGCAACTGACCTATTGAGTAAACAAATAAAGGGTGTCGAATATTTTCTTTTTCGATATTCTTCTAGCAGGCGAATATCATCTCCTGATAACCTTGTCTTCACTTGCAGTGAGACTTACATTTAGTATTGTGTTCTGGTTCACAGTGTTTATGACGTCATTTTATCCCTAGATTACTCGCCAAAAAATCGCCTACTGAAAGAGGCCATTTCATGACTTTTTTTTTCGATAAACGATAACGATTTATAGTTGCAGGATAAAAACAATATATGCAAATTGTCGGAAAATATACAACTGATTTGTACACGCCGCGAAACAGGTGGAAATTGCTCGGTAAACCTCGCATTTCTTCCTGCTTTTAAGGGTCGTACAAATAAATTGTATATTTCCGACAATGCACATATATGTGAACATTTATATACCCTGCAGCTTTTACTTTCATGAATAACCATCCAACGACAAATATAGTGCTGTTCATAAAATTAATGCAATTGATATACTAATATAAGTAATTTACAGAAATAAGTATTAACTAAGTTTTTAATGTAAACCTACCTGCAGTTTGTATGGTACCAAAGACCAAACAACCAATGACCAGGAACACATTTCTGAAAAATTAAAGAAAATTTATTATCACATATCCTCACTTAACTGAAAATGGTTTCCAATTTCAGATTTGATCTATAATCAAACTCATTACCGAAACCTTTATTCGAATTCAAAGTATTTACAACATTGTCCAACAAAAGGTGAATGTTCTATCAGAGCTACAAAAATCAATACGTGGTATTTTCACAAGTCTCCAATTCAAATTTATCTGATAATCAGGGTATCAATGAATTAAAACCGTTATTGGTCCACTATCGTCCGTCCGTCTGTCCGTCAGTCACATTAGAGGTTTTCCGGATTATATTTCGCAAAGCCTTTAACCAACTGATCTAATTTTTGGAATGTGAGTATGTGACCTTATCGGATAATTATTCTTGGAGCTATTGCCATTGGAAATAAGAATAATTGTCAAAATAAGCATTCGGTGTGTTTTCTCACAGAACTATCTGGTAGGGATCATTGAATTCCTCAGCACTACTCTTAGAATGATTGTTTAAATACTACGGAGATCCAACAAAAAAAGAACGCAGTATCCCGGCGACAACAAATACAAGAGGCTGTCGAAACAGCAAACCGGATTTTCCTGCATGGAAATGATGTTTGCAAATCGGATTCCCAAACAGGATGAAGTAAAGAAATATAAATAAATTTTTGTAGGGTTTTGTAGGGTTCAGAAATGGAAAGGCAAAAATCGATCTTGACCTCCTATTTATAGTAAGTGACAAATATTGGAATTTTTGAGATGAAACTGCTGAATATCTCATTTTCTGCTGTATGAAGGGGCACGAATATGCCACAAGAAAAGTAATAACTTGACAACAACAAATGACCTTTGCATGGAAACGACGACTTGAACTGCCTTTTTTCAATTTTTTAGAACCATAACTCCTGAACGGTGAAAGTGAAAATCGTCAATATCGGAACGGTGAAAGTGGAAATCATCAATATCGAACTTGACCTCCATTTTGTCATCAGTAACAACATATTAAAATTTGAAAAGCTTTGGTTGAACAGTTCATAAGTTATCACACGGACACCACTGGGAAAGCCATTTTTCAATCTTTCAAGAACCATAACTCCTGAACGGTGAAAGTGAAAATCGTCAATATCGAACTTGACCTCCATTTTGTCATCAGTAACAACATATTAAAATTTGAAAAGCTTTGGTTGAACAGTTCATACGTTATTGCACGGACACTGTTTGGCAGCCGCCCGCCCGCCGTACATCACCAAATTAATAACCGATATTTTCCTATGAAAATCCGGTTAAAAATGTGATAATTTTGCAAGCCACACACGATCTGTCGTCTGCAACTCTTACAAAACCTGTGTGATGGATTTTAATAAAACTTGTAAAGAATTTTCAGCGAGATGGCAGTGTGCATCTGAAATTTTACGTTTTTACCAGAATATGTTGGGGTTTTTTTTATTTTGGACATTTTTTTTCTTTAACTGTCATCGAGACTGTCATACGAGAAACAACTCCAACAGATCTATGTTTAAAATGATGTTATACAATACGGACTTCCGGGTTGTACGGAAATATATTTGCGGTCACGTGTTCGGAGTGAAAGTTTCTCATTAGAATAAAAATGAAGCATTTTAATAAAATAAGATACATTAAGGTGTGATCCAAATATCTAATAACTCAATGCTTCATTTTTGTAGTTTTATTGGAGTGTAAAAACCTTGAAATTTTCACACATTTTTGTAAGATGAAGCGAGAAACAATTTTTTCCTAAAATGCACAAACTCTGAAAATGGGAACAGCGAAATCCAAAGAACTAAAAATCAATATCGCGTGGCCTAAGTTTAAAATATTCCCCGTATTGTCTCGAAATATCACTCTGCTGCAGTTATTTCTCGACATAGGATCGCCCGTTAAACAATATTTTTTACTTTTATTGGGTTATAAAACTTCAATTCCAATGAAACATACATTCAGGTAATTTATACAGAAGTATTCATCCGCAACGAAATGTGTCTATATTAATCATCACTAGACATTGAACCCGCGCGAGCGCGGGAAAATAAGCATTTTTTTTTTGGTGGCCATATTGACTTTAAAAAGTTATTACGGCCGTGTCATTCATGGAACAGGAACTCAATATGGATGTTGGGTCAGGCTTCCTATAAACTTTCCTGTCAAGTAGGTGGTATCAACTGATAGTTTCATGTCTATATATACTGTAGTATTCCAGCAATGGATGTTAATGCAAACTTTAACCAAAGTCAATGAAGCGTGAAATTTAGGTCAACGTGACCCAATTGTCATATGGCTGTTCGTTACTACCGAAGATGTATCCACTGATGAAGTAGACTGTGTGCCACGTAGAATTACCAAAATGAACCTTAAGGTTCCCTCAAAGTCAAAATCTATGACGAAAACACAACCACATAAATTGTCAATATTTTTATTGTTACAATTAATTCTGAACTGGAACTTGATGAAAAGCTTTCATTAAATACACATTTCATAATGCATTACCTTTTTCCTTCAGAATAAATATGAAAATGAAATTGTAGATGTAAACATTTCCTTAGAGACGGATGAATTTTTCAAAAGATGCCGTGAGTAAGGTAGAGCATATTTTTGGAAAATAATTGTTCCAATTGTTTCATTGTCGTCATGGACAGGGCAAGCGAGGATTAATTTCACAAATCATGATATCAAATAATCAGACGATAAAAGCATTTTTAGTGTGTGGCTGCGTGTGCTGTCCACGTTTATAAAGATGTCCGAGATAAATTTCGTCATTAATTCTAAATATGACCATTTGTTAAAAATATTTTTATCTAGGGAATTGTATGATAGAGATATATTTAGACAGGTCACATGACAAATAATGTAAAAATAGATAATGGTTGGTATTATCACTTTGTGCAAGGTAAACATCCGAGTAATCCAAAAAACAACTAAGTTAGGAATTTCTCTGAACTTTACCTTACTTCTTCATAATCTTCAAAGTTCATAACCTTTACAGTTAGGAGAAATTGCGTTATTGTAGAAAAACAATCCTGAATACATGAAGCGGAAACATCCCACTCGAAGGAGAATGTTTTTAATTTGTTTTATTCTTCTTCCGTAATTTCAAACAAAAATACATTTAAAATATGTGCATACTTGTTTATTTAAATCAATGTGTTAAAATGATGCATTCGAGAAGCATCTAAGGGATATGTTGGGAGAATTCATATCGGATAAGTGCATACAAATTCCATTTGCACATAAACAAAACTGCAGTTTAAATTTATAAATGCAGATTGTCAAATCCGATAATAACCTTTATAATCTGAACCATACATCGTTTATTTTGAACCACGTGTTGTGCCGCCTATTCGACTAATTCGTAAATTTAGTATTATATATGCTTAGCAAGAGAGTTTGTGATTGCATGATATAAATGTACCAAATGAGGAAGTGACATCTGTACTTCTTTTAATAAAATGCTCCGCTGGGCGCAGCTAGATACGACCGCAGATGTCGAACCCTGAATAGTTGGGGCAATTATGAACACAACATTCAAGCTTGATACAATACTGGATTTGTATTGTGAATAAATATTTGACACAGCATAGGTTTCTGACACAGAATGAATGTTGTCTAAGAACTTAAAAAATTTTAATTTACCTATTCAAACCATATCAGTACTATTTGTTTTTATATATAAATCAGAAATAACCAATTTAAAATTTAAAATTGGGCACACATATCAATTTCTTGCTATTGCGCAATACTGTGCAATTGAAAATTTCTTCAAATATTTGACGCATAATAGGTTTCTGACACAGAATAACTGAAATCAAAGAACTTAGAATTGGTCATATGATTTGAATTTATATTAAATTTTTTGCTTCTTCTGCAATACAATATGCTGTGGAGAATTGCCCCCCCCCCCCCCCCCCCCAAAAAAAAAATAAAATAATTTACCATTTTTTTTAGCTTTTGTGCAATACACTATGAAGTTGCACATTGACCCCCTCCTCCCCAAAAAAAAAACAAAAAACAGTAAAATTTATTGTAACCCCCCCCTTTTTTTGCTAAAAAAATTTGAAATTTTCTTTTTAATTTATGAAGTATGATATGAGAAAAAAATTGCCCCTCCCCAACTTCTCATTCACCCCCCCTAAATTTTGTTTTCACCCCCCCCCCCCATTTATTTATACTTTGCAACCATAGCAGCCCATTTAAATACACCATAACGGATTAAAATAGAAAATGACATCATAGTCATGGATGGCAAATTTTAAATATACATAATTTAAAAGCTGTTTAGATGAGATAAACAAAAAAGCTTCATCAGCACATTTTATATTGGCAAATTTCAAATGAAGTTCATTAAACTAAAGTTATTGGCAAATTTCCAATGGACTTTCTTAATAATAAAGTTTTGATAACAGGGCACACATATCAATTTCTTGCTATTGTGCAATACTGTGCAATTGAAGATTTCTTGCTATTGCGCAATACTATGCAATTGAAAATTTCTTGAAATATACTAAAGTTATTGTGCAAAAACCAAGAAAAATGCTTATTTGGGCCCTTTTATAGCCCCTAATTCCTAAACTGTTGGGACCAAAACTCCCAAAAACAATCCCAACCTACCTTTTGTGGTCATAAACCTTGTGTTAAAATTTCATAGATTTCTGTTTACTTATACTAGAGTTATTGTGCGAAAACCAAGAAAAATGCTTATTGGGCCCTTTTTTTGGCCCCTAATTCTTAAACTGTTGGGACCAAAACTCCAAAAATCAATCCCAACCTTCCTTTTGTGGTCATAAACCTTGTGTTTAAATTTCATAGATTTCTATTAACTTATACTAAAGTTATAGTGCGAAAACCAAATGTCTTCGGACGACGACGCCGACGACGGACGGCGACGACGACGACGACGACGACGACGCCAACGTCATACCAATATACGACCGCAAAAATTTTGCGGTCGTATAAAAACAGATGTAAAAAAAGTTAAGTTATCATTTGTACATGTAGTTGTACTTTGTTTATTTATATTTCAGATGCACTCAATCTGTTTGGGAGATTTTTTAACACAATTTTCGAAATTCTAGATGATATTGTAGGAACACGTCTACTACTCATATACATAATTTTAAATGGCTACAAAAGTTATAATTTCTGGCTTATTTTTAGTTTCAGCATTCTCTGATTTACTTAGTGCTTATGTGTTACGTTGTGTGCTGTCTATGGTTTGTTTGTATGATATCCTTATTACTGTAACACCTGTTTTAATGTCCTTCATTTATTTATGTGTTGTTTAATTCTGCATGTCCTTGGTATATATGTATTATATGTCTATGTAGTCGATAAAAAGCTCTACAGAGTTTATGTTGTATTTTTTTTTATATGATCCCGAATTTGATTAAAACTTTTATGCTTTATGCTTTATGCTGAGATCATTTACTTCAGAAATTGCAAACACACGTACATTTAGATGTATCTACTGTTTGTCTCACGTACGTCGGCAAATAATTTCTTGATGAAAAACTCCGTACTTCATTACTACTATTCTGTACGTTTAAAATAACAATTCGATATGGCTTAAACTTTCGGAAAAAGAACTTGTACATATTTTGCAATGTCACATTTGTTTGTGGTGACGTAATATATGATGCCAAAATCATTGAAATGCACACACAAAAAAAAATGAAAATTTAGCTCTCGTAAAATATTTGGGACATTTTGGCAGAGGAAAAGACTATAGTGTTACTAACTTGCTGATTCTGTATTGGCCCTTGTATTGATTCAAATTTAGCTGTATTGCTCCCGAGGCGCGTAGGCCCGAGGCCAATACAGCTGACCGAGAATCAATACAAGGTCAATACAGAATCAGCAAGTTCGTAACACTTTTATTAAATAATCCAAACAGTCCGTACAGATGGTCAGTATGGCCAGTCCTTATGACAAGCCCGTCTATATAGCTGGCCCGTATTACCAGTCCGTATGACAAAATAGTCTCTAAATCCGGTCCGTATGAAATTAAAAATTACCCTGTTTGGAAGCTGTATTGCCCTAGCGGAGGTATAACGGGGCAAGATGACTTTCCGTATTGCCCCAGGCCGAAAATCTGTATTAAATTATTAACCTGTATGTAAAACCGGTCCGTATGGAATTCCATATTGCCCTGTTTGGAAACTGTACTGCCCTTGTGGATACATAACGGGGCGAAAATCTGTATTAAATTATTAACCGGATAAATTTTCATCTAAATACCGGTATTTATAAAGACCAGTGCAAAAGTATTTGTCGTGCCAAATTTGCCATATTAAGACTATTTTTATCATATTATTTAAAAACATAATTTATTACAACCATTGGAAACAAAAGGTATTGTAATACTTTTTACTTTAATTTATAAGAAACGTTAGGGATATTCCCTAAAAACCCATTTCCAGTTTGCAACTAGAGGCTCAAAGGGCTGAGCCGGCCTGTATGGCTCACCTGGCATGAAAGAGAGAAGTCACTTCTCCTTATCATTATGAAGTGTGGTAAGCCTTGTAGGCACCAAAATTTCTTCATCAAGGTCCTTCTACTTACAGGTCAGCATATTCTAAAATTTGGCGGTTCTCCAGAAGATGTTTGCATGTATTTCAAATAGGGTCTTATGTTAAAAAAAAATAACAATCCAAAGATACTAATATTAGATATAGTAAATTTATACTATGCTGTATACGACGCATTTCAAGGATTTACCTCTCATCAGCAGCATTAAAACCGACACATTTGGAAGACCAAAAACCAAACTTATATTAAACAAGAAGTACTCATAACCAAAAATACCGAAATAGGAAGACAAATTCAGCTAAGGAGATCTACCATCTGCAATACAAGGAATGAACCCTTAGCATTGTTATTATTTTTGAATTTTGCTAAATACTGGTAATTTCTGTAACAAAGCAATGAATAATCATGTCAGACAAGTCTGACAACTGGGTTGGCGAATACCCCCGGGGACCTAGGGTCCACCATGCAGAGGCATCGTCCCAAGAGTTTCAAAATAACAATCCAAAGATACTAATATTAGATATAGTAAATTTATACTATGCTGTATACGACGCATTTCAAGGAGTTACCTCTCATCAGCAGCATTAAAACCGAAATATTTGGAAGATCAAAAACCAAACTTATTTTAAACAAGAAGTACTCATAACCAAAAATAAAGAAATAGGAAGCCAAATTTCAGCTAAGGAGTTCCACCATGTGCAATACAAGGAATAAACCCCTATTATTTCTGTTATTTTTGAATTTTGCTAAACACTATTAATTTCTGTAACAAATCAATGAATAATCATGTCAGACAAGTCTGACGACTGGGTTGGCGAATACCCTCGGGGACCTAGGGTCCACCATGCAGAGGCATCGTCCTAGGAGTTTCAAAATAACAATCCAAACCTATGTCCTCTGCTGAAGGCCATTTTTGAATTAGGGATCTGCACAAGAGTAACAACACTTCGTGAGCCCCTTAAGAGGAACATCCAGACCATGTTTGGTTTCAAGCAATTCTGCGGTTCTGCAGATTTTTGTTATATGTCATAGACACTGTCTGTCAAGTTTGGCTCTATTTGGACAAGCAGTTTTAGAGAATTTTTTTTAATCAACCAACCAGAAACAAGAATCGGTCATGGTAGTTATCATGGTTATGTTTGTCGCCTGATCTGGACAAATAAAATGAGGAAACTTTTTAAAAAATCTCCAGCAGAAGCTTCCTAAGAAAATTATCAACCGATGAAAGAACTGCCCATGACGGCCACGTTTGTTGCATGATCAGGAAGAAATGGGGAAATTTTGTATAGAACCTCCCAATTAGATGCTTTCTGTCAAGTTTCGTTCCGTTTGGCCACGCGACTTCAAGGAAGAAGATTTTTTTATATCAGCCAATCAGAAACAAGAACTGCTCATGGCGGCCATATTTGTATTCCGATCGGGACAAAATGAGGAAACTTTATAAAGGACCTCTCATATATGCGTCCTGTCAGGTTTCGTTCCATTTGGGCAAGCGATTTGAGAGGAGATTCTTTTATACAAGCCAATCAGAAACAAGAACTGCCAATGGTGACCCTATATGTACTCCGATCGGGATGAAATAAGGAAGTTTTGTAAAGAACCTCCCACGGATGCTTCCTGTCAAGTTTCGTTCTATTTGGCCAAGCAGTTCCAGAGAGAAAAAAAATTTTTTTAATCAACCAATGAGAAACAATAATTCCCTATGGTGGCCATGTTTAATGCACGATCAGGACGAAATGAGGAAAATTTGTAAAGAACCTCCCATAGATGCTTTCTAATAAGTTTCGTTTCATTTGGCCACGATTTCAGAGGAGAAGATATTTTTATATCAACCAATCAGAAACAAGAACTGCCAAGGCGGCCATATTTGTACTCCGATTGGGACGAAATGATCAAAGTTAATAAAGGACCTCCCATTGTCAAGTTTTGTTCTATTTGGCCAAACAGTTTCAGAGGAGAAGATTTTTGAAAACTCATCCAATCAGAAACAACAATTGCGCATGGCGGCCATGTTTGTTGTCAGATCGGAACGAAATGAGGAGAAGATTAAAATGTGAAAAGTAACGGACGGACGACGGACGCCAAGTGATGACAAATGCTCACATGGCCTTTGGCCAGGTGAACTAAAAAACACACGGTAGCAGGTGACAATGGTTTACAATTCTAAAAGGAAAGTAGGTATAAAAAAATCAATGATAAAAATAAATCAAGGAAATCCTTTTTTAAACATACCAGGAAATGAGACAAGCACAATATTTTTTTATATCCTGTAAGTATTATACATAGGTCTATGTATTAATGGAAATCCAACATTTCTGAAATTCTTATTTCCTTCTGGACCAAGGTCAAATGATGACAAAAATTATACCATCTGACCTAGTCACATAAACCAGCCTTGACAAGAGAATTGTAATGATCATGTGAAATGAGCAGAAATTACAAATGGAATTATTATTCTAACTAAGGAATGTTATTAAGCCCATAAAATGTTCTTTTTCTTCTCAATTTCATTCTGTGGAGGGTCTCGTATTTCTTTTTTTTTTCTATTGAGACGACTTTGTAAAAACAAAGATGTCCGAGGACATTGATTAATAATGTTTCTAAAATGTACATATGGATATAGATACATGTACATGTATTGCTTAATGTATCTAAATAAAATAATTGAAAGACATACATTTTTGCAATAAGACATTATTGTTCATTTCACTTTGACATTAAAAACAAATAATACTATGTCTATATTGTATATATTGTTTTTCTTCAATACCACACGTTTTTATATAAAGGGTTTCGCTAAGAGCAGCATCATACGGCCGAAACATGTTGAATTCTACAATACTATATAAATTATAAATTCTCTTAATACATGTCCATGTATATCTGAATAACTTCTCAGAAAATACACAATTCATGCATCGTATAAGACAGTAGAACTTTTCACAAAAAATCTTAAGAGAAAAATTACTCTTAAGTCATACAGATTCTAGTTTGACTTACCACAGGTGCTTGAGGACAGGACCCTGTCTTGGGCCCCTCGTAGCCCCCCCCC
Organism: Mytilisepta virgata; assembly: GCA_028015205.1. NCBI lineage: Eukaryota > Metazoa > Mollusca > Bivalvia > Mytilida > Mytilidae > Mytilisepta > Mytilisepta virgata. The sequence continues at coordinate 3,787,544 of JAPWFG010000016.1, forward strand.
CCCCCCCCCCCCCCATTATCATAAATATCTTTTTTTCTAATTTTTACCATTTATTTGTATCTGTTTAAATTGGATTAAATTAGTGTGGGATGTAAATATTCTTGAATGATTATCATCAGTAGACAGCGAGAAGTTGTTTTTTCAACCGATAAGTGTTATTTTATAACATTTAGAACACGTTTTCCTGACCTGTGCCCCAATTCCTAAGAAATGAAGTTGGCAACCTTCCGCTTCGCTATATAGTCGAATGGCACATTGATAGTAAACATGTGTATTATGTGTAAATATATGGTATATTAGTATCCTTATGATACAAATAAATGGTAAAAATTAATAAAAACGATATTTAAGATAATGGGTTGGGGGGACGCTACAATGTATGAGAGGTCCAAGACAGGGTTCTGTCCTCGAGCACCAGTGTAACTTTCGAGTGATTTTACTGTTTAAGATATTTTGTGGAAAGAGCTCCAGATGTTTACAGAGTCACTCGAGGCAGAAACCGAATCAGCGGTTTTTATTCTGAATACGTCATAGTTGCATGGATTGTCTTAAAAACGATGATGATTTGACGTCGCAGATGAATACGTTTTCCTACATATAATATACAGAAAATACACTAAATAAACTGTATATTTTCAGATAATAAATATATATTGTTTGATCCTAAAACAGTAAATTTTGATTACCCAGGAAAGGCAAGAAAATGGGTCAGAGAAATGGACCTGGGATTGTGTTCAATATTCGCACAATACCGGCTTTGCTAGGCCCAAGTGTTTAATAGCCAGTAATACAAACAATGTGACAGGATACATTCTGTATATCCAAATTGCATCATATTCTTTTATGCAAATCGCCAATTTGCACAAAAAATTTAATCTGCAAAGATTCCAAGGTCGGGTCAAAGGCTGTAAGAGAAATAAAGATTCTTACACTGTTTCCTGGGGATTATCTGATTTATCTAATCGTCATATCTACATTTTGTAATTCTAGAGTTTGAGCCTTAGTCTCAACATATGCTCGAAAATATCAGCATCCATGTAAGCCCGAGAGTCTCAAAATATGCTCGAAATCTCTATATCCATGTACGCCAGGGAGACTCAACATCTATGTATAAGCCAGAGAGCCTTAACATCTGTCCAAAAATCTCAACATATATGTAAGCCCGATATTCTCAACATGGCATTTGCATCACGTGACTTCAGCCCTTTTAAGCAAATTACCTCTCTTAAGTGTAGATCGAAAATGATAAAATTGTTTGAATTACGGATAATCGAGTCTTTTTCCGTCTCGGCTCTTAAACTAATATGTCTATGAAAACTTCCTTTGGCGGATATTTACAAATTGTTTGTTTAATCCTGAGGGCAAAGGCTTCATATTTGAAGGATTACGCATTGGGAGACTAGAAATTATCATGTTTTAAAAACATTTTGGCCGAAAAGTTATGAAAGCAGGAGAGATCAAACTTATTTCCTCATTAAATTCACCCTCCAAAGTTGTTCTCTATATGCGGACAATTTATGTATGACTTCGCCTTGTATCTGTATCTGTAGTTTCAAATTTGCATTTTTAACTAATTTTTGTTAATTCATATAGCAGTTATACTACGGTTACGCTTCAGTTTTTTAAACTGAATTGGCCGAAAGTTTTCAATGCTGACAATGTTTATTTGCACACGAAAGGAAAGCTAAAATTGTGTAGAATGTACCTATATGCGGACAAATTGCTTATGAGTTATAAGAATTTGAATATTTGCATTTTTATTTTTTGGGGCAAGTTTAATGCTTTGTAATGAATGTCGTCAGAGAAATCCAAAATGGCCGCTATGCAAATTACCAAAGTACCCGCAATTTTGCCATATGATAATAAAAAGGAAGGGATATGGTGTATTAATTCACGACACAAAATCCCTACACGAAAAACCAGAAGCAAAGGGACACCGCATTTATTGCTGTTCTTCATAAGGACTCATATACATGTAAGGACTCAGTAGGCTACAATTGCATAAAATTAGGGTAATTTTCATTACATGTGTTACCTTATCATGAATAACCACTGTGGAATTAGGTGATATTGCTCGTTTGAACTTATCGTTTTTTTTTTTAAACAAGAGGATTTGTTTCTTGTCTGTGAATTTTATCATGGTTTAAACACAAGTGCATGTTCAGTATTTTGTAATCAATGATATTTATTTTTTCATCCGCCGCCCGTCATTGATTTCTTTCTTTATTAATTTTATTTATCTTATTCAAATGATGTAACCTTTATAAATAGCATCTGATAATGTGTCAGGTTTTTTTTTCGGAACAGAACAGCTGCTGATCTAGCTCATTTTCCCGTTTCTCTTCCTGGCTTGATTTGTCTTCTTAAATACATTTAAACGGGAGGTGTTTGTACTTTGCTGTTTAAACTTCTATCTGGAGGTTTTTAATTTGACGAGAAAATTTTTTAGATAAACAATATTAGTATTCGTGGAAGAATTGTGAGTCGTAAAACATCGAAAATACCGATTTTATAAGTCTCATATAAGGAAGCACTATCTGACGCCACACAGCCAGAATCCGTATTTTTGTTTGTATAGATAAAACGACATGAAAAAGCATAAATGAAATATCAGTAGACCACTTTTAAATATGATTTTTTTTACTTCCTCAGCATATGAGTAAATAAAACTAGACATTTATCACGAATCAATGATATTCGCATCCAGTTTTATTATTATCATATATTATTATTATTACTAGTATAATTATTTATATTTGCGTAAAGTATACTTCTCACATACATGTACCGTAAGTGATAGCTAAACTGTTTTTAGTCTGTATATTCATTAATTGTATTAAGTCTTCATTTGCAGCTCAGTTTCTCAGGGGTACGCTCAGGGTAATACTTTAAAAAAATAAGGCGTATCCGTGGACAAATCTCTAAACGAACCACAGTATGCCATGCATTATTTCTTAATTTTAAAATGACGTATCTAAATCTGTGCGGGTTTGGAAATAGATAATAAATTTACCAATGAATGAAGATTTGAATAATTTTAAATTTAAATAATAGTAATTAGTTCAATATGATTTTCGATAAATAATAATGAAATCTAATTTTAAATTTTGTGTTTTGTCTCAAGTAATTGTTTTTGAAACTGACGTTATAATTAGTTATTTTTGGATATACAGGTTTTCAATTATGAAAGATCAATGTTTCTAAATGTGCCTTATACAATTCATTTTTTGGTGGTGGTCAATGAGACGTATAATGAGCAGTCCAAAAATCTGTAAGAAACCCGACATATATATGAACTGATATATACCTCATTTACCCAAGGGTTCATCCCCAGCCCCTCGAATCATTAGTCTTTAATTATCTCGTAAAGCATTGAAATATCTGCCCCTAAATCATATATACCCCCCCCCCCCCATGACAAGGCAAACAGGTTGATAAAAAATATAACAACCCCACCAAAAGGGGGTGGGTAGGTCATTTTAATACGCAATGTTCAAATCTCATAAACCATCTAACTCCATACCCCGTAACCACATATATTTCTAATTGTCTATAAGGAGACGCAATAAATGATTTTATATGAATTAAGTTAAATATACTTACCAGAAATACTATAATTTTACATAGAATATATTCCTAGCTTTAGCTTGTCCCGTCACAAAATAAGGTCAAAGGTGATTTAAAATATTCAATCAACCATACGATGACGTATCACCTTAACCTGTGTTCACCTATCTGAATCTAATCAGTTTAAAATTTTTGCGTGAATTGAGCGGATGTCTCGTCAATTCTTCTAAATTTTTAAAACTCAAGAGACCTCTAAACAGTATTTTAAAGAAAAGACATTTCAAGATGGACACAATGAGCAAAGTGATAAATCTAGTGAAACCAAAAGACTGTGCGATAACGATGGACCTGTCCGACGCGTATTTTCATCTCCCAATTTTCAAAAAACACAGAATGTACATGAGATTTTGTGTAAAAAAATCAATGCTATCAATGGAAAGCAATGTGCTTCGGTCCAACATGTGCACCAAGAATTTTCACAAAAGTAGTGTCAGTGATAGCAGCGTTTCTGAGAAAGCAAACCATCAGGTTAATAGTTTATTTAGACGATTTGTTAATTCTGAACCAAGACAAAATTCAATTGATACAAGATCGCCAGAAATGTATCAATCTTCTAGTTTCACTAGGTGTCATCATAAACAAGGACAAGTCCAGCTTAGTTCCAAGCCAAATGGTGACTTATCTAGGGGGAGTTTTTCATCTAGACAGGGGTTTAGTAATTCCCACAGTAGACAGAATACAGAAGTTAGAAATGTTAATTCAGAAAATGAATTTGGGTCAGATTTTCTTCCAATTCTGGGTATAATGGCTTCATGCATAGAATTGATTCCCAATGCGAGACTTTACATGAGACCAATTCAACTCCATTTGTCAAGTTTTTGGAATCCAATGTGCAAGAATATCTCTGTTTCAATACCATTTACTCAACATCTAAAATCCCATCTCATTTGGTGGAGTAATTCAGCGAACACGCTGAAAGACCGATCTTTAGTGTCGCCAAAACCCAAAACCACAGTAACAACAGATGCTTCAAAAAAGGTTTTTGGGGGACATATTGGGAAGCAAATTTTTCAAGGGGAATGGAATGCCAAACAACGGGAATGGCATATCAATTGCTTGGAAATGAAGGCAGTTTTTCTGACCATGAATCATTTTCTGAAAAACAAACAGGTTTTGATCAGATGCAACAACATAAGTGTAGTTCAATATATCAGTCGGCAGGGGGACATAATCACCCATTCTTTGTTATTTGACATGGGAATTATGGCAAATGGCCATTCAGAACAATATCAGTCTAAAGGCAGCTCATATAATGGGAAAGAACAATATATTAGCGGATCAATTGAGTTGGGTGAAAGTTCGACATACAGAATGGACTTTGAATAGGACAGTAGTGAATCAAATATTTCTCCAATGGGAAATCCTTTGATAGACCTTTTTGTCTCCTGGGAGAACAAAGAGACAAACATTTGTTGTACATGGATTCCTCATCCAAGTGCTCTGGCTCTGGATGCATTGACAATATCATGGCAAAACATGTATGCTTAATGCATTCCCTCCAATTTGTCTGATACCCAAAGTATTAAATTATATGAGGCAGTTCCATTGTCAAATAATTTTAATAGCTCCGCAATGGCCCAGACGACATTGGTATCCGGAATTGTTGCAATTACTGATAGCTCCCCCAATCAGACTTCCAAATTGGAACAATATATTGAGTCAAGCTCGGATCAAAATTCTTCATTCCAATCCTCAAATGTTGAATCTGACGGCTTGGCTCCTCTCGACAGAAATTTTAAAACAGAAGGTTTTTCGGAGTCAGCTAGACATTTACTCACCGTATCCTGGCGAAAAGGGACACAAAAAGACTATTCTTCAAAATTCAAAAAATTTAATAGCTGGTGTAGTGGAAAACAGATTGATCCATATTCAGCAAATCTAAATCAGGTTGCAGATGTTTTGGCTTTCCTATTTGAATCTGGGTTACAATACAGAACTATAGCGTGTTATCGTTCAATGTTATCTACTTTATTACCTCCTGTACAAAATTGTCCAATGGGACAACATCCTCATATATCAAGACTGATTAAAGGGGTTTCTAATTCTAGACCACCTAAGACAAAGCTTTTACCAGAATGGGATTTAGAATTAGTTTTGAAAGCATTAGAGTCTAAACCTTTTGAGCCATTAGATGGAGCCTCACTTAAAAACATAACATACAAAACAGTTTTTCTTACGGCAATCACTACTGTTCGCAGATGTAGTGATTAACAAAGTCTCAAAATTCATCATGAATCCATGATAATACAGAAAAAAGGGGTTACTTTTATAAGACATGGTTTGTCAAAACAGGACAGACAAAATCATTTTGGTATCAAAATACATGTTCCCTGCTTTCCGGAAAGACCATTTGTAGATCCTAAAAGGGCAATTTCTGTTTATTAAGACAAAACAGAAAGTTTTAGATCAAAGTTAGATGTAGCAAACAGAACATAACTATTTTTTGCAATTAAGGAATCCCACAAACCAGTTACTACTGTTACAATTTCAAACTGGATAGTTCAAACTATAAGATTGGTTTATGGAGATGTGAATTGTAGGGTTAATGCACATTCTACTCGTGCAGTTGCTCCAAGTTGGGCACTTTATAAAGGGGCTTCAACAAAATCGATTCTAGATTCAGCAGATTGGTCATCTGAGTCCACTTTCGTTAAATTCTATTTACGTGACTTAGATTCAGAGCAAGTATTACAGTAAATGATATCCTATATATGATAATGAAAGGATAGTACATGTATTTGTATAGAGTTATTTAAATGGTTGTATGTAGCTACATGTACTGATATTTATTTGTTTTGTATATAACTATTTCAGATTAAAGAGGAATGATGATGTAAATAGTTGAAAGTTTTTAAAAGGTGACAGTATTTTAAACTTTGTTGTGATGTGTACATGAAAATAGACTGCATGTATTTTTTTTATTTTTGGGTGAGTTGAGGAAATTTATCCACCTCCAAAGTGAAAGACTGCTTCTTAATCAGTGAGTATCTTTAATACTAAATTTACGAATTAGCCGAATAGGCGGCAAAATGCGTGGTTTAAAATAAACGATGTATGGTTCAGATTATAAAGGTTATTATCGGATTTGACAATCTGCATTTATAAATTTAAACTGCAGTTTTATTTATGTGCAAATGGAATTTTTATCCACTTTTCCGATATGAATTCTCCCAACATATCCTTTAGAAGGTTCTCGAATGCACAATTTTAACACATTGATTTCAATAAATAAGTAAGCACATATTTTAAATGTCTTTCTCTTTGAAATTACGGAAAAAGAATAAAACAAATTAAAAACATTCTCCTTCGAGTGGGATGTTTCCGCTTCATGGATTGTTTTTCTACAATAACCAATTTCTCCTAACTGTAAAGGTTATGAACTTTGAAGATTATGAAGAAGTAAGGTAAAGTTCAGAGGAATTCCTAACTGTTTTTTGAATTGCTCGGATGTTTACCTTGCACAAAGTGATAAAACCAACCATTAACTATTTTCACATTATTTGTCATTTGACCTGTCTAAATATATCTCTATCATACAATTCTCTGTAAGCCCTAGATAAAAATATTTTTAACAAATGGTCATCTTTATCATTAACGGCGAAATTTATCTCGGACATCTTTGATAAATATAAACGTGGACAGCATACGCAGCCACACACTAAAATGCTTTTATCGTCTGATTATTGGATATATAATTGTGAATTAAGCCTCACTTGCCCTGCCCATGATGGCAATGGAACAATTGGAACAATTATTTTCCAAAAATTTGCTCTACCAAACTCACGGCATCTTTTGAAAAATTCATCCGCCACTAAGGAAATGTTTACTTTCATATTTATTCTGAAGGAAAAAGGTAATGCACTATGAAATGTGTATTAAATGAACTTTTCATCAAGTTCCAGTTCAGAATTAATTTTAACAATAAAAATATTGACAATTTATGTGGTTGTGTTTTCGTCATAGATTTTGACTTTGATGGAACCTTAAGGTCCATTTTGGTAATTCTACGTGGCATACAGTCTACTTCTTCAGTGGATACATCTTCGGTAGTAACGAACAGCCGCATATGACAATTGGGTCGCGTTGACCTACATTTCACGCTTCATTGACTTTGGTTAAAGTTTGCATTAACATCCATTTCTGGAATACTACATCATATATAGACATGAAACTATCAGTTGATACCACCTACTTGGCAAGAAAGTTTATGGGAAGCCAACCACAACATCCATATTGAGTTCCTGTTCCATGAATAACATGGCCGCAACAACAGTTTATAGTCAATATGGCCACCATAAAAAAATGGTTATTTTCCCGCGCCCGCGCGGGTTCAATGTCTAGTCTTATATATAAATATAGTATTTCTGGTAAGTATATTGTCATGAACAATGGTTTATGCATTTTACACATTTCGCTATTTAAATCATTATTTGGCTAGATTTCAACTATTTGACTATTATTTGTTTGAATGTTTCACATAGGTATTGATTTAATCATTAATTATAGTTAAAGTGCAGTCAGGCATGAAACTTAACACCTGTTCAGTCACATGATTTACCTGCTTTAGACAGTATATAAGGAAATGTTTTGGTCATAATCTGGGTTATTCTAGGGTGTTAGGCACGCTGTTTAGATGCCAGAATGGATAAACACCTTTAATGGTAAATAACCATTATAGTTACCATTATGAACTATTAGTGGTGGTCAAAGAATTACCATTTAGCACTTCACCATAAAATACGGTTGGTTAAGTGGCATGGTAAAGACTTCACCATAGTTTGTGGTTGGTGACCTAATATAAGGTACAAAATCTGTTGCTAACAGAGTACCTTGGTTCAAATGCCACAGGTGTTTGCTGACATCACAGCATTCCATTTTGCCACAAGAAGACATACCCCCAGATAACCCCCATGTAACTATCTATAAGTTAATGTAAAAACATGGGTATATTTGTAAATATATATTTTGTGATGGCCATATTGTAAATAAACTATTAAACCATGTATAACTTGCAATTCTTTGCTAGTGTTTCCTTACAGCTACGCGATACAACGTCACGGATCCCGTTTCTAGTAACACAAAGACTTTCTTCTCAATACAGAATTGAGTTTTCGTTACATTGGTGGCAGCGGTGGGATGAGTTGACGTCATTGCTTCATTAAGATTAACATTTGTTTTGCAGAGCTTGACAATGTTATTACGTAGCTAAGAAAAAGGAGTATGTTGGAGCCGATAATTTGGAGTTGGAACAGAATAGTTTATTTCTGAAATTATGCATTTCAAAATTATTACAGTAACATGACTGGAAACATTTGTAGGAACTGACTTGTTATCAGGTTTCTTTTTAAAAAATGCTGAGATACATAAGGACTTCTAACTGTGGTTGGTTATATTCGATTTCCAGAAACTGATAATTGCAATCTTGAGAACTTAAATATAACCTGTGCGAAACGTGGACTTTACCTAATTTATTTCGTCTTAGAAGTGACCATTTGTTATTAAGAATTTTTTTGAACATGAATGTGTAGGCGAATCAACTGATGCTATTGTCATAGAAGAATCTGTGGAAGAAAGTTTCAATTCAAGAATTTAAGGACACTTGTAGCATATGTAATAACTAGTATTTTACCAATGGATAAAAATGGATGTGGTACCGATTGCTTATTTCGAATTTTAGACTGAATATTTAATCATGAAGATGCTATGGAGTATGGATTTTGAGGACAAAATGACTTCGTCTTTTCCCATAGAAGGGGGCAATGTCATGAACAATGGTTTATGCATTTTACACATTTCGCTATTTAAATCATTATTTGGCTAGATTTCAACTATTTGACTATTATTTGTTTGAATGTTTCACATAGGTATTGATTTAATCATTAATTATAGTTAAAGTGCAGTCAGGCATGAAACTTAACACCTGTTCAGTCACATGATTTACCTGCTTTAGACAGTATATAAGGAAATGTTTTGGTCATAATCTGGGTTATTCTAGGGTGTTAGGCACGCTGTTTAGATGCCAGAATGGATAAACACCTTTAATGGTAAATAACCATTATTGTTACCATTATGAACTATTAGTGGTGGTCAAAGAATTACCATTTAGCACTTCACCATAAAATACGGTTGGTTAAGTGGCATGGTAAAGACTTCACCATAGTTTGTGGTTGGTGACCTGATATAAGGTACAAAATCTGTTACCAGCAGATATGGTTGCTAACAGAGTACCTTGGTTCAAATGCCACAGGTGTTTGCTGACATCACAGCATTCCATTTTGCCACAATAAGACATACCCCCAGATAACCCCCATGTAACCATCTATAAGTTAATGTAAAAACATGGGTATATTTGTAAATATATATTTTGTGATGGCCATATTGTAAATAAACTATTAAACCATCTATAACTTGCAATTCTTTGCTAGTGTTTCCTTACAGCTACGCGATACAACGTCACGGACCCCGTTTCTAGTACATGTAGTAACACAAAGACTTTCTTCTCAATACAGAATTGAGTTGTCGTTACAATATTAACCCAATTCATATAAAATGGATATTTTTGAAATCTCAAGAAGAGATTGTATATGAATTATAAAGGTTAAATATACTTACCAGGTTCCACCACCACCCCAGGTATAAATTTCTTATGGAGTTAATTCAACGCTAAAATTTAAACTGATTATAGATTCACATAGGTGAACACAGGTTAAGGTGATACGTCATCATATGGTTGATTGAATATTTTAAATCACTTTTGACCTTATTTTGCGACGGGAAAAGCTAAAGCTAGGAATATATTCTATATATAATTATATAATTTCTAGTAAGTATATTTAACCCTTATAATTCATATAAAATCTCTTCTTGAGATTACAAGAATATCCATTTTACACATTGCCCGGGGAATGGAGGTATTCCCTCGTTAAAAAAAAGAAAAAAGAAATTGAGATTCTTGGCCATTAATTATAAACATAATTTTCATATTCTTTGTGAAAAGCTCAGATATCCTCAGAGTTCATGTCCCACGCCCTCAAACACTGGATGTATCACCAGTGGTTCTGAATACTAAGTAGATTCGAAACTGCTGGCCGGGATAATCACCATGCCTATGACAAGACCTAGAGAATGAAAAAATTCCCCAATATAATATTTTATGCTAAATTGTATTGGTCTAACTTTTTAATTTTTTGTCTGATTTTTATGGGGTTTGTTTATTATGTTTCTTGCTGGAAAAGAAAAAAAACTTTTGAAACTTTTTAATTCTTCATCGGATTTGATGAATTTAAAAAAAAATGATTTCTGACGAAAAACCCAACAAAAGTTACTGCAAAATTTTTTTTTGTATTTTTTACCGTTTCCAAAATAAAAGGGTAAAAGGGACCATTATAGGTTCATTGACGCTTACCCCATATCCTTACATTTTTATATGTGTAAGTTGAATTTTGCCCAATCGCCCTTACGCAAATGAATGAAACTGTAAGAGAAAAATCCTGTTGTTATTGACTCCACTGGGTAAAAGGTCGACAAGGTCACTCACTACTAGAAGAAATTTTGTTTCATGATGATATCTATCAAAACATGACACTGATTTCGCTCTGCGATTTCGCGGGTGTGTTATAGCGTAAATTTTAAAACTGTTAACCCGTCCGTCTTAAATATATATACATGTATATTTTTGTTAACACGTTTAATGCATTTTTGCATGGTATTGCTACTGGCCGGGGATCATGCCTTACCAGTGTTTTTTTTTTTTTTTCTTTTTTGTTGGTGTTCATGTGTTAAAAAGAAATTAAGCGTTGTCTTTCTTTATAGGTAGACTTAATGAGCAACTCAGATATTTTTTATTATTAATGTGGTGTTTTATATTTTAATTATTTTATTTTCTGTCCTTACATCATATTGTAGATTTAATATAATATTGATACAAGCAATACATCAATGTATCAGACATACAATGTAAAAATAGAAATTATTTAATTTGCTGGGTCATAAATTAAAAACAATTTCTTGTTCTGTTGCAATTGTACCATTTTATAATAAATATGATTCAAATTTTGGGAGGACTTATCACGGCAGGTAAGAAGACTTTTTTGTTATTTTTATTTAATGAAACCGAATGCATTTTATTACATACAGTAAAATCAATTCTTGTAAAAGGTTCAGAAATATTGGGATATATCTCTGTCAACATGGTAATGCAGCATGATGACAAGCAAAATTTGATCAAGTGACTGTAAAACTCGGGTCACAAAAAAATACCCATCTTATGATTTTCAGGTAACGTCTCCAGAAAGTATGCATAAACTTTATAGGAACAATTTCCCCATTTGAGTCTGAAAAACAAATAATTAATGTAAGGCATTCGAGATATCAGATACTTCGTTGGGAGACTTCCTAACAGTTCACTGTTACAGTTATTACTCGTTTGTATAGATGTAGGACTTATTTTCAATGAAATGTACCTCATGTTCAAAATGTGAGGTAAGCTAGTGCATCTTTGTTCGCTTTGATTAGCTTGTTTTCATTTTACGTTTGCAAATTGCATTTTAAATTTCTTTTCTGCTTAAACTAATAATGACACATGTTTTATTGATATTTGTGATCTGACACCAATTTTATACATGAATGACAGTTCGATACTTATTCACACATCTAGTGGTAGCAGACACATGAACTTTTATTTACAAGGGTTTTGTTGATGTAGGTATTCTAAATAACATATTTAAATGGTTTATTTTTAGTATCAAACTATGTAATCAAATGGATATACAATTAATGTACATGGCTATAAAATTTTAATTGAAATGAAATTAATACAGTCATATCTTATTTAGAGAGAGCACGAACTTTGATTCATTAAACGTAATTTGTGTTATATATAAAGGTATCTTGTTGTTGGAAATAAATATCCATACACCCATCCTCAGTTATTATTTGGCCAAAGTCTTGAGATTTCTACATACAAGTGAATGTATGAAGATATTCATTTTGCGTGTAGATATATGTATATATTAAAATTCACAACATGTTCGTACCGGGTATTTAATATCTTATGTTTACTATTTACTTAGCAACAGGCAATTATAATCAATAAAATAGATAAATAGAAATCGTCCGGGTATATCTTTACATATATAACTTCCGTGTCATATTGTTTGTGTAATATATCTACGGCTACCAAGTATATATACCAAACACGTAGATGTCAGGTAAGAACTATGAAATAAAAATAAAAAGAAGTAAAATGTGTATAAGGTAAGACAGAAATTATAAACATGACAGGGTTCAAGTCCAAGAAACAACAAACTATTAGATTATGCATAATCAACATCTGTATTCGTACACTATTATACTTCTATCATTTTATGAGAGTGCTAAATGTAGAAAGGAAGTTGACAAATCGTGATCATTGAAAAATGCATTTACTGCAAGTACAATGGAAATATATTTGATTTTAGGTAATATTCGGTCTAAATTTGTTGTCACCAATTTTCGGGCATGTCCTTTTTACCATTCAAATTTCTTCCATCTCCCCTCCCCCACTGAAAAAAAATCAATTTGCTGTTCCCTTATTACTTAAATAATTTGAATTTGACTGAAAAAAAACAGAAAGAAAAACATAAATCCAAGTTATCAACATACAATGGAATTAAAAATAAAAGATATACTAAAATACTATATTTATGAACAAAGGGTCCGAGCTAAGGAAAGAAATTAGTGTTTGTCAAACTGCTACATATCCAATGAAATCATTCCCGTAAATTGTGTGGTTCAAATTTCTTGAATTTTTTATAGTTTTGTCAACAGGTCAAAGTAAATATATCATCAAAATTTTATGAAAATTAAACGAGCCAAATCTATTTTAGTCAAAGTATTGGATACCCACTTACCATTATCAACTGGTATGCATAAGAGAGATAAGCAGGCGTGATGAAGATATACAAATGATGTTTTATCACTACAATCGTCTTATAACACTAAACACGGGTCAACAACATTTACGTAATCTTTTCCTACATTTAATGCATAAATGACTCAAATAATACAGATATCAATGATGCTACTATAATCCTCTTACATGTTATAATGCTGGGGCCGTGTTAACGAAGACGTCCTAAGATATATCCTAAGACTTGTCTCAGGACTCGAATTAGAATTGTTAAACATGTCTTAGGACGAAAAACAAAGCTATCTTAGAATTGTCCTAGGTAGGACTAACTTGGGACCATCATAAGATATTCTTGGGATAATCATATGTTATACTTGGTTTATTTCTGAAGAATGAAAGATTTTTACATTAACTCTTTTGATATTTAAAAAAATCCACCATAAAAACATATCTAAACTGTAGGGTTAATGAAGAAAAATAAAACGGCTGTCAAATAAATGAAAATTCAGCAGTGTATATACTGCATTATCATTATTTACATGTTCATGATATTTATTACAGATTGAAATCGTTACTTAATTGAGATCATAAAATACTATAATAGGGTCCACTTGATACCTGTGACTGTCCATGGATATGTTCATGAGTTAAAAAGAAGCCCAAATTCCAACGAGTTTATTTTTTGTTATTTATTAGAATGAAATGAAAATACATACATACATATTTATTTATCACGAATAAAAGTGTCGATGTGCAGCAGATATTTGATTTATTTGATTTTTTGGCTACCCAAAACCAAACATGAAAAGGGGGTACTGTATAAATTTTGTGCTGATATCTCTAGTATTATATATCAGAATGAAATAACATTTTACACAGATTTTAATTAAAGTGTGCCTATCTGTCTGTATGTTTGTACGGCGTTCTGTCCAACAAAAAGTTCGTGCACCACAAATCTTAATCTTTAATTTAAAGGGTTATATCTGTCTCTAAACACTTTATTTTGTCGTATTTCTGAAGTACATGTACACAGCAGCCATGCTTGTTGTTTATATTACAATAATTAATCCTAACTGTTAGGACTATATTAGGATGGTCTTAAGACACCCATTTCTACATCCTAACTTTAGGACAAACTTAAGGACATGTCCTAACTTAGGATAGTTCGATAACATGACCTAGGACTATAACATGTCGTAAGACGACTATATTAGGACAGGTCTCAGTCTTAGGACATTTTCGTTAACACGGTCCAAGTTTTCCAACAGTTGGATCAATATGTCCCATATCTCGTGCATGAGTGATTTGCGTTTAGTCCATTATTTATAAATCAATGATATTATACCTGTGCATTCATTATATATAGTACAACAAAAATCAAACGTGTTGATATATCAATAATATTTTACAACTGCAGCCATTTTCTTTAGTTCATTAACATACAAATCCACATGACCTACATTTGATGCTTGAATGATTACATTAAATTTTAGTGTTTGGGTCCTCATATCAGAAACAGAGTTTAGCACTGTGGATTCAATATTTTTAATGGGGTAACAATTTGTCATTTATGCCCTTTATTCTCTACCTTCACTGCATTTTACCGCCTACTGTACCATTATAATACTTGTTTGTACCTAGTAACTATTTTTTTTTGCAACATCAATTTACATACATATATCATGTATATTGCTTCGTTAAAGTCCCAAAGCGAGATAATAAACCGCATTCTGCTTGTCAGTTCATTTTAAAGTTATGATTTGTCTGGGAGATGTCATTATATTATAAATATATGTGTACACTGACAATTAAATATGGACTATTCATACATTTGTGTGTGACGTTTATCTTTAAAATTATCGTGTACAGCTGACATACATAATTGTAAATAGGTTATAAAAATGATAAACAAGTTTAACATTTTGAAGGAAAGGCAGAGAATATTTAACTTTAATTTCAACAACAAATCTGCAATGTAATATAGAAAATAGAAGCAACTCTTCAATCGACCCCCTATCCCCCCTCCCGAAAAAATATAAAAAAGAAGATAATTGTTTAGAAGAACATTGTCCTTTTTATAGAAATTTTGATACCAACAACCGATTGAAATTATTTGGGTTCTAGTTTAATAAATCTGATTTAAAAAATGCTATAGAATATAAGCCCATTGATCATATCTATAGAAATATCATTGTAATAGTTTGTACGACAGAAAAGATAATCCAGTTAAACTTGTAAAAAAGGACCGACTACAAATGTTTGCTTAAGAAGATACCCATTTAATTATTACATTTATGCCAAAACCAAATTCGAAATATTTTGCCCCAAAAATAGCCATAAACCCCCCGAAAGTTTGACCCTAAAATGGTAGAGCCTAATGTTTTGGCGATAGCCTCTGACGTATTCATGAACGCACTGGCCTCCGCTTGAAAAAATGCAACTATGTTCAGTCTATTTGGGGGGGGGGGGGGGTCAAAACTTTTCCAACCAACTGCTGTGGTGTGAAATTTCGAGCAGCTCTCTGCTATGCAGGTTGATTTTTTACATGGGAATCGTATAAAGATCACCCACTCCCTCTGATATTAAATAATGACAATTCTCTTACTTGGTTAGGGACGAGATCAAAAGTTCAATGTAGGATAAAAAACTTAATATACATAGTTTTTTCACTGACCCCCTACCCCCTCTTAACTTAATTTGGGAAAAATTGATTGACCAATATGGGCATATGCTTTGAGAGTATACTTTATGTATCATGGGTCCTATTTTTCCTCAACAATGTATGTTTGTTCTGTATATTGGCTTGGACATCACTTAAAAAATATTGGAAAAAAAGTGATGTGTATTTTTAGTATGCATCAAAAAAGGCACTGTTAAATTATAGTTTTATACATATCATTCAAAATTTACGATCGATATTAGTGTTTGAACGACGTAGATACTGATTGATTTCGCCCCAATACTCTCGGCCAAAAATTGCTTTTCGGTACGATTTGATGGCTTTTATTTGCTTTAAAAGTCCAAACATATGTTAGGGCCGAACTTGAATCCAAAATTTTTAATCTATAAATCAATGTCGGATAACAAAATTTGCAGCGATTCCCCCATCCCCCACCCAAACTATTTGAATTAAGTTTTTTATCCTACATTGAACTTTTGATCTCGTCCCTTCGTGAGTCATCACTTCTAAATTTACAATTCACTAATTTGACCCGTGGTCGTACAATGTATGTATAATTTATGTAAAAAAACCTGTAAACGGTATGGTAATACTATAAGATGTTATTCTACTAGAAAGTGTGGATTGGAACAAGGTTACTTACAAATTCATGGTGATTTAAAAAAGAGATGTATGGTTGTTTTTAACTTCCGTTGCTATTTATAAATACTCTTGTTCAACATGTCCAATGAAATTCGAGTTTATTTAATATTGTGAAAGATAAAGTTTCTCGAAATATAATGGCCTTTCTGGTATTCCACGCTTTGGATATCTATTTGCAGAATGATGCATAATTGATAATTTCTTAAAACAGTAGACATAATGGTTCCCCCATATGTAATCCCCGGATGAAATCTCAGTAAATGTCGACTGAAGTCAGCTCAGAATGGGAAGGGGGAGGGGGCTCGAGATATAATTGGTAATACAAGTGTGCAGTAGTTAAGGGTCTTTTTTTTTCTTGTTCCCTGTCATAATCAGGGTCATGATTTAGACCCAAGTAACGCACAGGCTTACTTTATAGACCGATTGTAACCTTGAAATACGGTTTAATTCCACTGATTCATGACAGTAGTACACTAAACCAAAGTTGTGTACAATTTGAAAATTTCATTCATTGTTAAAATAAACTTGTGTATTGTTGCTATGATGTTTTCTATACTTTTTTCTATGTTCCCATAGCATATTGGCCTATTAATCTTGTACACGCATGTTATGAAAAGGATAACATTTGAGTTCATAGTGTCAGATACATGGTATAATTTTCACACTTTTCAGTCATGAACAGGTTCCAGTTTGAAAAACTGTAATTTGCACACAGAAACCACTTATATAACCAAGCACACCCCCCTCAGGAAATCAGGAAACAGGATCCAATTACATGGTTAAAAACAATAACCAGCTCTCGGCTTAAATGTCTCAATATACGCCCCAAATTCTCAACGTATGTCGTAGAGACTACACATAAACCTTTGAAAGTGTCAATATATAAATTCACATAAAAAACTATTACCATGCACTCCAAAAATCTCAACATATGACAAACCAACCTCCTTACACCATACAGTATATTCTCCACACTTTAACACATACCCAAAAAATATTATCATACAAACCCCATAACATTTACATTTTCTTAGCGTACTCTTGAAAGTCACTCTACATGCGCATAAAAATCTCTATTTACGCCCGTAAGTCTCAAAATATGCTTGAAAAACACATCAACCATGTAATCCCGAGAGTCTCAACATATGCCCGAAAATTTCAACATCCATGTAAACTCGAAAGTCTCAATATATGCTCGAAAATCTCAACATGCATGTTAGCCCGAAAGTCTCAACATGTGCTCGAAGATCTCAACATCCATGTAACCCCTAAATTCTCAACATCAATGTAAGCTCGAAAGTCTCAACATATGTTCGAAAATCTCAACATCCATGTTATCCCTAAAGTCTCAATACAGCCTCAGAAGTCTAAACACAAGCTTAAAAGTCTACACCTGAAAGTCTCTAAATACACGTCTAAAAACCTGACATGCATATAACATGCCTAAATTTCTCAACATACAATGTACGACAAAAGTCTCAAGATAAGTAAAACATATGTTTATTCAAAATATTATCGACCATTTTTGTTTGCTCGCTTGATTACAACAAAAATATGCAAAAGATTCATATAGCAAATATTCGTACGTAGGATTTATTTTCAAAGCGGATATCTATCGCATTTGACATGGTGCTAGGCGAATAGGTGCCGTAGTGTCTCAACGATGCGAGTTTGACACCCACCCACAGGGATTTGACCAAAGATAGACAAAAATATGATAGATTAGGAATCTGATTTTAACAGTGTTTGGTTAGTATTCAGATAGAATAGAGAGTGGAAACTGGGAATGTGCCAAAGGGACAACAACCTGACCAAATAGCAGAAAACAGCTCAAGGCTA
This sequence comes from Mytilisepta virgata, assembly GCA_028015205.1. Taxonomy (NCBI): domain Eukaryota; kingdom Metazoa; phylum Mollusca; class Bivalvia; order Mytilida; family Mytilidae; genus Mytilisepta; species Mytilisepta virgata. The sequence continues at coordinate 3,806,221 of JAPWFG010000016.1, forward strand.
CCATTTGGTCTTCAACGCACCGAGAAAATCCCGCACGCGGAGGCGGGCTTCAGCTGGCCCCTCAACTATAATGCATACTAGTTAAGCGAAATGGACGGTACACTCAACTCCTAAACATACAAATGAATAAAAAAACACACAAGAATATCAAAATTAAGAGGTTTCTGGCTTGGGACAGGCGCAAAACAAGTCTCAAACAAAGACAAAGATGACTCAGATGTAACAAAAGCATTAACACAAAGACTAAACAAGGTTGAACAAATATGTGAACATGTCCGGGACAAACTTGTCACCCCTGAATCTGCACAAAGCAACAGAAATAGAGACAATCAAAATGAGATGCGAAATTCCTACCACCAAACCGAAAATCCGCTACAAACTGATGGGGAAGTACAAAACAAAAGAGCTCAAAATTCTAATAATCAACAAAACCAGCTCCATGTCATAGGATCCTCCATAGTTAAAGACCTGCAAAAAAGAAAGTTGTATAAATTTAGAAAAGTCAACATAACAGTTCTAAGAGATAAAACTTTAGATGGTGCTTCAGACTTTATTGAAACTAATGATCCAAAAGCAGATAACTTTTTGTTCCAAGTAGGCTCAAATGACTTGGAATTAAGTGAACCAGGCTTCGTCGCAAAAAATATGGAAAATCTTGTTATTAAAACTCAGAGGCAAAACCCAGAGAGTAACATTATTATTAGTGAAATTCTGCCCCGATTCTACAGAAATTACTGGCAAAGTCGTGAATATGAGAACAAACGCATTGAATGCAACAGAATCATTAGAGAGATGTGTAATGACCTAGGTGTTAGATATATTGAGCACACAAATCTACGTCAAATTCATTTCAGTGATGGAATTCATCTGAGCAAAGATGGTGGCATTGGATTGTATGTTTTAAATCTTAAACGAATTCTTAATCCAATTATGGGAGTGAAAAGTCAGCACGCTGAAAGTTACAATTATTCATTTGATTCTTCAGCCAAAAACTATGAAATGCCAAAGAGAAAGATGTTCTTTCATAGAAATCACCAGCATGGTTATAATGCGCCTGTAGATAGAAATGAATTCAGAAGTAACTTTAGAAACAACCGCAACCAAGATGCCAATCCTGATATAAATATCAGACTTCTAAGAATGGCCTTAGGTTTATATTAGTAAACATAAATAAAGTAATGCCAAATATACTGACTGATACAATGTATATGCACATGTAACTTTGGGATTTTTTTTTTTTTTTTTTTTTTTTTTTTTTTTTTTTTTTTTTTTTTATAAACATGTGTACACCTACTCATTTGTTCAATAATTGATGTCTTATACTGAAAAAAGATGTTCTTTACAATTTTTATTTGTTAAATATACATATATTTTCTTTGTTTTTAAATCTTTTATAGATGAAACCTATTGGAGAACATAGGGAGACACTTTTCTAATTGTTGTTACTTTGTTGTTACATAGAAGAATTGAGTTATCTTTCTTTGTGCATAACTGATTAAGAAGACAAGTGAAGTTTTTCTGATAAATTGAAGTTCATAACAACTCTTTTTTATTATTATTATAAATTTACAAAAATAGTTAGATGATAAAGTTTCATAAATTTGTTTAATAGATAAATCAATAAATGCATAAACTAATGATTTTAAAGTACACTATTAAATCTGACTAAATCCTTAATCTGACCTGTGTAATTGCATATTTTTTCTGTATTATGATTAACACTTTATGAATATGTTGAATTCATTGACAATAAGTTCTTGGAATATAAATGGTTTGGGAGGCAAATGCAAAGATGATTTTTTCTTAACTAATATTAAAAATGATATCAATATTCTATTAGAAACTTGGAAAGGCACTGATTCAGATGTTAATATTCCTAATTTCAAAATTATTCAAAAATGCCGAAACAAGACCCGTAGATCAAAACGATATAGTGGAGGTATAGTCATATTTTATAAATCCCATATACAGAAAGGGATAAAAGAGTTAAAAGACTTGAGTATATCACCCAATAGGCTGTGGCTTAAACTTGATAAAGATTTTTTTGGATTAGCTAAAGATATTTTTCTTTGTGCTTGTTATATACCACCAGTAAACTCTCCTCATTATAATGATGACTATATAAAACTAGAAAGTGAAATATCACAAGTAGCTGATAAAGGAAGCATTTTATTAATCGGTGATCTTAATTCAAGAATTGGTAATCATTTAGATTTTATTGATAATGAAGGCGAGATACATCCATCCATTCAGGAAATTTTACCTGAGGATTATTGTAATGATTTATACATAAACAGAAACTCATTAGATAATGTGTTCAACACACAAGGGCAGCAATTAATTGATCTTTGTATTGCCTCCCAACTAAGAATTCTAAATGGTCGCTTTATTGGTGATAATTTTGGTAATATGACTTGTTATAAATCTAATGGATGTAGTGTTGTTGATTATGCTTTGACCAGTGTGGATCTCTTTGAAAATGTAATCTTTTTTCAAACATTAAATCCAAATTATTTGTCTGATCATTCTCAAATAGTAGTACATTTAAAATGTCAAATAAACAAAAACTTTTTAAAAAAGAGTGGCAATTTACACACAATAGACTTTTTATATAAATGGGAAAATGTCTCTAAAGAAAAGTTATATACTGCTTTAGAAGATAAAGCCATCATAGATAATATCATTAATTATGAAAATTCTTTATTTGATAATGATAGTTTTGGTATAGATAAGGCAGAATCTGATTTAAATTGTATTTTCAAAGATCTGTCCATAAGATCTTGTAAAATGATATCAATAAAGAAGAAGAAGAAGAAGATAAAGAAAAAGCCCTGGAATGATAAAGAGTTATCAGACACTAGAAAGACATTATTTTATTTAGGCAGCCTCTTAAGTAGAGATCCATATAATCAAGATTTCAGGACAAGATTCCTAAAGTGTTCAAAAGAATGTAAAAAAATGATTAAAAGAAAAACACAGAAATATAGAAAAGAAATATTTAATAAACTTATTACATTAAGAGACACTGATCCTAAGCAATACTGGAAACTTTTAAAGTCTCTTAAATATGAAGATTCTAATAAAACTATAGAACTTCAAGCTGGTTTTGATGATTTAATAAACCATTTTAAAACACAAGGGGACGCCCTTGAGTTTGATAAGAACTTTAAAGAAAAAGTTGAATCTGAGTCAAACGGATATCCTTTATTTAATGAAGTTACAGATAGGCCATTTAACTTAACTGAATTGAATAGATGTATTAAAAAGTTAAACACAGGAAAAAGTGCTGGACCTGATAAAATTTCTAATGAAATTATTAAATATAGTAGTATTGTTACTAGTAAATCTATTATTAAACTTTTTAATTTAATTTTGGACTCTGGCAAATATCCAACTAGTTGGAGAAAGTCTTTTATAATACTTATACATAAATCAGGGGATAAAAATAATATTAATAATTACAGGGGTATTTCCCTACAAAACTGCATGGCAAAACTGTTTAGTGCAGTAATTAATGCTAGACTAGTTGATTTTTATGAAGATAAATTTGCAAACCAACAATTTGGTTTTAGAGTCAATCATAGGACCACTGATAGTATATTTATATTAAAATCTTTAATAACCAAGTATTTAACAAAAAAGAAGACTAAAATATTTTCTTGTTTTGTTGATTTAAGACGTGCCTTTGATACAGTGTGGCATGATGGACTCCTGTATAAATTGAGGGAAAACAATGTTGGCATTAAACTTTTTAGCATTATTAAAGATATGTATAAATCGTGTGAGTCTTCAATTAAAATTGAAAACACTTTTTCAGACTATTTTCAAATCAAAAGAGGTGTAAAGCAAGGTGATAGCTTGAGTCCCACATTGTTTAATTGTTTCATTAATGACTTGCATTCAGAATTTGATAACCATTGTGATCCTGTATGTTTAGATAAGACATATCTTAGTACATTAAGCTTTGCAGATGATCTGGTAATTTTATCAGAAACAGCCTCAGGACTACAGCAAGCACTTAATAAGTTGGAATTGTATTGTCATAAATGGCAATTAACAGTCAATACAAGTAAAACTAAAATTATTGTTTTCCAAAAGAACTCAAAGGCAAGTTTTATCTCTAATAATTTTTGTTATAAAAATAATATATTAAATGAAGTGAAGGAATTTAACTTCTTAGGCACTATTATTTGTCATACAGGAAAATTTAAGTCATCTCAGGAACTTTCTAAAAAGGGATTAAAAGCACTATTCTCTATTAAAAAGTATGTGTCTAACTTCAAACATACACCAGTAGAACTGTCATGTAAATTATTTGACAATTTAATCAGACCTATAATTTTATATAACAGTGAGATCTGGTATATGGATGATTATTTCTCAATGTATAAAGCACTTCAAAGATCTAATGTAAGTGGAAAAAATGTTGATATACTATCATTTTCTGATAAGCCTGCTTTTGAAAAAGTACACAATAAATTTTGTAAAAGTGTTTTGGGTGTAAGAAAAACAGCATGTAATATTGCTGCAAAATCTGAACTTGGTAGATTACCACTAGATTCTTTTATTAAAACACAAGTTATTTGCTACTTTTCTAGACTAAACTGTATAGATATAAACCCTCTTGTAAAAGAAGCACTCTATTTAAATAAAAATCTCCATACAGATGGTGTGTATACTTGGTATAGCTTTGCTAGATCTGTTATGACGGAATTCGAAATAGATTATGAAAATTTTGAGAATGACAATAAAAGTTTTAAGGAAATTAATAAGTTACACATAAAAAAAGAAAACAAAAAAACTATTCAAGAGAAATATGATGAACTTATAATAAATAAAATATCTAGCTTTGATGCTTCCTCGAAATTATACCTTTACAGCAAGTTAAAGTCTGATGTTAATGTTTCAGACTACTTAAATCTTCAAAACTTTAATAGTAGAAAAATACTTACCAAACTACGTATTAGTGACCATAATCTAGAGATTGAACTTGGTAGATACAAGAATATACCAAGAGAACAAAGACTTTGTAAATCATGCAAAATAATTGATGATGAAGCGCATTTCTTCTTTCATTGTAAAATTAATAATAATATAAGAAGAACATTTATTGACTTAATACAAACAAAATATGCTAATTTTAACCAGCTTGACGCCATTGATAAATTAATTTTTGTACTTAACCCAAATATGGATGTTTTGCCCACGGTTGTTGATTTTGTAAAGCAATCATTTGAGTTGCGACAATGAGATCCACATTGGTCAAATTCATACATATTTGTAAATACTTTAATATCTTTGGTTGTATCCATTGGTATGTAGTTACATGTTCATTGTTTTTGTATGTTTGTGTTTGCTTAACCTCTTGAGGTTTTTATTATGCAATAAAGTTGATTTTTTTTTATATAAGTAAGTTCAACGGGATAAATCTCTTTAATGTGCACACTGAAGTCGTCATTATTTACAGCCAAAATATCATCCAAATATCTATAAGTATACATATTATATGTAAATATCCAAGATGTATACATATTGTCGTTCCTATTGAAAAAGTAGTATGAGTGTTATTTACAAAGGAAGATTTTCAACACTTACATAAATCTGTTCTATTTGGTTCGACAATTATATATGCATTTGAATCTTCTTAGTAAAACATATGCATTGAATATTGCCGATGATGCATTAATTGGGGTCTCATAAAGTGAGTACGTTAATAACTCTGAATTTTAAAAACTTCTGATTAAATAATGCGAATGATTACAAGATAGAGACATGTTTTGTTTCAAACGAAATTTTTTACCTTATCTTTTAGAACTGTTGTAATGGGAAAAAGATATCAATGCGAGGAATGTCACAAATCATATTCTTCACGATATAAGCTACGTTCTCATATAGGAGTTGCTCACAAGGGTGAAACAGAATCAGTTAAGTGTAGATACTGCAACAAAGTATTCAGCAGCCCCAACGCAAGAAAACAGCATGAGAAAAATAAGCATTTTGGGATAACGGACTTTAATTGTACTATTTGTGAACGAGGCTTCACGACAAAATATTCACTTGATGCTCATAAAAGACGCCATCACGATCACCTGCGCTTAAAATGTAAAACATGTGGAAAGACGTACATTTGGAAGAGAAACCTAATTGAACATAAATCAAATTGTGGAAAATCAAAAGGAGAGACGTACACATGTGATACATGTCAAAATACCTATACATTGAAAAGGAATCTGGCCCGGCATCTTAGTTTAAAGCATGTTGCATCAGAAAATAACAATAAAATATGTGCAAAGTGTGGAAATATATATGTTCATCAATCTTCCCTGAACAGACATATGAAGAAAAATCACTAATTATGGATTTTGTGGAGAGAGTTGTTTTTATTATTATCAAATTAATTCATCTGCAACAAATCGGTGTGCAATGTCGCTCATTTACACATATAGACATACAATGTATGCAGTTGTAAATGTTGCCGAAATATGTTTTCTTGGATTCATCAAAATCTAAAATAATTCCTGTATAAATTTTACACGAGTTATTTGATATATCTCAAAATTTTATATATTTGATAAAGTTTTAAAAAAAGAGGATAAAATCTTTATTTACTTTCAAGTATTACATGTAAATAATAAAATTACACGTGAAATTTTATACATACATGTACTAGAAATTGCAATATTTTTTAAATCATACTAAGTGTAAAAGTTATTCTCTTTTCATTGGTTAGTTGTGTGTCTCTCTATTGTTGCCTAGTCGGGTCTAGAATTATGTGAAATACAAAATAGGATATTAATGAGGAAGCTATTGAAATCAGAACAGGAAATAAAAATTGTAATTTTGTAAAAGCAATGATGGTCAGCTTCATTCATTTTGTATTTACATGTAAGTTATGATTAATTATATTATCATTATAATACTAATTCAATTTACTTAATATGTTTATTGTTATATTGTTATTGTATCATCGAAATCCTACAGCCTAGTTAAGTTGACTGTATTCGCCACAGCCTGGTCATTGTGCAATTGTGATAACTTGCAACCTATAACTGCGCATGTATTGAGCAGTTCAAAACGGCTTCTTCGTGTATACAAGAGCATCTTTTGTAGATTAAAGTTCTACATGACTTTGTATGATCAAGATATAATTATTTCATGACATTCGATATATTTCAAATATTAATATGTTAACTCCTTAAATAAATACTAATAATCTTTATCACAAAAAGTTAATTTGAATAGTGCAAGTTTTCAACAGTAGAGATCCTTTGGAGAACGTCAGGGTTGAGATCATTTCAAAAGTCCGTAGCAAATAGCTTTATCTGTCGAATTTTCAAAGCAACCGTGTAAATTTCAGATGAAAAGATGAAAGCAACCACTAATTTTAGATGGAAAGTACCTTAAACCATAAATATGTACCATCACGTTAAGAACAATTTTCTAATTACTTTAGAATCCGTAAAAGATGACTTCATAGCAAGGTAATTGACCTTTGATGGTTTCATTGAAGACATACATGTAACTATAGTTAACTCATGAATAATTAGGCTTTGAACCAAAGGAAGCTAATTTTAAGGTCAAGTTGTGATACGAAAAAGACCTTGCAATTATTCTCTAAACAATTACCATCATAGTATTTTTTGCGTATTTACAAGGAGTTGTGTGCCTTATTAGTATTTCAGCAATCGTTCGTAGATTGTTGAGTTAATCCACGGCTGGTACATAAAGGCAAGTAACCATGCCTTTAAAATATGATAACTTTTTTGAAAGAAGGTAACACTGTGGTACCATTTGTTCATGTATTGATCGACTCTTTATGAGAATAGCGAGCGGTTATCATCCGCAAGCAATAATATTATTTTCCGCGCACTTTCGAAGAAAGATCGGGGATATAGCGATTGTCATCGTTCATCCGACACAATTTCTTGTGGCATCAACTACTCCTTCACTTTTAGGTTTAGGAATTTAATTTCTATCTAGAATGGTTTCATACTTCCTGCATATGCGCAATAAGGTTATGGAATTTTTATTTTCTGAACAAGGGGCCCAAAGAGTTCGAAATTTGAAAATTTTGAATTTAAGCTTTTGATCTAAACTGGTCTTTCATTTTTCAATTTATGCATTTATTTCTGTACAGTATGTGGATGCGCAATAAGGTTTTAGAATTTTAATATTCTAAAATTAGGGCTCACAGGGGTCGAATTTGAAAAATTGTCAATTTAAGCTTGTGACGTAAACTCGTCTTTTGTTTTTCAATCCTATACAGTAGTGTTATACTCCATATGCAGATTCGGAATAAGGTTTTACAATTTTGATTTTCTAAAATTGGGCCCAAAAGGAGTCGAAATTTTATATTTAAATTTAAGCTTGTGACCTAAATTCCACTTTGATTTTGCAATTATTTTTTTTTTTATATATAGTATTGTCCTACACTTTATGTGGATGCGAAATAAGGTTTTAGAATTTCGATTTTTCAAGCTGGGCTGAATTTCAAAAATTGTAAGATTAAGCTTGTGATCTAAGCTTACTGATTAAAATTGTTAATAGAATGATTTCATACTATTTCTGGATGGGAATAAGGTTTTAAATTTTTGACATTGGGTAAGTGCCCAAACTACTTACGGGGGTGCGCGATTCCGATAGTTAAGTTTTCTAGTGTATGTAGTCGCATGAATATTTTTAAATATTGTTTTATATTTTTTTTTTATAATTATTAAATTTACAATTAAGACACTTCTTCAGATTTAAACATTTTGATGCAACTTACAGGTATCCCAATTTTGTTACAAATTATATAACATTATTATTCTTAATTATTCAAGTACATATTTACGAAATTATTGTTTTTATTATTATTATTAATAATAATAATATATAATTTCTGATAATGAAGAAACAGATCACCCTTTTAATATTTCATAAATTAAAATATAATAATAAAAAGAATTAAAACATGGTAAAGCAGCGGGACCTGACAGAATAATAAATGAAATAATAAAGCATTCTAGTCCAGTTTTAGTTAAATGTATTGTGAAAATTTTCAATATCATATTAAATTCTAGTAAATATTCAGATAAATGGAGTGGGTCTTTTCTAATTCCTATTCACAAGTCGGGAGATAAATCAGATCCTAATAATTATAAAGGAGTTTCTCTTATAAACTCTCTTGCAAAAATTTTCAATGCAGCACTTAATAGAAGGTTAATTTAAGTACTAAAAAGTAAATTGAGTAATAATCAATTTGGTTTTAGAGAAAACCATAGAACAGTGGATAGCATTTTTGTACTCAAGTCTCTGATAAATAAGTATTTACATAAAAATAAAAAGAAATTTTATGTCTGCTTTGTAGATCTAAGAAAAGCTTTCGATTCTGTTTGGAGAGAAGCTTTTGTGTATAAACTTGGGACGATAGGAATTGGGAAACAAATTTACAAAATTATAAAAAATCAATATGAAGATACAAAGTCATCTTTAAAATATAAAGATCTTAACACTAGTTTCTTCCCTATTTTGAGAGGGGTGAAACAAGGGGACTCTTTGGGACCCTCTCTTTTTTTGATATTTTAATTAATGATATTGTCAATAATTTTGACTAGGATGAATGTTATCATATGAAACTTATAAATACTAAAATCGGAAGTCTATAATTTGCAGATGATCTTTGAGTTTTATCAGAAACAAAAGAGGGGCTGCAGAAAGGACTGACTAATCTTTCCAAACTTAATGTCAATAAAACTAAAACTATGATTTTCACAAATAGAATAACTAAACCAGACCCATCAATTATAACATATAATAACACAGTTATTGAAAATGTTCAGGAATGTAAATTTTTAGGATTAGTGTTAAAATGTAATGGTAATTTATCTCAGAATTGGTGCAAAGGGCCAAAAAACACTATTTAGCATAAAATCATATACTAAATCCTTGAATAACATTCCCATTAAGGTTGCCTGCAATTTATTTGATTCCTTAATTAGACCAATTATGACTTATAATGCAGAAGTGTTATACTCTGATGTTTATATTTCAATGTATAGAGCTAAGATTCGAGCTAAAAAATCAGGAAAGGAAGTCGATTGTACATGCAGTACATGTAATTTCATGGATAAAAATCCAATAGAAAAATTACATTTGAATTTTTGCAAATTAATATTGGGTATCAGAAAGAATGCCTCTAATTTAGCTTGTAGACTGGAAATAGGGAGACATCCCATAGAACATTTTATAAAAACCCAAAGTTTATTATACCTGAATAGATTTACTGATTTTAATCTTAACCCCTTATTGTTAGACGCTATGAGCTAACAAAAGAATTAGACTCTAAAGGAGTGTATACTTGGTATACTTACGATAAAGAAATTTCGAAGGAAAATGATTTAGATCTGCCCTTGGAGTCTAATTAAAAATAGAAACATATCAAGCCCCTAGTAAAAAAAAGTTAATGTATATTATAAAAAAAAAACTTTATAAATAGAACTGAAGGCACAAATGATAAAAGTAAACTCTTCCCGTATAAACACCTGAAAAAGAATAGTGATGGTGAATTTGATGGTGAATTTGATTTAAATTCCCCAAATTTCATATGCCGAAAATATAAAACCAAGCTTAGAATGAGTGATCATAACCTAAAAATAGAAAAATGTAGACTTATAACATACATAGAAACAAAAGATTATGTTCAGTATGTAATATTTAGACGATGAATATCATTTTCTACTAAACTGTAAAATAAATGAAGAGTTGAGAGATGTATATTTGCATAATATACTTATAGATTATCCAGCTTTTTATAATATTACAAAAAACTAAGTATGTTGCGAAACAGCTCATGCGACAATAGATAACAAGAAAAATAAATGGAAATGGTGAGCTGTCAAAAGGGGCGTAAAACGACTAAAATGTATGAAATACACAAGTCGAACAAAACCAAATATAAAATCGTAAAACAACAACAAACTAAAAAGTTAAAAATACTCAACTATAGAGTATTTTTAACTTTTTAACAAAAAGTCATTAGAATTGAGGACAGGAGACTCTTAAAATGTTTGCTTTAAGTATTACTTTTTTTGTAAAAATGTTGTAATTTGTCGCAAACTAAATTAGTTTAATGACAATAAAGTATTTGATTTGATTTGATTGATTAATGATTCAAGTACACCTTTTTAATTTATTTTTTAATATAATAGTGCTTTGACATAAATATGAAGATGTTGACGAAAGGCATGATAATCAGGAAACTTTTTGTGAGTTTATGTTTTTGTACCTTGCAATATGGGACCATCTCTATAACCGGAACAACTGTCTACATGTAGATCTGATTTTCTTTTCAAGAGTCTGGAAAAGGGAAAGGAGTAAGGCCACACAAACAGGCGTTACTGTTTGTTTCCTGTTTGTCTGCCTTGTAACTCTTGACTTCTAAACACATAATTGTACTTTTTTCTGCATTTCATCATCTTTATAAGTTATTCCCATCATTATATTAAACGAAATGTATGTACTATAAATGTTATTATTCAAATCACCCTCACGTAGCATCAATATTTCATGTATGTTTCAATTATTGTCAAGATTTTTATGGAAACGGATTAATATAAGCTTCAGTATGCTTGTTTCCGAATCCAACTACTGTATTATTTGTATGCTATATAATTGATTGTTTATTTGAATAAATATGTTTAATCTAAGTTTTGATTTATGAAATTCGGATGAAGGTACGTGGAATATGTCAGAGTTAGAATTCGAAACAGAACTAGGGTTACCGTTAGGATTGGTTTTAGGGTAAGTGCATTATGTTCTTCAGTAGGTGTTACCGTTTAAAAAGAGAAAGATGTATCTTATCCCATGTATTAGCGAATAATGAAAATGATATCAACAAGATCAGAAACAATGAACTTCACTAGAGCACCAGCAGTACCGGTAATTCCGCCGTCATCATTCGCCTCAAAAAGATAAGAAGCGAAAAGCAGTATGAGCCTGGAATGAACCAACAAGGAGTTTAGACCTGATGGTACTGTGAGAGAACTTTCCAAACTTCTCTCCCACCCCTTCCCTCCTCTTTTGAGATGAGGTTTTCTCCATGTTTAGCATGTCTAACTCTCCAAACGCAGAAGAATCATATACGTTAAGAAGCCTCTGTATCCAACCGATTTATTCTAGAGCAGCCTTGAGCAGTAAAAATATAATCCCAAAAAGTGAGAAGTGTAGACCTGGGAAGAGAATCTTCTCTTCTTCATGAAATAATCCTTCCTTTTCCCTCTTGCTTCCTCGTTACCAGCTGTTAAAGAAGACCTCACTACAAAGCAAACACAGTATGACAGGCATAGCGATATTACAAATACCATGAAAAGACAAAGCATCCTTGTATAGAGATATAGGCCACAAATCCTCTTCATTCAACAGCCAAAGAAACAGCCCAGATGTGTGACCTTCCAGTAGCCTTTTCTTCGGGATGACTATGGAGACTAAGGACATCAGGGTCGAATAAAGGACTATATCTCTTCTTCTCCTCCTTCTTTTTCAACAACAAGATGAGCATGTGAGGTAGCAAAGAGCAGAATGGGTATACTTCCGATCAGCAAAAAACAAAAAAAAAGATCACAGAACTCATATGATGCTTGGGATGCATTGACCCTTCGGTGACTGGATCAACCCCGATCTTATACATTATGATGGCAGACTCATAAGTCAACTTGAATACTAAGTGAAGAAAAGATTAAGTAATCCAATTACGATAATCCACTTCCGAGACTATCGGCTGTTGCCTAACGCTGAAAGTTAATATACAAAGACTATTGTCATTAGCAACTATTTTGTTGTGGGAGGGAAAAATTAAGTTTGCTAAAAATAATTAATAACTTGATACGTAGCTTCAAATCGTGAACCTATTCATAATATCCAAAACATATTTTAAGAACTCTTCAAGACAATTGATCTCTTGTTATGATTGACTGAACGGAAAGGTAGCTTTTTATAATCTGAAAATAATCATAAGAAGAGTTAATGAGACGCACATCGATCATATTGAAGAAAAATAAATATATTTTCCACTAGTGTCCGTTGAAGATTTTAAAGGTTCATTTGCATCACACGCTTTGTAATACAGTGGCAATGATATTGATTCATTATCATTAAAATTTTCCATCCAACGTGTTCGGAACTAGATAATTTAAAACTCTCTTTATTACATCTACATCTATGAGCACTGACGCTACATCCATCTTTAAAGATCCTAATGATGTTGAAAACTTGACTCGCCTCCATGACAAATATGTAATTGTCCCAGCGGACAAAGCCCCAAATAACATCGTTTTGTGTGCAAGTACTTTTATATTGAGTGTCATAGAAACGAGTGGTAATAGTAAACACTGCTGGTAACCCAACTTATACACCGACTACACTCACTAAGCAGGGCGTCCTTGATAACCACAAGACAGTTTTTCATTCCTTTGGTATTTCTACAAAGGGTGAAGAAATGGACCTACCTGCTCTTTATTGGATTCCTAAACTACATAAGAATCCGTTTAAACAAAGGTACATTTCTGGGTAAGCTAATTGCTCTACAAGGTCTCTTTCAACGATTTTAACATTCATACAGTGCAACTTGCTTAATCCGACACCTGAGTATTCCGACAACTTGTGACATCCGACAAAACTTTCCGGTCCCGAAAAATGTCTATAACAATATTTGTCAAAAAAAACTTGTGTATTCCGAAACCTGTTCCGAACTTGTGTAAACATTTTAATAACTGTAATTAATTATGTGCCATGTGTTTGTTTTGCAATTAAGGTGTGTTTTCAAATTACACTTCAATAATATCCAAGCAAATATATAAAAAGAAGCTAATTATATTTATAACAATTTTATTAAATAAGAATATGATAAAGTACAAAAAATTGTTCACATTATATTTTTTACTAAGGATGGAATTCATTTAAGATCATATCTAAAGCAAAATACAAAGTTAGCACTATAATAAAGTTTATTTTTCACACAATGTAATGCATTTTATAGACACAGCAAATATAAACTTATATTTTCAAACATATCTGGGACAATACGACAATATTAGCACAATACATAGAACAAAGCACTATATCACAATACAAAGTAGATTGTCATTCACAGAGTTCATCAATATATCAATTGCCAAGCTTTAACAAATAAGAAGCTGCATCACCATACTCAATAAATGTTTTTACACCAGTTGTCAATTCTGTCTTCAATGTTTCATGTCTTTCGTCGATGTCACGGTACTTCTTTGCCCTTTTGCGTTTGTGTCCACCATTCGAGAATTGTTCTATCTTGACTTCTTTGGCTGCCTGTTCCTTTGTGTAGAAGGTACCATCACAGTAGATTGTCTCTGCGGCACATGGGTGCAGTATGTTTTCTGTTGTTGAGAATATGAGTATCTTGTCGATATCTCCATCATCTGCTTTGAAGAACTGCTCTTGACTGGTAGTTAGTCTGAATTTACCCTCTAGTTGTATGGCTGATCGTGTAATGGAATTGGTGGTATAGTTTTTTGGCGGCACCTGTAGAGTGAAGACTTTTTAGAGTCAAAGGTAGGGGTTCATTCAACCTATGCCTACATTTTGAAAAAATATATAAAAAGGTAAAAAAAGTTTGTAGGCATAGGTTGAATATTGTATAAACATAAATGTCTTGTGTAAACTTTGTCTAATTAAAAAGATAATTGGTTAAGTCAGATATTTGGGTATTTTTGAATCTCAACTTTTTTTTGTTTTATATGGAAATTGCACAATTGTTAGATATGTAGCAGTTTATGTGTGTCATATCCTTTCGAGACTTCATATAGATTAAATTGCAGCGTTTTTTGATGTGTTGCATAACCTCATCTACTTGGAGTTGGATTCTGTCGTCTGTATGGTTATGCCTCTGTGGAAGTTTAACTAATTTGTTGTCAAGAGTATTTAGTGTGGCATGGCAGTTGGAAATAGTACATATCCAGTAACATCTGTTGCCTCGTCGTGAATTTACTCTGAACTTGTAGCCATTATGTACTAAATTCTGTAACTTAAAATTATGATTGAAACGTGAGGGTCATGCTTTTTTATACCTATTCAGGCTTGGTATGCTCATCATCAATTTGACAATTTAGTTAAGGCTTGGCAAACTCAGTATGAATTTCAATAATCACAGAAAGTGAACACCATTCATAGTGCCTCATTAAATATATAAAATATGTGATTGAAATATAACTAATTTTAAGATAGGCTTGGTATATTCACTTTAAGCTTCATGCCATAAATGAATAGCTTTCAGCGTGCTGTACTGAAATATTATACTTATATTTATTATTTTTAACCTTCCAATACATTAGGTTTTCAATAGGGAAGATAGGCAAGGAAAATTGAGATCTTTATAAAGCGTAGGGAAAACGGAGGCCACAGTGCCTTCCATACCTATATCAGCAGAGTTTGTCACCAGTACAAAGTATATAGTACACACCACACAAATTATGTGATACTGATTTGATAAAATACCATCACAAATTTTCTACAAAACATATAAATAAATTAGTCCTTTCACTCTTACATTGAAATCATTTAAATAAGTACTTTCAATCTAAGAATTGTAAGTTGGTAACTCAAAAACTCACCAAAACTTCCACAAAATTACGTAATAATAAATAACTAAACACAAGAGATATACAGTGAATTATTTAAATACAGATTATAAGATATTCAAGGCGCAATTTCCAGAATTGGAAAGTCGCCTTCCAAACTCACTTACTACCTTCCAACACTTTTGAACATTTTTAACCAATAACAGTCCCCACATATTCAATTTGCATTTACTTGTCCTTATATTATCATTTAGGCTTTCAAAACTTTTATATCGAACACTTTTATTTATTTTATTTGTAACTCACATTTATAAAATAAATATTAAATCAAATTCATACATATTATAAAAATTTGGGTTTAAAACAGTTGTATTTACCTGTAATTTACCTGTAATTAACCCCTGTAATTATGACTTAATTGTTATATAAACACCTATTGTATTTTGTCTGTAAGCATTCCTTGAATATGATTTTTCAAAATGTAGGCATAGGTTGAAGACACCAAGGTAGGTAGTTTAGCAGCAATTTCTCTGGTCTGGGCATCCCAAGGGGCATCTCTGAGCTTAGATATCTCTTCATCATATATTGATGGAATTGGTTTTATCTCAGTTTTAGCCCTATATTTAATGATACTGAGTATCCTTTTGCCCTCTACTGCACCTTTGTTTTCTTTTTTTTATTATTTTATCAGCATCCAAGCTCCAACATGAATTAATGTCAAAGCTTCATTCTTATTAAACAGTGCTCAGTCGGGCTATATAATCATGATTAGCCAGAGTCTGTTTTTAATTAATAACAATGATGTTATTTGTCACTTTCAAACATTAATTATTGTGATAAATGAATGTTGTAACCCAAAATTATCTTTCTTAAATATTTCATAATTTTTCTCTGATTCGAGAAATATTTCATTCCAAAATGCTAATTCATAAATTTATTTTTACAAATTTATTTATGAATTTATTTATACAACTTATTTTAATTTTTAATTAGAATGAGTGATTTTTTTCCAAATTTTACATGATTTAAAACATAAAAAAAAGTTTTTATTACCTTATAAAATAAATAATCAATTGTTATAAAAACAAGTCTGAAACTTATTGCTATTTGTTTACTTAATTAATTGTTTATAGAATTACAACTAAATTCACAAATTCCCACTCTGCCTTAGTACAATTCCCATTTCGCCTTAGTACTTTTTTTATCTTTTTTACCTGTATTTACCAGCTAAGGCGAAATGGGAACACACGGTTCATTCCCGTTTAGCCAACTTCTTGAATTTTTAGGTATTACAGGTAATACAATACAATAATATGTTAATTAGCTGATTAGTGAAAATACTAAAGTAACTACTGAACCAGCTATGGATCACTGTAGTAACCCTGTAAGTGTTATTTCACATAGATAGATAAGATAAGATAAAATTTATTTTATTTAAGTGTCACATACTGATCATATACAATAAATATATATACATATAAAATCTCAGAACAATTTAAGTTAAAAGATCAGTACCCAGCCTAAATAGACTTACGAGACACTCTATTTACAAATAAGACTCGTTATTATATTATGAACAACTTGCAAGTAACATGCTTAAAATAAAACATTTTTTATAGTCATTTTAAAAAAGGATTAAAAAACAGAAACACGTGATCGACCACATGTGTAAAATAATTAGATTCAAATAATTAAAATATTTGACTTGAAAGTTAAATTAATGATGAAGTTAAAATTCTAAAAATATATATTCAAAGAATCAATTTATAATAAAAATTTTTAAATAACTTTGACGTAAAAATATTTTCTGAGAGAGATCATATTAGACCATGTAAAGAAAAAATCATAAAAATCTTTTCCTCCTTGCATAGAATTTACTTAATGTACTGGCTAACATACTCTGTATTTGCCTACAGTTCATTATTTCAACAAATTTGTTCTCAACGTTCATGGTATCAAAGTTATCTATATTACTTGAAGCCTTTTGAAAAAGATCATATCTAATGTCAGAGTAAAGGGGACATGTCATCAAGAAATGTATTTCATTTTCTATAGAGTTAGTATTACAAAATTTACAAAGTCTTTCTTCTAGAGGTGTTTGCGGCCTGGAATATCTGCCCGTTTCTATCGCTAACGGTAAAGCTCCACTCCGAAATAGTGCCAATGTTCGTCTTGTAAAGCGCGGGAGCTGACATGTCACATAGTGTTCGGTTTTTACATTACTTTTATACAGACGGTAAGTTCTCAGTTTATTACCATTAATATTGTTTCTGTCATTGTTTAGGTCTCTGAGGAATTGGTTTTGATCCAGTGTGTTTAACTTATCCTGGATTGACCGCATAGCAGTTTTAACACTTATATCAGTGTTTGTAACAATATTTGAAGAGTCTATCTCACTTATAAACTTTTCTACTTGCGAATGCCAGCCTTTTCTGCGACGCGAGGCCCAGGATGCAACTTTTGAAGTGAGTCTGAAGTCATCTGATCTGACAAGTTTACATTTCAGTCTAATACATGAAATTTTCTGTTTTGTAAAACACGATGTAAGTCCTAAGTCAGCTCGAACAGATAAATTTGACACCCGTTTCCCGACAGCCAGAAAATATTTAGCAGCCTTTGTTTGAACATTGTTAATAACGTTGTGCGAACGAGTTCCCCAGATTCCACTTCCATAGAACAGGATAGGTTCCACCATTGACGTATAGAGTTTATTGTATACATTCCATGTCATTCCACCTTCTGAGATGAATTTTCCAAATAATACACCCAGAGCTCTACTAGCTGATTTAGCCAGTTCTTTTACCGCTTTATTCATTGTAAGGTTTTCATCAAACCAAAGTCCTAAATATTTATAAGAGTCCGCATAAGAAAGATCGTGTGCCCCACAGTAGAAAATGTGTTGTGATAACTGCTCAGACTGAATTCTGAAGTGCACTACCTTTGTTTTTGCAGGGTTAATTTGAAGTTTCCAGTCTTGACACCATGCATCTACTTCGTTTAACATAAGTTGTAATTTTGATTCATCGGGTGCAATTACGGCAATATCGTCGGCATACAGCAAAATGCTAAGTTGTATATCATCAATAGGTATTCCGCATCTCAAACGGTTAATACGCTCCGTCAAGTCATTTACATACACAGCAAATAGGCTCGGCGATAGAAGACACCCTTGCTTAACGCCCGTCTGTACATTAAACCATGGTGTTAAAGATTCATTCACTTTGACCGCACATTTTACGTTATCATACAATGACTTCAACGCTGATAAAAACTTTCCATTAATTCCAAGTTTCATGAGTTTGTACCACAACATATTTCTCGGAACCGTATCGAAGGCTTTTCGCATGTCAATGAATGACACAAAAGTCGATTTTCTTGCAATCTTTCTGTCGTTAATTACTGAATAAAGGGTGTGAATATGTTCCTCACAGCTACGTTTTTCACGGAAACCATTTTGTTCTTCACAGAGTACATTGTTTTCTTCTAACCATGCGTTTAAACGAGTGTTTAAAACATAACAATATATCTTACTAGGAACTGAAATTAAAGTTATTCCCCTGTAGTTTAATGGGTTTCTCTTTTCGTCGGATCCGGCTTTAAAAATTGGTTTGATTATTCCAGATGTCCATTGCTCGGGTAGTTTTCCCAACTCAAAACAGCCGTTGCAGATTGTATATAAAAGTTCGATAGCCGCAGGATTTTTCAGAACCTCTGCCGGGATTTCGTCGATTCCACATGCTTTCCGGAATTTCGCATGTTCCACTGCTTTAATTATCTCCTCTCGTGTAATAGGATCGTTTAATATAGTAGAATCATAACTGTTATCATTGATAGTAGCATTGTTATTAACCACGTGGTCAGTGTTTTGATTTAAAAGATATTCAAAGTCAGTTTTCCATCGGTTGAGCACAAAATGTTTATCTGTCTGTATATTTCCGTTGTCATCTATTACGGCCCATGGGATAGATTCTTTTCTTTCGTTTGCGATACCCAGTTTTCCGATAGATTTCCAAAAATCTCTTTGATCAGACGAAAAAAGTTTCTCTTGTAGTTTCTCTTGTTCGGTAACCACATACCTCCGCTTGAATTTACGGTTTAATTTATCAAAATATTTTCGTTCTGAACAGTATTTTTCCTTTAAAGTCCTCTTTTGTAAGCTCGAAACATGGGATTTAAGCCAAGCTTTTTCACTAGAACATACTTTATCCCATTGAGTTTGTAAAGTTTCGTTCCAATAGGGTTTATACATCGATTTCGATTGTTTCGGTCTATTTCGGGAGTAAGTAGGTATCTTGTTGTCCATTTCATCCTTAACTAAAGAACAGAATTCGTCGTAAGCCGACTGAATATTTTGATTCACATACATTGAATTTTCAATACGTGTGATTGTGTCTTGAAGAGAGTGCAATATGTTATCATCAAACATAAAATTTTCTGGAATAGCATTTAACTTATATTTACGGTTTGAGTATACATTATCCTTGTGAATCTCAAAATTTGATTTAATTTCAGGTATTTTAATTGCACATGTAAGAACAGAATGATCAGGTATACTATAAGGATTAAAATTCACTAAATTTATCACATCTGATATTTTGTTAACTTTAAAATCGGACACAAATTCAAATTGCTCATACGGCACACAGATATAATCTACGACTGATTTTCCACGAGGTGATATGTACGTAAAATCATTAATGCCAAGTCTTCCATTTAACATTGCAAAATTAATATCGGTCAAAAATTCCACAAATAAATCACCATTCAAATTTTCGGTATAATCAATCACCGATCGAGGAGAAATATCATCAACTCCTTCTATGTAATCATTATTAATGCCACATCGAGAATTAAAATCGCCAAGGATCACTGTATATCCTTTATTTTGGTTGCAATAAACTTGTTGTAATAAATTATCGAAAAACCTTTCCTGGTCAATTGGGCGACTTGATTCATTCGGTGGCAAATAACATACTGCCAAACATATTGATAGGTCAGAAGATTTACTTTTTAACTGAATCCAAAGAATATCTTCAACACTTTTATCTAGTGGAATTATATCAAATTCATTCAAAATTTCCATCTTTATAAATACACCAACACCACCGGATCCTCTTACAGCATTCCTATGTATATCTTTGCGGTTGTTACCGTACCATTTGTAGCCATTTACATGTGGCTCCTCGGCACCTCGCAAGAATGTTTCGCATAATGCAAATACATCGCAGTCTAAGTTCTGCAGCACTAATTTACGAAACCTTGAGTTATCATTCTCCTTGAGGGACCACCCGCGACAGTTCCATATTCCAAACCGCAATATGTCCTACTGTTTCCTGTGAACGAGCTTGTTACCAACAAACATGAGTTCTTGATCTTTTCCAATTTCCTTAAGTAATGTCCTGACATTCCCTTGAAAGATTCTTGTTTCAAGGGGCATATCATTATCAATGTAAACTTTGTTATATAGGCGACTGTTCTTTAGGTCCCTTTTCTTCTTAAAAATGTCTTTTTTCTGGGCGGGATCTTTTAATTCTACTACCACTACACCTGGTATTCTATCATTACCATTCTTTCTACTTATAGAGTTAATGGCAATATTAGGTAAAGATAGACCGTCTCTGAACAAAGCTTGCACGATGTTCTTCGTAACTTCACTATTGTCCTTTTCACGTTCATCATAATTCAAGTTTCTGATAATGATATTATTACGAATGTCATTTGTTGGTTTATCACTGTTACTCTTTTCTTTAGAAATATTTTCATATGACTTCTGAACCTCTTCAATTTTCGAGTTCATCACGAGAATATCCTGTTTTAGTTCATCTTTCACCTTAGTGACTTCTTCTTGAATGTGAGATTTTAGTGCTGTCTGAATTTTGCTCGAAATCTTCTCTTCTATGTTCGTTTCAAGTTGGTTCATTCGATTGTTCATCATATTAAAACTCATTGAAATATTGTTTGCTAAGTTCTGAATTGCTGAGAACAGAAATAATTCCGATTCTGACATTTTTGGTACGTCGGCAGGTGATATGTTTTTCAGATTGTTATCCATATCGTTCTTTATCTTTTTCGGTTCAATATTTTCCGTATTAGATAACGACCTTTTGTGTGAGCCAATACACATTTTATCGACATTGGGATCATAATCTTTAAACTTAGTTGACATATCCACACTTTCACTTTGAGCGGTACTCACGAGTGTATTATCCAATGTATTTTCCATTATATATCACTTATTTACTTATCCACTGCAATAATTTTGGCTAAATAATGCAATAATGCAATAATATTCCAGTACAGAATGAAGTTGTTATCATGCAATAATAATCCACATAAACGAGATATAAGCACTAAATTATTCTAAATTTTCTCCTCTCAGATAATTTGTACGTCCACCATGAACTATCACGTGAGATAAATATTCTGATTTGAATTATCTATTGCATTTGTTACGTGATGTAAGAAATTGAGATTTTTGTTTAACGTCCAGTAGCAAATATTTCATGCTTCTTCAGGACGAGAACCTGTTCAATTAATCAAACAATCAAATAGTGGTGGGATGGGACAAAGGGGAACCAATGTTGACTACCAATGTAAATGGAGGATGGTTGGTTAGGTTCGGTTAAACAGGCCTCTAGTGTGGCATTAGCCTACTCTTTTTCGAAAACTATACAATGGGTCTTTAGCGTGCAGGGAGTTTGACATTCTCCAAACACTTTACCCACTATGGTCCACTGTCAGGCTTTCAATATTATGACTTGACAACCCCCTATCCGGCACCTGGGGATGCTAAATAGGTTGCTCTGTAGGTTGAGCTCCCGTGATCACTCACATAACAATACATTTGATAGCTCTATAAATATTTCTACTGATACTTTATCTAATGCAGGAAATACACATCCTAATGAAATTAATCTGTTATATATCAATTGTTGTGGTCTAAAAAATAGACTTCGTTATCCAGAATTTCAAGAATTGATCCAAAATCATGACATTCTTTGTTTTGTGGAAACCAAGATAGATGATCTCGATGAAATAAAATTTCCTGGGTATACTTTCAAAATGAAAAATAGAAAAAAATCAGTAGAGTAAAATCTGGCGGTACAGTTTTAGGGTACAAAAATTATTTGACGGAACATGTAGAAATATTAAAAACTGATTGTAAACATGTTATGTGATGCAAGTTTTCAAAATGTTTTAGACACAACGAAGATGTTATTCTTGGTATAGTGTATATTCCACCGGAATATACTTCTTACTCTTTACCGAATGCTTTCAGTGAAATAGAAAACGAATATCTCGAATTATCCACTACCTTCCAAAACATTTTCTTAGTCGGAGACTTTAATGCACGAACAGCTGAAGAAAATGACTTTGTTTTCATTGAGGAAACTGACATAGGAAATGATTTGGAAATGATAACGGTAAACGAGGTATGTACTTTAGATTTATATAATATATCCCGTAAGCGGAACAACATGGATAAAGGTAAAAATCGATACGGCAATCAACTTATAGATCTATGCAAAGGTAATAATCTTTTTATAATGAATGGGAGGCTAGGGTCTGATCGAAACTGAAAATTAACATGCAGACGCTCTAGTGTAGTTGATTATTGTTTGACAAATCTAAATTTTTTGAAATTTCTTATAGATTTAAAAGTCATTGAGTTTTCATCGCTTTACTCCGATGTACATGCACCCCTGTGTGTTAAAATTGGGTGCATTCCTGTGACAGATATATACTCAGTCGGAACTGATAATAATAGACGGATTGAAAGAATAAATAAATGGGATTCGGAAAAGTCTGCCGAGTTTCAAAATAATATAAATATGGAAAGTGTAAATAATCTTATTGACGGTTTGAATATCGCTGATCAAGAAAATATTGCTGCTCAGGAAATAAATTCCTTTGTAACTGATTTAGGAAACATCTATCTGGAAGCTGCAAAAATTACTTTTGGTACACGCATTACGAATACTCGCAGTCAGATTAAAAAAAAATAGAACTGATAAGCCATGGTTTAACATTGATTGTAGATTTGCAAGGCAAAACTACAGGAAACTTAAACGTAGGCTAAATAAATATCCGAGCCCTGCCTTACGGGACCAAGTTAAAGCCTCCGAAAAACAATATAAAAAAGTCTTAGATAAAGCGATAAAGACGTACCGTAAAAATTTGGGGAAAAAACTAAAAAAAATCCGGTCGAATAATACAAAAGAGTACTGGAAAATTTTACACCAACGCGAAAACTCAAAACAACTTAATATTTCTTTCGATAAATTGTTTGATTTCTTCAAAAATTTAAACTCGCTGGATAGAGCAGATGAAGATAGACACAATTTCCCTGTATTTGGACTTGAACAATTACAGATAGATAATCTAAATGAATGTATTAATTTTGAAATTTCTGCAGATGAAATCCTGAAATGCATAAATAATCTAAAAAATGACAAAGCGTGCGCGGATGACCAGATTATAAACGAATACATAAAATCTACTAGTAATATTTTTATAGATATTTATGTTAAGTTGTTTAACTTAGTTTTTAAGTCTGGAAATGTACCCGAATCCTGGCTTTTGGGAACTATTAAACCTTTCTACAAAAATAAAGGGGACAAATACCATCCAAAAAACTTTCGACCGATTACAATAGTTAGCTGTTTGGGGAAATTGTTTACTGCAGTTTTATGTGAAAGATTGAACAAGTTTTCTGACCAGGTTTTACTTTTAAGTGAAAATCAATGTGGTTTTAGAAAGGGTTATTCTACTATAGATTGCATGTTTGCATGTTTGTACTTCATTCCTTTTTTGATGTTTTGAAAATGAAAAAGAAAAAAATGTTTTGTGCTTTCGTTGATTTTGAGAAAGCATTTGATACTGTAACACGTGAAGCTTTATGGTATAAAATGCTAATGTCAAATATCAATGGTCATATTTATAATGTCATTTACAATATGTATAATAATATCAAATCATGTTTATCTCGTAATGGTGAAATATCAGAGTATTTTCCATGTGAAACGGGAGTCCGACAAGGAGAAAATTTGTCCCCTTTCCTGTTCTCTCTCTTTTTAAATGATTTGGAAGAATTTTTCTTGAGAGAAAATATCAATGGTTTGAAATCAATTACCGAGGAACTGGAATCAAAACTTGATATCTATGTTCGTATATTTATTTTACTATACGCTGACGATACAGTTCTAATGGCTGAATCGGCTGCAGACCTACAGCATCAACTTGATAAATTTAGTGATTATTGTAGAGCATGGAAATTGAAAGTTAATGTTGAAAAAACAAAGATTATGATATCTTCCAGAGGAAGATTACCCTCAAATATTTCTTTTATGTATAATGGATGTGAATTAGAAATAGTGAAAGAATTTAATTACTTGGGTATACTTTTTCTAGAACTGGGTCATTTAAATCATGTAAAAAATATATTTCAGAGAAAGCTACGAAAGCCATGTATGAAGTTATTAAAACAGGCCGGAAACATAATTTATCTATAAGTTGTCAATTAGATTTATTCGATAAACTCGTTAAACCCGTACTGTTATATGGGTGCGAAATTTGGGGATATGGTAATAAAGATATTCTTGAAAAGATCCACTTAAAGTTTTGTAAGCTGTTGTTACGCCCGAAAACTTCAACGCCTAATAGCATGATCTACGGAGAATTGGGTCGCTACCCAATTGAATTAGATATTAAGTTACGAATGGTATCGTTTTGGGGAAGGATTCTAACTGGCAAAAATTCTAAATTATCATCAGTAGCATACAAGCTGCTTTTAAATTTGGCAAACACATCAAACCTGAATTCAGATTGGCT
Source organism: Mytilisepta virgata (assembly GCA_028015205.1). NCBI lineage: Eukaryota > Metazoa > Mollusca > Bivalvia > Mytilida > Mytilidae > Mytilisepta > Mytilisepta virgata. The sequence goes on from JAPWFG010000016.1 coordinate 3,831,642, forward strand.
AAAATATGTTGAAAGTATTTTCAATGAGTGTGGAGTTTCATACATATGGAGAAACCAATATTTTATCAATCATACATGGCTTAATTTGACAATAAAAACTCGTCTCCAAGATCAGTTTATACAAACATGGAATGCAAATATACAAAACAGTTCGAAAACTTTAAACTATCGATTATTTAAAGATACCTTTGAATTTGAAAATTACTTTAATATACTTGACAATAGAGATATATTTACACTTTGCAAGTTTAGATTGGTAAATCATAAATTACCCATTGAAACTGGGCGTTGGAATAATGTAAATCGTGAAGATAGAAAATGTGATTTATGTTCTTCAAATGATCTTGGAGATGAATTCCATTACTTACTGAAATGTAAATTTTTAGATAATTCTAGAAAAGATTATATTGATAGAAAATGTTACAAAAATGCAAATGTTCTCAAAATGAAAGGTCTTATGTCTGTTAATAAAAAGTCAACTTTAAGAAAATTATGCTGTTTTATACGTTTAATAAATGCCAGCGTTTGCCCTCCAGGCTAATTTTCTGACAGCATTCCTAAAGTGTATGTGTTGTAAATATGTTACTTGTGATATTGTTTTATCTTTTTTCTCTTACTTTCATTGTATTATATTGTTATATTTATGTATCTGTATACCATTGTTACTGCAAAGGTTATCAGAATAAAGATATATATATATATATATATATATATATATATATATATAGGTACAAAATGAAAGTTGGATAGATGAGATCAAAGTTAATTAGGAACAAAGGATTCTTGATTAGGGCTTGGGTTTGATGACAAAGGTAATAATGGACTGAAAATTATTCCAGGAACATATTTCTTAAGTATATAAGTATATAATGCACTACTGACATTGTAACTCTAGTATTTTTTTTTAAGGATTTTTGGGTGATTTTTTAAAAAATATATTTTGTTTCAAATGTTTATCTTGATACAGACATTTATTTTAACTAGATAACATACTTGTTATAATTATTTTTTATTTCTTGTTGTTAAGTGACCAATTTCATTTTCATAAATGTGCATCTAATGTTGTTCTATATTCTACAAGTTTTTGTGTGTATTTATCTCGTGATTTAATGATTACTGCTTGGTGTGTATTCAACCTATCGAAGATCTACATTGGCTAATCATTTCTATTTGCTCTTATATTTTTTACATTTCCCCACTAACTATTAAATTATTATCTTTCATTTATTATATACAAGAGAACATATAAATTAATACAATATTAGCACATTTTGAAGTAGCAATATATATTTAGCACAATAAATAGTAAACAATAAAAGTGTCACAAACCAAAAGCAATGTTCAACACAAAATGTTTCTTGTATCTTCATCCGAGTTTGATTAGGTGGAAAACAGCATCTGTGTAGTGGGTCAAGGCAGTTGCGTGCTCGTTCTTTCACGTGTGATAGGAACAGTTTGGCCTTGATGTCTGCTGTAGATGGTGGGTGGTTGTGGTCTTTTGGGAAGCTGGTTACAATGTTGTCTCTTGTGTTAACGGCACCAGGGCAGTCCTTTTGAGTGCATTTCCAGGGTACCAGTTCTGCATCTCTTCCCTGTTTTCTGGTCTTGACATTGTATCTGTAGCCAACAACAGCTAGATAGTGACCGCATGAATATGGAATGAGTTTCTCAAGTTTCGTCATAATTTCATAAAACATGTGGTTTTTTTTTCTTTCTTTTTTTAATATAATTTTACAGAAGTTAAGTGTAAAAAAATACCCTTAAATCACAAATTTTAAACTTTCAAAAATATTTTATAAATGTAATAATATTATAATTCACCAAACATTTGCTTCAATTAACATGATTAATTTTAAAATAATTTCAATATTTTCATAAATATTGGAATCAAATCCTAACAATTTCCCATATTACTGTTCTATTTACATATAATGTTAATGCAAACAGGAACAAATTTTCAGTCACAATTTAAGATGACACCTAATAATTACTAAATAAACAGCCCACTATTAATTACAATCTAAACGGGAATATTGTATTATACCTGATTTTCAAAAGTTGGCTAAACGGGAAGACACCGAACACACCGATGTTATTAGTTATACCTAATTAATCCTGTCTAATACGACCCTTTGATCTGCTAATCAATAAATTACAATAAATAATTATCACGTGTTAATGTGTATCATGATCACTGAACCGTCAAACAAATCGATATGATTGTGTACATTTAAATTTATAGATCGGAAGGTGTGTTGAGGCTCGTTAAGGGTTACAGGTAAGTTTACCTATAAAAAAAATAAAAATTTAATGCGAGTTATTTTCAGTTTCTTTGTAAAAATCATTCAAGTATTATACAACATGGCTACGACACCTAAATGTAAAAAGAGAATTTTGGAAAATGTCTGGTTCACCAAAACGGTCATAAAGGATTTAAGTTAAGATTTAAATATTTATTGTGATATATGTGTTATATTAAATGTATTTCATCCTATAACCATGCTTTTACATACCATTCTCATAAATTAAACCGTCATACATGTATATTTATGGCACACACACAGTTATTTCCCGTGGTATTGTTGTGCATACTTGTGTTGTTCAAAAGTGAAACCTGAGTATTCCGACACCCCGTACAATCCGACACAATTCTGTGGCCGCTTAGTGTGTCGGATTAGACAGGTTGCATTGTGTTGACATGCATTAAAGAGGGCCTTCAGGACCACTGCGAAACATCATATTCCACCAGTGGCGTAAATCAGATGTGGATTCTTAAAACTCAAACAATTTATGACAATATCTAAAATCAAAATCTTTGGCTACATGCAACAGCATAAAAACATTCGACTTCTCTACACTCTTCACTACCATACCACATTCTCAATTAAAATATCGATTGAAACAACTAGTTCATCAATGTTTTTTTTTCAAGAAAAATGGCACACGCAGGTATGAATTTTTAGTTTTAGGTAGAGAATAGGCCTATTTCGCGAAGAAGCAATCTGATTCTGACAAAAAGTATTCTGAAGATGAAATTAGAAACATAATAGATTTTCTCATAGACAACATATTTGTTGAATTAGGCGGTCGAATTTATCAATAAACAACCGGCAATTCAATGGAAACCAACTGTGCTCTTCTCCTCGCCGATCTGTTTCTGTACTCATAAAGAAGCGGACTACATTCAAGAGCTACTACGTGAAACAAAAAGGAACTATCCCAATCCTTTAATTTCACTTTTCGTTACTAGTATATAGATGACGTGTTGTCGTTAAATAACGACAAATTCCAAGAATTTCTACATCTCATCTACCAGAGTGAGCTTGAAATTAAGGATACTACAGATACATCGAAGTCCTCTTCATATTTGGATTTGATTCTTGAAATAGACAATTAGAGACATTTCAAGACAAAACTTTATGACAAATGTGATCACTTCAACTTTCGTATTGTTAAGTTTCTTGAGTAGCAATATACGTCTACGTTTCTAAGCTTATCCGATATTCAAGGGCATGCGTGAGTTACCCTGACTTTCGACAAAGAGGATTACTGATGTCACAAAAGTTTCTTAACCAGGTGTTTATCAAGGATTAGGTTATGTCATTACTTAGGAATTTTTACGGTCATCACGAATTGATTGACCGTTACAGTGTTCCAATATCTAAGATGATGTTGGACCTGGATGCTCCCACTGTCGTAACATTTCATGTACCTCCACCGATTTGTAACTTCCACTGGATGGACTTTGTTAAACTTCACGACGGCTACCGTATACGGAGCAGGAACTGCTTACCCTGGGAGCACCTGGGTTCATTTCTGGTTTATATAGGAGTTCATTGTAGTTCTAAACAGCTAGTGGAGCAATGACAGCCGAGCATATGTTCTGCTACGCATATTACAAATGACAGACTACAAGTACTAGGAAATTATCCCCTTTAAATCCTACAGACACAAGAAATGAGACAAAGGCAGACAATACAGTAAACAAAATTACGACCTTCAAGTGAATGTATATATCTCAGTATGTTGACCCAAAATCAGAAAGACCAAAAAAAACAAAACAAAAAAACATCTGAACCGACCCAAGAAGAGAATGATTATGCCAACACCTAACACACCAAACGGAGTACACGATAGACATTAGAGAAAATACACACAGTTGGGGTTTTAGGAGTTTGTGTATGATGCGTCACATTAGAGAGATGTGATTGATACATAGTGATTAAATTAGATCCAAAAAAAAAGTTTCTTATGAAAGAGAAATAAACGATGAGATTGTAGGCAATATTCAATCCTGATTTTTTCCAAATATTTATTTAGCCTCTCTTTTCCTATTCGGGGAAGGGAGTGGAGATTTATTAAACGTTTTATAAAAATTAAATCGTATGCTAATTATATATACCACACATGTACTTATATTATCTTATTCTGTTTTCCTGAATTAAAATGGAGAACTTACTTTCCAGCTTTCTGTCCGGAATTTGCAATGTCCAACGTTGGCAAGAGACGCAAGTCATCCTACTAAATACTTGAATATTGTGTTTCCTTATTTGACCCCATAAACTATGTAAACGAGAGCTGTCGTCTGCAAATAGCCTTCCTTAATTGCTAGATAGATAGAGTGTAATATTTTTCAATAGCTCATCCAATCCAAGAAATATTATATATTATATTTTTTTTCCTATTAGATAAATATCTATGAATTTTGTTTATAGTGTCTGCATGTGTTGTGTCATCTGAAATGACCAATAATACAGAAATCTCTGTGGAAGATGGCGACGAAGTTACATTAAATTGCTTTTTCAAAAGATCGCCTTTAGTATGGGAACGTGTGAACAGGTATAGCATAAATGAAGAAGTCAGTCCAAAGTTAACAGATGATTTAAAGTCAAGGATTTCTGTGGTTGGAAACCATGCCGAATATGAGTATAACTTAAGGATTACAAATGTATCAAAAAGTGACGAAGGAAACTATAAATGTTCAACTGCTGGAAATGGTACACTTTATGAAGGATATGTTAAACTTAAAGTTTTAGGTAAGTTTAGCTTGTGTCATACAGAGTGATGTAGGATTTGTGTGTCTGCATGTATGTATGTTTGTGTGTCTGCATTCAATGCAAATATGCAGTAAGGTTTCATTAATGATGCTGTCCATATTTCAAAGATTCATTACGATTACGATGAATTTTTACAAAATATGACATTTATGTCCCATTTTTTTTACTTATAACAAATATACCTACTGTGTAACCTTTGATACGTCTTACAAGTTTTTGGCAGAATAAAAATATATTAGATCTATTCTGGTATAAAATATCTTAACAAAGGATAAAATAAAATTGACCGAAATTAGCAAGGGGCAAAGTAAAAGATGAAATTCAAACTGATAGATAAACTCGAGATAGAAAAAATACAAAATACAATACATAAACATTAACCCCAGTACTCTGTAAGGACTAGATCAAGAAATGCATGGTCTGAGAATTTGTTGAAAATGGAAACATGAACTACCTACATGTATGATAATATTAAAGCAAAAAATATAAAAACATGATTTGAATGGTAAATTTCAATCAGTTGGCATGGTAAACAAACTCAATTTTTTAACCCCAAAATTGTATTTCTCCAAATTCCGAGGTGAGAAAATATGCCTTTTATTCAAATGATTTGTGGTAATCATATTAACTACAGTTAGGTGCAGACATTACCTCTCACCAAGTTAACTTAGAACAGTTTTACTAAGTTCTGCTGACTGCTTTACAACTGCTCTAGAATAGAATCCTGACCTGCTCTAGAACAGAATTCTGACCTATGCTGACTGCCCTAAGCTGGCATGGTCAAGAACAGCTCTAACCTGTCATAGTCTAGAACAGTCCTATAACCAGTCATAATCTAGAATAATTCTAGTAATAGTCAGAATTTAGAATAAATAAGAAACACCCGCCAACTCAATTAGGCCTCTTGAACAAACGTTTTAATAGTCTTGGTATTAATATCAACCAATGTCACCAAATATTGCAGTATAAAAACTATAACTATCATTCATACAGAGTGATGTATGATACGGGAATTCCACCTGAGAGGTCACATTTTCTGTTAGACACGAAGCTTGCCGAGTGTCTGATAATAAATAAAATGTGACCCTGAGGGTCGAATTCCTTTATCCTACATCTTTCTGTATGAATGATAAATTTTCTCTCATTACAGACCGTAAAAATTTAAAGAAATAGATTGAAAGTAATAATGGCCACAATGACGGAAAAAATCTTGTTACAAAAAGAATAAAACTTGAAATTAAATTCTAAATGAGAATCGTGTATTAGTTTTCTTTTTATAAGCGATTTCTTTTGAAATTTTCCGTCCAAATCCAGGAAGGTTGATGTTTTCTTGACGTTTTGACATTATGACGTCGACGAAATGTACTATGACGTTACGTTTTGTGTCGCGTGATGTTAGACTATAATAATCAGTCATGGTCTAAGATGTGAGATAGGAAAATTCCACCCGAGGGTTCACATTGTCCAGTCAGAAACGAGGCTTGCCGAGTTTCTGATGATAGAAAATGGGAACTTGAGGGTGAAATTGTCCAGTCTCACATTTTTGACCATGACTGATTATTTTTCTCACATTCCTCGGCCGAATATTTAAATAAATAAACATGGCCACCATGACACGAAGATGCGCTCTCTTAAACTAGGCAACCTAGTGCAAAATAAATTACATATTTTAAAAGATCGTGTGGGTTTTGGTTTTGTACCAAATGTACAAAACTTTAAAAACTTATCTTTTAGGTTGTGCTTCAGGTATTTTCAAATTGAAGCAATGTTAATTTCGACGTTGTCGTACCATTTGTGCGAGATTATGTGTTTTCTGACGTTATAGCATTGTGACGTAACTTTTTTGCATTGTCACGTCAAGGTAGGTCATGTGATTTGAGATGCATGAATCTCACACAGGTGTCTCACACGGAATATAACTGACCCAAACACATTGAAATGTGAGAATATAATAATCAGTCGTGGTCTAGATGTGAGATTGGACAATTCCACCCGAGGGTTCACATTTTCAAGTCAGAAACAAGGATGAAATTCGAACAGAAAATAACATAAAATTTGATATACTAATTCGGCACGAATCGGGGAAAATGTTCGGGAAACCCTCCCATTTTCACCCGATTCTAAGCCTTATCCGTATATCGATTTTAATTAACTTCTGTTTGCCAAAAAATATAGAAATCTGTACTGTCGGAATCGACAGTAATCCCCGCACCCCGTGTAAGTAGTTGGGCCACTTATCTATAGTCAAAAATATAAAACCTTATTCCCATTAAAACAATAGTATGCAATCAGTCTGGAAAGAAATTAAATCAATAAACCTAATGAAAAAACCTTAGTTCACAAGCTTAAACCTCTTGAAATTTGACATTAGTGGGCTCCCCAGTTTAAAAATCGATATTCTAAATCCTTTTTGTGCAACTACAACTACAATATAGGACAATACTATATATTTATGTAAAATCCATAAATTGCAAAATGAAGGAGAAGTTTAGGTCACAAGTTTAAATTGAAAATTTCAAATTTCGACCCCTGTGGACCCTGATTTTAGAAAATTAAAATTCTAAAACCTTATTGCACGTCTTCATACGGTGTTTGACAACACTGTATAGAAATAAAATGCATAAATAGAAAAATGAAAGTTTAGGTCACAAGCTTGAATTCAAAATTTTCGATGTTCGATTCCTGTGGTCCCCTTGTTTAGAAAAACGTTATTGTGCATCTACAGAAATTAAATTCCTAAACCCAAAAGTGAAGGAGGAGTTGATGTCATAAGAAAGTGTGACGGACATACGGACGGAGCCCCGAACTTTCTTCGAAAGTGCGGCGATAAGAAATGGGGGTCCATGTGGTTATTAAGGAGGTATTTATAAAAGAAAACCTCAAAGGATTTTTCTTCAGATATATAATGAAGCTCTTGGTGACATTATTACCCCCCACCCTGTCATTGTATCGTATTTCCTTAACTCTTAACGAAGAGAAGAATGATATTACATACGACTTTTTGTGTTATCTGTTGTCGTCATTGTTATATACCTAATGAAATTTTAATACATTCTTACTTCAGATAATAGTAAGCACTGTGTACGTCTTAGTGATACCAACGTTACAGGTGCTGCTGAAAACGTGGCATTAGACAACTCCAGTCCAAATTCAGGTATGCCATTGATACCAGTGGATTTAAAATCCCATAATCCACGAGTGACGATGTAAGAATCTTTTTTTTCTAATGATTATTAAATATATTTCAGATTTTCGAGAATCTCTAAATTCCTGATCGATTCCGAGATATCCGAATGGAAGAGTCGTCCTGGTGGGTTACGTGACCTTTTGTCATAACTAATCACCGACTTAACTCGTTGTCGACCTCGCCTTGATTAAAATTTTGATAATCAACGGGTTCAGAAAGGGTTAAATTTAAAAGGAATTAGAGAAATATAGATAATCTATACAACGAATTTCAAAATTATGTTGGGGAAAAACATACATAGTCTTAGTATTTAGTATTAGATACCTTTAAATTTTGTGAAAATCAAAAAAAAAAAAAAAAAAAAAGAAAAGAAAATGGGCCTGAACCTTTTATTTCGGCAACATTATAACAAAGAGAGTTCTTGGAGTTGATATATATTTTACATAAATTAAAATTACTAATTCTGTGTCTGAAGCATTCCTTTATTGAATGACAGCGAAGTGATAAATTACGAATGCCATATTAAAAGACTAATCAAATTATCAATCCAAACTTTATAAAAGGTATACATTTCCTTATCATATATTTCCTTATTTCTGCTTAATCAAAACATTTTTTAAAAATTGTTATGAGACAGAACACAATATTAAATTGTATATATAGCATATTGTGAAATTAGAAACCCTATTTGGAAAAGCCTTGAAATTGGATAGAAATGCGAGGCTTGTAAGGCTGTTCTTTTTTATTGTACGAAATAAAAAGAAATCACGGTGCAAATTAACGCAGTAAACCCGTATACAGTGTAAATTACCTTTGAAGTGTATACGCTAGGTTACCGGGAGATTTTAATACAGTACTGAGTTTATAAAGCTAAAGTTTATTTGACCTCAATATTCATGTTATTTAGCCAGTCAGTCGCCTGTACAAAAATATCTTATGATACCAATTTTGATGTACAAGATCTGCATATTTTGTCGAATAACGACATTTGTTCTCAAGGCCGAGAATGTTGAACGTCGAACTCGATAACGTAATTGAGTGTTGTTTGCTTACCATCCAGTGGCAATGTTTCGTGTTTCTTCAGGAAAAGAACAAGTTAAAACATTTATCAAACATAACTCAAATAGGGATGGGAAGGGGCGTAAAGAGGAACCAATTTGACTGCCACTATATTTCGTTATATAGATGAAATGTCGGTAAATAACGACACATTCAAAGACTCTCCAATGAGTTTGAAATTAAGGATACTACAGATACATCAATTCGCAATATACCAGCATATGGCGTCTACGTTTCTCAGCTTATCCGATATTCAAGGACATGCGTGAGTTACCCTGACATTACTGCTGTTAGAAAAGCTTCTTAACCAGGTTTTTATCAGGGATACGTTGATGTCTTTTGCGGTCGTAATCACGACTTGATTTGACCGTTACAGTGTTGCAATATCTAAGATGATGTTGGACCGGTTCCCACTGTCGTAAAATTTCATGTACCTCCACCGATTTGTGACTTCCACAGGATTGACTTTGTAGAACATTAAGACGGGTGTCGTAAACGGAGCAGGAACTGCTTACCCTTCCGGAGCACCTGGGTTCACTCCTGGTTCTAGGATTTCGTGTTGTTCATTGTTTGGGTTTTTCGGTGTTTATTTGTTGTGGTTGTGGTTGTTCAGTTGTCTTCCCGGGTTTTTCTGTCCAATGGTTTTCGTTTTTTGATTTGCTCCTTAAGTATTTTTGTCATCTTTAGCCTTCTGTCACCGGTGGAAAGCTGTGGTTCGTAACGTGAGTTACGTACAACCCAGATAATTTTGAACCAATGTCGGTGAAAACAAAAACTGCAGAGAATAGAGCTTTTGCGTGGTCTCCTAATGACGGTAATTAACTTTTAGATGTTTTGATGGATAAAGATCAGTGTATTTTCTGTTTTAGTAAACATCAAGCTTCTATTGACGAATTATATGAAATTTTAGAATTGTACGATGCTTAAAAATCAGATCTGTATAGTTTTGAATTTATGCGCATCCTTTGACCTTTCAGAAAGTGTGTATATTTTAATTAAAACATACTGTCCTCTAAAATTGGAATGCAGTAATTTTTCATCAATCAAAAAGAATGAAAAGTGACTTTCTGTCAGCTTGAGCCTTCAGAAAACTTTTATTCTGTCCATTTTTTGTTTTCACCGACATTGGTTCAAAGTTATATGTACGTGTTATGAGATATTCATTTATGTTCTAAATATTCAATGATTATAACGCAAGTATCTACACATGGGGCGGCTGAGCTCGTGATACTTGTACCTAGAAAACAAATGTTGAATATTTTTCAGACAAATCTAGACGGTTGATTCATTTGACCATTTATGTTAGTAGTTGTGCTGCTTGCAGTGTTGTCTTATTAGTAGCTACTGGAGTAGTAACTTGGATTAAAGGTACTAAAAAGTAAATCATTTTAGCATTGAAGAAAATGAAAGGAAAAGCGGCACCCATTAATGAAAGAAGTGGACAAGAGATAACTCGACAAACGGTCCTTGATTGGGATAGTCACAAATACAGTGTTAAACGGGACAAACACGTTTATGCGCACTCAGACTTTCTCCTCATGCGTTGGTTAGGAGTTAAACAAAAGCAAAGGAAAAATACAAATTTGTCTCAATAAGTACTTAACTCTATATAAATTTATACATGTTGAACATTAAAATTCCAAAGCACTAGCAATGTGAAATCTCACTAGAAACCGGAAGTGACATCAGGTGGTCGGAAGGTAGGCATGTCCTGCTCCGTTAATGACACCAGTCACATTGCCAGTGAGTATATCCAGCGAAGTGTTAAGTCCGGTGAGGTGTAAATTCCAGAAGGACGTGAAATCTAACCGAAGATATCTAGTAATCTAAATTTATGCTCTTCTATATGAGCGACCAAAATGCATTGACTGTATATTTAAAAGTCTCACGGTACAAAACCTTGGAATGTTACTTATGACATCGTAAAGTGCCACGGTTTTGCAGTCTTTTGACGTTTTTATGGATATAAATAAAATTTATTCGAACTCAAAACGACATAGATTAAAAAGGCTAGGCAAGCCTCGCGATTATACCTATTTTAAAGCCATGTCCAAATAAATTTTATATTCAGAGACAATGTACACATATTCCATATATCTAAACGTAATAATTATAACTATAATGTATATTAATCTATTATGGACTTCTCACGAAGGAACTGTTTTTCTAACGTTCTTGTTTCCGAGCCTTTAGAACAGGTAAGTATACCTCACCACACAAACACTATACGAAAACTGTTCCTGAGAGAGAAGATTATCAAAAGGCTGTTAAAACAAAATGAATGTTCATTGTTCAATCAAATGTAAGGATTTTTACATTTTATTCACTAAACACAATATTTCATTTGTTTTCCCGATAATTTTATAATGTTCGATGATTTATTTTCTAAATTGGCCCAAACATACGCCCTTTTTGGTGCGTGTCTTCGATAGCAAATATTTCACATTAATTATTCGCTGCTAGGACTTTTAAGGGTAACTATAAACTGAAATAAATATTTGCTACTCTGGTAAGCGAAAAATGCGCCCAGTATACTATACATAAGTTTATTTTCTTTATCATATTAAGGTAGAAAAGTTAGAGACAAAGGGGAGAAAACCAGTCAAGATATAAGAAAAAGAATAAAAAGACGTACTACTAGACAGGTAAGGATACAAAAAAAAAACACAACAAAAAAAACAGATAAAAAACCCGAAATAAAATGCCATAGACACAACTCAAATCGAAAACAGATGGTCCTCTTTATTGGTTTAATATTTGTTATTCCGTAGATAACGATGAAATCCGTAGGTTTCTCAAGTATTAATTCCCGTACCACCACTAGAAAAAATATCACATATACATCATTCACATGTATCATCAGCCTCGTAACATTTCCGTTTATTTGTCTGTTTAGGATTTTAAATATTATCAACCCATTTATTAATAAATATCGGTTCCTGTAGATTTTTACAATCATATCTGTTCTTATCTTAAGATGTTCATGTATTCAAATGACAATATTCCATCCATGTTGGTGTAAATTACTTTGATCATTTGATATAAACATTCCTTATTTCAGTTCTACATGAGTTTTAAACAAACAAAAAAATAGCATACGGAACGATACTGCTGCCGACGGACCAAATGTAAGTTCCTGGGTTCTCGTTTCCTCAGAAATCACTACTTCGACGACGGCACGGATTTTATATCTGTTTGGTGATATTTAAATTGATAAAAATAGCTTTCAAAAAGAATCTTCCACCTCCTTGCCTATTCCGGTTTTGAGTTGAATAATAAGGGAAAAACAACACAATTTTCACTGTTTTTATTTATATTGTATTACCTCACCAAATCCAAGGGTTAATGCCATCGTCCTTCTTCGTCGTCGTTGTATGGTTCCTTTAAACACGTTTTAAACAGATTATCCTCTGAAACTGCTGATCATCTTTCAAAAAATTCTTATGATTTGGACTGCCAACCAAGATGCCCGGAAAAGAATAGACAAAGAGGTATAGGACATTACGTTGATATACCAATAAAGAAAATAAATTAATGTTTCCAAATTTTATTGTTTTTTATTGTTCTTTTCCATAAAGCTAAATTGAATTCTCTCTTTTTTTAGACCAGGATCACAGTTGTTTAAGAAGATACCTACAATGTATATTGAGGATGTATTGATATAAAATTGTATATAATCAATGTTCTATGATAAAAAAAAATGGTAAAATATATTATTGTAACTACTGTATTTATATGTCATAGTCAGTTTTGATTCATTGAATGATTAATTGATTGGGATTTTACTATTGTTTGTGCAACTCCCATCGAATTAGTAATCATTTATAGAGTCATAAGTAGTTAAGTCCAGCACGTCCTAAAAGTAAGTTTTACAAGAGAGCTTACAAAAATCACCATCTAAACTTGAGTTTGCCATTCAGTTGAAAGTGTAATCTGAAAGTGGGACATACAATAACATAGAATAATTGGACATAGATTAAAGATCTAAGTTATATTGCTACGTTGGCTTGAAATGTACTCAATGGTTTCAGACAAGAATAAAATTTGCTATAGGACAAGGTCTTTTGATTGAATTTTTGATCGACAACATATTCAATTTGGTGGACGTGTTTTCCAACAGACTATTGCCATTATTTGGACTAATTGTGCGTCTCTCCTGGCCGACTTGTTCCTTAACTCAATGAGGGAGACTTCCTTGATAGGCTTCTTAAGGAAAAACAGAAGATGTTAGCCCGTACCTTTAATTTCAGCTTCCGCTACATATATGATGTTTTATCACTCATCAATTCACGTTTTAGGATTTTCTTACATCTCATCTAACCCAATGAGCTAGAAATTTAGGATACCACAGACACTGCCAAGTCTGCATCTTATCTTGACCTTCACCTCAAAATTGACATCAGAGTTTGGCTGAATACAAAATTTACGACAAACGGGATGACTCTGACTTTCCAATCGTTAACTAACCATTTTTGAACGGCAACATTCCAGAAGCGCCGGCGTATGGAGTGTATATTTCACAACTCATACGTTATTCTAGAGCTTGTGAAATATACATTGACTTCTTGGACAGAGCCTTACTTCTGGCAGAAAAGTTTCTCAGACAGGGGTTTGTTGCTCCTAAGTTGGAGTCATCCTTAGTAAAGTTTTAAGGTATGAAAAAACAGTTTTCCAAATGAAAATGGACCTGTTCCACTGATGTTGTCCCCTTCCCATACCGGATTTGACATGGGCAGCATGGCGGGTATACTGCAGGAAGCAGAGACTGCGTACTCTTCCGGAGCACCTGAGTATACCTCCGGGTTTTTGGTGGGGTACATGTTGTTCATACGTTTTTTTTTTAATTGTAGTAGTGCTTGTATTGTTTTGGTCTTGTCTTCGTTTTTCTCTGGAGTTTGTCAGTTGTTTCGAATTTCCCCTCCTTCGAATATCCGTTTGGTATTTCTTGACTTTACTTACAAATGAATTTTCCAAAACTGTCCTTTAAAATAAGTTATGTTTCGGTTTGTTGGCACTCCGGGTCCCCGGATATAATTTTGAAAGACGACCTCATAAGTGACATTCATGCCTTAGATAAGTGGTTTCAGACATGAACCTAAAGGTCTTTAAACAAATTTTCGTATATGGTGATATGATAAACTATGCTTTTGTTGCAATATTGGTTTGGAGCTCTGGATCATCGAAACAGCTACGAAAGTGGAACACGTAAGTTTGGTTTAATTGGCCCGCTGGTTTTAGAGAAGATGTCTAAAGGACAGTTTTTAACGATTGGCAACGAATGGCGATAATAGCACTTTGGGTCAGATGAGTTAAACAAGAAAATATTTTGTGTTAAATTAGTGTATTACCGTTTCGCCTTAACTGTAATTTTTGTTTCAAAAAGGGCATCTTAATATGCAGTGTGGATACAAGTCCTGCGTTGAAGGTTGTACAATGACTTCTTTTTGTACATTTAAGATTGCGCTCCGGGGTTGTCTCATCGATATAATACATATTCTTACATCATTAACGGATTAATCTAATCGAGATAGTTAAATTATAGAACATTGGCGAAGACTTTAAAATGCGATAATCTAATATCGAGATTTGATAAATCCGATAATCGCCAAGTAACGATGTAAGAATCTCTTTCTATAATGATTATAAAATAGAGTTTCATTTTTGGTAAACCAAAATCCCCTTCAAGTGCCTACGTATCCTTTATTTGTACATTGTACATACACTTGAACAACACGTTTGTAAGTTGCTATGGTGTTATTGATCAATTATGAGATATCCCAATATAAAAGTCGTTTTGGCGGGTTGTACCCTGTAGTCTTAACCAATCATTGACAACCACACTTTGATTAAATATTTAATAAACAACGGGTCCCGAAAGGGTTAAATTGACCCAATATCGTCTTTCACTTTTACTGAATATGTAAATAATATTTTGTTTAATTACACCATTTTACTTTATTTCAATGAATCTTTTATATCCTGTATTTTGGACTATTTATTGATAATTTAAAAAGGACACTTATATTAACTTTTATTAAAAAAAAAATCTGTGAAATATTAACTGCATGTAGTTTGACTGGAATTATATTGGATCTCCGTATTATACCTAGTCATTCAGCTTATTTAATAAACTTGTTTTGTAATTAATACGTTTTATTTATTAAGGTCTTTCCTTTACTTAGGAAAGACCTTACTGTATTTCTTATGATTATTTTTTTTTTTTTATTTTTCTTCTTAAAAAATCAAAGAGTCGACTCCGACTGGTTTCGCAACATATCAAAATGATCTTTGGTGTGAAGGTTCGATCAGACATTGGCTATCCAAGGTTCACCCTTACAAGGGTTTCTATGTACCGTATAAGAGTTACGTCCCCTGTTACAGTTTTGATTGTTATCACTACTCCTCAGAAACCGTAAGAGATATCGACATGAAACTTTTTGCAATGTCTTCGGTTCATCTGTGCGCACATTAATCACATCTGCCGAAAAGGATCTGACGACCTCTTGTGGGAGTTACTCCCCTTTACATGACTTCATTTTTGGGTTTTTATGCAAATGGCAAGTTAGAGTTGAGATATAAGCATGAAACTTCATAAAGAGGATTTATGTCAGGTAACAAGTAAAATTAGGTCATGGTCAAAGGTCAAGGTCACTTTCTAATTTTTAAAATCTGCTTGTTATCACTACTCCTCCGAAACGGTAATAGATAGCTGATGAAATGTAATGGACAAAATGTCGGGGACATTGAGAGGAAGCTCAGTTACATTTGGGTCAAAGTCATATGACGTCATTTTATATGAGTAATTGGCCTTAGAACGTTTAAATTTATGGTTTTTGGCTAATAACTTGATAATGGTACAAGATAGAGGCATGGGGTCTTTTGTTTTGACACCAGGGTCAAATGACCTTCAAAATGGTGTCAAGGTCAAAGGTCAAGGTCATGTTCTAGAAAATGACAGAGATGGTAAGATTTCAAAAATATCCATATATGCTTGATTGAAGCATTTTTCTAATTTGACAAAGTGGGGGGGGGGGGGGGGGGTAGTGTGGTAAAAATTTCTTTAAAATGATCTAATTCAACATAAGTTCACTCTTTATTAAATCTATCTAGCACAAATTACCTTTTAATGTGTAAATACAGCCCCCCCCTTTTTTTTCTATTTGACTGAATTTACATCGGTTTTACTGAATTTACCTGTAAATGCATATAAAGTACATGTTAGACAGCTAGGGGATATCCAGGGCTTTGTTAATGAGAAAAAATTATGACGCTAACTCCAACCAATTTCCTGAAAATAGCGTTCGCGCAGTGCTAAATAAAAAGCTATTTTCCGCCATAAAACACAAGATTCGTCCAAATTTTACCAATTTATTGCATCCGAATGTCAAAATTTCGCGTCAAATTAACAGTACTTTATTCACGGAGATGTCGTCTGGTCAAAATGGCACCGGAAATCTAAATAAATAAATCGTGACATCAAATTTCTACATGAATCTTCATTCTGACATAAGTAAATGTGTACACGTACACTCCGTTTTCTATTTATGACTATTTCCACATCAAACAGCAAAATGCATTATCCTGTGCCATGTTCATCCGACGACGTCCCCTCTCGAAAAGAAAGAAATAAACTAAGTCCAGACATATATCAATGGACGTCACGTGACATACACAACGTCATCCAATCCAGCGTCCCTGAAATAGAAGTAAACATTATAGTAGAAATGTACTTTTACTGTCACTTGTGTATCTAGAGAAATAAAAATACAATGCCCCCCCCCTTACATGTATTCAGCAATCCTAGGAAAACTTGCTATCTACAAATAAAAAAATAATTAATAAACAAACAAACAAACAAAAAAAGGCCCGTCCCGCCTTCAGAAAAGAGATATTGCTACTTCATTATTTTTTTTTTCTTTCTTTCTTTTTTTTTTTTTTTTTTTTTTTGACAATTACTATTTGGAAAAATACATTAAAAATTTAAGAGATTTCAAGAGAAAACAGAAGTAGCAATATCTCTTTACTGAAGACGGGACGGGCCTTTTTTTTTCTTTTTTTTGGGGGGGGGTCTATTTTCTTTATTTCCCAAGAGTTATGCCCCTTGCCAAAAATAGAGGGGCAGGGCCTCTTTATTGCAAAACTGGAAACGTGAATAAGGAAAGACCTTATCATTTGTGCTAGGCACAAATGACCTTTTAATTTTCTTTATTTTTTGTCCCTACTGTTGACTCCGAGTGTGGATGTCCTTAAAAAATTAAGTCCATAAACATCTTTCTTTATTGTATAGCCAAAACGATACCTGTTACCAAACATATCATACATCATAGGTACCTTCTAAAAATATATTTCTCCTCATAGCATGTTGCTTGAATCATTTCACCTCTATTGAAAAAAGCAAAATCACACGTTCAAGAACATTGAAGGAAGGTGAACTTGTTTATCCTGTAGTAACACACCTTATTTCTTCGGGGATTTGCCTCTATTACCAATTGACTTTGTTGAAGTACAGCTGCTTGATTCAGTTCTGCTTTTTATACATGTTTTTATGTTAATGATGTTGTTCATAGTTTTCAGTGTTCTGTGTTTGTGCGTTTGTATTTCTGTGTTTTTATGTCCCTTTGATGGCGTCTTTTAAACATACCAAACAAAGTAACTAACTTCCTTTACAAACGTATCTTAAAAAAAATGTCTGAAAATTATCTAAAAGAAATCCCCAGTGCAATTCATGGTATAGGTTTTGTGAAATAGCACTTTTAAGTAAAATTGTTTTACATGTTCGAACATTTCCATTGAATTACAGTCAACTCTCGTTATCTCAAAGTTGTGGGGACATAGAAAGAGTTCGACACATCCGTAATTCGCCTCAAGCGTAGACTAATGAGATATAATAAAAATGTATTCAGAATTGAAACGTATATCAATAAGTCACTAATTATCTGAGATAAGGTAACATCGGGTAAAGACATCTATCTATTGGTTTAAGACTGGACTTGATTTTTATTTATTGATTTTCAGATTAACTGTTGGAGTCATTTGTATTCCCGGGATAATAATTTGACATGCGTGTATTACTTCGAGACAAGGAAAACAAGTTAAATGCATTTGTTAATATAGGGACATCATTTTCATTTCGAGACAACCAAAATTTCGACTCGTTGCATTTCGACACACCAGGATTCGTTTGATACGCAATTTTATAGAACCAATTGTACTGTTGAAACAAAAGACTAATGTCACAAAAAATATTTTTCTTTAATTTCGATATTACCTACCAGTGCTTTTATGCTCGCGTTTTATTGCCATAAAAATATAACAGATGTTGAAAAGAGAAATGGTAATAATACAATAATACTAAAAATGCAGCATAACAATTTTGTTTGATTCATTATTTGAACATGGATATATCATGACAAGAATAACAGAAAGTAATAATAATAATAAACTAGTTAAAGCAGCCGCGCTGCATATCCCCGCGCTACTCTTGTGTTTTTGAAATCCATACAATCTAAACTAGTGCTGTTGCTATAGTGATTCCAAATATATACGGTTGCTAAGTAGAAATCACAAATAAACTAGTCTTTGAGTCTTTCAGGAAATTTACCAAAATTGGAATCAAGTATTTTTGAAATCCAAATGATCATGATAAGTCTTAAAGCTAACGCGATAAAAAAAAATCGATAGTTGCTAAGTAAAATTCCCCAAAATAATAGTTCTTAGATACGTTCAGGAAATTTACCGAAATTTGAATCGCATATTTTTTTAAATCCATACAATCCAAAACTAGTGCTATTGGTATAGTGATTCCAAATATATATGGTTGCTTAGTAGAAATCACAAATAAACTAGTCTTTGAATCTTTCAGGAAATTTACCAAAATTGGAATCAAGTATTTTTGAAATCCATATTATCATGACAAGTCTTAAAGCTAATACGAACCAATAAAATATATAGTTGCTAAGTAAAATTCCCCAAAATAATAGTCTTAGACACTTTCAGGAAATTTACCAAAGTTGGAATCACATATTTTTGACATCTAGATGATCCAAATATGGGTTACTGATGGTTTGATCAAGAAAATAAATGGTTTCTTGTCAAAACTTTAAAAAATAATGGTCTTTGAGACTTCCAGGAAATTTACCAACGTTGGAACCGCATCTTAAAACAATTCTGAAACCTTTAGCACAATCTACATTAGTGATATAATTACTGAGCCAACTTTCAGATTCGTATTCCAAATAACATGAGTCGAAATTTGAGAGGAGTTGCGTGACATACGAATAATGTATCCTAAGGCTACCTGTGTAGCCCGGCCACATGGGAGCTATTCAGCTACCTGTATAGCCCGGCCACAGGGGAGGTATTCAAATTCTGAAAAATTTGGCACAATCTACATTAGCAGGGCAATTACTGAGCCAACTTACAGTTCCGTGTTCCAAATAACATGAGCAGAGTTGCGTGACAAAGGAATAATGTACCCTTAGGCTGCCTGTGTAGCCGGCCCCCAGGGGCGCTATTCAAATTCCGAAACCTTTGGCACAATCTACATTACTGAGCCAACCTACAGTTCCGTATTCCAAATAACATTAGAGGAGTTGCGTGACAAAGGAATAATGTACGCTCAGGCTGCCCGTATAGTCCGGCCCCCAGGGGCGCTATTCAAATTCCGAAACCTTTGGCACAATCTATATTGACAGGGCAATTTCTGAATCAATTTCAGTTCCGTATTCCATATAACCTGAGAGGGCGGGGATAAAAAATATAGCTTTGACTACATGTGACAAATACCTCTTTGATAAGAAAACTGGTTAGACCATTTAAATATATCACTTGATTCGACAGGCTCAAGTTCAAACAGCACTGAAACAGGCGCATATATATTTTCTTTACTTCCGAACTATTAATTGTTGTGCTAAATGGTGGAAAATTTCTTAATTTGCTTCTTATATAAAAACTTTGATTTGCCAATTAAGTTCTTAGGTGGTCTTCTGTCAGACTTACGTTGTATGTCCGATGAGGGAGACTGTCACACAAGATGTCCGCAGAAGCCGAACTTAACTCAAAATCTTGTTATCTGAAACCACTTAGACAGAACTAAACATGGCAGCATGGATCCTTAGTGGGTTTTATTTCAAACTTGTCAACAAATATGACCAAATCTTACCACAGCCAAACTTAGTTTAACACAGGTCCTTATTAGAAAATTCATATAAAATTCCTTTTATCTGAAAAAAACTGAGCCAGATGGAACCAAGCTGGAAGCAATGGTCTTTAGGTGGTCCTTTGTCAAAATGTGTCTGATGATATGAAATGCTAACCAAGATGACCACCACAGCAGATCTTCTTTTACATGTAACATAGCAAAATTAATTTTAAAACATTCTTGTTTGAAACCACAAAGGAAAATGGAACTTAACTGGAAATCTGTGGTCATTAATTAGGCGGTACTCTTTCAAAATTATCTGATCAACTAAAATCCCTTTTCATAATTGTGTCTGATGACCCAGATAACCTACCAAGACGTCTCCGACACCAGAACGTACCTAAACACAGGCCCCATGTAGAAACTTCCGCTGAAATGTACCCTTAAACGCCTGAGCAAAAGGGAACTGCAATGATATTTATCCTCTGACTAAGACTATCAATTTAGATGTTCGCCAGGGCCTAAAATAGATCTTAGTCCATTTTAACAATTTTTAAATAAATTTTTACAGCAATGGTATTTTCATTCTCTAACATCAGAAAATTGTCCACTGATCCCAATCATTTCAGTTACTTTTTTGTGGTCGTTGATTGGAAAATTCAATCCAGGCTCCTAGGAGATTCTATTTAAATATTCAGGAGATCGCCTTGCATTTGGATTTTGGACTTATGAATATAAGTTGACGACTTCATTTCAGTGACAGATTAAAGAAGCGATAACTCTTGAAAAAGAAACCACAGTAAATGAATAGGCTGACGTCACAACAGTGGTTCAAATAAGGGAGCTAAAACTGTTTTTATGTAACCCTGAATACCTTATTTGTAAATCATGAGGAAAATCGATACTGACACGTACTTGATATAAGTACCAAATCTAAATGTAACGGTGCATTTTAAAGCTTATGTTGAGCTCCCACTTTGTCGTTACACAAATTTCAAGAGATATTTATATAAATGAGGATAGCAGTACACGAGTGACAATTGACTTGTGCAGAAATCTAGAAAAATATAACGAAGGAAATCATAAAATTGTAGTTGTAACTGCGATGTGTTTGTCATTGCAAACGCTTCTTTGATTGCTGCTGTACTCTTCTCTGAATATATTCATATATGGTCACAATGCATTTTTTTCCAAAAAGGATATAGGTCTGAAGACCTCTATCAAATTTCAAGGTGGCGGGGTTAAACATGTTTTGTGATATATCAACCCTCCCGCTATACCTCTAGCCAATGTGAAATAAACACACGGTGATACCACAGTAAAACTTAGTTCAAAAGAAATCCGAGTCCGATGTTAGAAAGGGTAATAGACGAAATTAAGAAAAATGACCATTATGAATTAACAAAGAACTACTAGCAGTTACTGACATGCCAGCTCCAGACCTCAATTAAACTAATCTAAAGAGTATGTCTTTATCATATAGAAAATCAGTCACAATGCCTCCCGTTAGGGGTTTAGTATCATGTCATCATAAATTACACGAAAAGAACATAACCCGCATCATGCCCAACAACTGGTTTGAGAATAAATGTGTTTATTTCCGATGCAAAGACCCTATGAGTGAATCAATATTAATTCCAAAAATGCCATCTTTAATGTCTTGACACCAGTAATGTAACTATATCCCTTGTGGATATGCTATACAAAGCACAAACATGTCGTCGTTAACCTGAGCAAACCAAACCTTATAAATATGTTGTTTCGTTGGATTTTTGCTGATTTCAGACATAAATTGTGATTCGTAACAATACAGAAACAGGTCCACAATAAGTAGTGCACAGTGAGCCGCTATTGGAATTTCGATAAGTTGGCGATACACGGAATCTCCACACCGAACAAAAATGTTATCTAGTAAAATTGCATGTGCAGTTATCATATCAATGCAGGTCCAATTGACATAGTTCTTTTGTATGTCGTTACTAAAAATGACATAAAAGAGTTTGAATATACATGTAGATGTATATATTCACATTCTGACTCTTTAAATGCCCATTTAATTAGGTAACTATGTGAATGTTATCTTAATTAGATAATGAGGCAAAGTGGTATATAGGGTAGAAAAATCAAAACTGAACAGATTCGAAATCACCAATACGAGCATGCAATTTATCAAGTAATTTCAACGAATGTTTAATACTCCAAAACTAATTGATACCACTATTTTCGTATACATTATTTGAAAAATTTATTACCAGGTTTTTGATTGTATTAAGTGTACTAGTAAGTAGAATAGACAGTTTAGTAGTGGAATAATTGCTTAGAGAAGAAATAAATCTATATTTGTCAGGTGGTTTGTGCAGCTTCGGAAGCTAGTACATAGTTGGAACTTTCATGTTATTCGGTTCTGCTTGTAAAGGTTAGACTCAACTAATTATCTTAGTTTCAGAGAAATGCACCCCCAGAATTTTATTAATTATTAGATATCTTACATGATAGATAAATAATAAATGCATTAACCTTAAAAATTGTAATATTGACTGAAAGAGGATAGATTTTAGTTTTAAAAAATACCAAAACATTAACTGACTTTGCTTCTGACAAGTAATGAGAGGTAATAAACCGGGAACTGTGAATCGACATGTGGTGTGTAAAACTTTGACAGTGATAATCGGCATCTGAACTGGTAAGTTAAATTGCGGAAAAAAGAGCCGGAAAAGTAAACTTTTTTCCCCCACATATGGAATGGAATTTTATGCAAAATCTGAAAAATTAAGTCTCAATTGTATTGAAACGCTGCATCAGACCTCAATTTTAAGCCTAAGTGGAGTGATATTTAAAGCTTTTTTTATGAACAATTTTGAAACGTTGCTATGCCAACAAGGTTTCCTTGGATATTTTTTGTTTATTTTATTATAATTGAGACAATGCTAAGATAATGGACTCTCAGAATATATATACATGTATATGGGTATTATTTACTCTGAAGATGGCACAAGACCATGACATTTGTAAGCTCACTTCACATAGGAAATGATACTATTAATTTATGGAGTGTAACCAAAGAGGTAGCAATAAGTTTTTGTGTGTTAACGATGTCATTTTCAGAAAATTGAGTCAGTTGGAATGTAGGTGAATTTGTGATTTCCTTTTGGAGAACCTCAATATAAAATGTACGTCAAACAATAACGGTATTATTTGGCAGCCTTATCAGCTCGGACAAAAACACATTCCTTTCCGAGTTCTTTTAGCTTATGTTTGATACGAAAAATAAAGCTATTATAGTTGTTGTCAGGAGTAAAATGTTTATTACCATGTTTAATACGAATATCAACAAGTTTCATCACTGAATTGAAAAAAATATCGAAAGATTTTTTGTCAACTTTTTTCTCGTTTTATCCATTTTAACAGTAAGTATGGAGTGAGTCGTGGATGATGTTACGACACACATTCCACATAATAGTTGATGGAGGACGATATTTAGGTCCTTAATAATAAGGAATTATTTCAACGATGTTAAAGTCTCCTGTTATAACATGGGAACTGGGACCATAAATGTATTTAGAATTACTGCTATTTCATGACATAGGTGTATTATCACTGAAATTAACATCTGTACACACCTCGCTATAATTAAAAACATATTTCCGGGTAGATTTTTTGTAAACATAACAAATAAGAGGGAGCTCAGTGTTATGATGGCCGTTTAGTCAGACATGTTAAGCTAATATATATTTATTAATAGAACATGGATAGTGAAACAGAGGCTGTAACCAATAACAACATTATGGTAATTTATACATACATGACATCTCCCTTTCTCAAGATGAAAAATTAAATTAATTAAAAACAATAGAATTATGAATCAAAATTGAAATTCAAGAAATTGATATTTGAAACTAAAAAATTTCACGTTAAACGGAAATTAATAATATTAAAATTTAAATAACTGAATGTTGGTAAAATAAGAATAAAAATTAAATGATTACAATTAGTGTACTATCCAATTAAACTTTAATGTCAATAAATGTAATTTTATTCACTTAATTAAATTTAGCATTTCTATGTGTGAAGTCTATAGTGTTTGTAATGTCCTAACACCTAAACCTAAATCCTAACTAAATGTCACATGAAATTTATATACACATCCTTCAGAATGAATGCGGTCGCGATGAATGGCATCGGAATCTCAATTAAGAATAAGTAAAGATAATTTGATTTCACATTTCTGATATTATAATGATTCACATATATTCTGCTTTTTCACTTTTATATTTTATATTCACATATACTCTGCTTTTCACATTTTATATTTTATATTCACATATACTCTGCTTTTCACATTTTATATTTTCACAATATAATATATAACACATTTTGCTGAACTATAAATTCCATTAGAATGATGTAATTTTACTACGCCGAGATTTGCCATTCATGCCTCCTTGATTTATGTCTGCACAAAATCATTAAACTTCGCTGGTGTGTTTATATTTCTCCCATAGCGTGTTGTTTTAACTATAGGTCGCGGTGGCGGGTTATCAGTTTCATTCTGTACTTGCACTTGAAAGTCATTGTCCTCATTATCTGATGATAAATTTTCATAGTTGTTTGTAGCACGTGTCGGCTTCAGATGACGTCTGTTTCGGCGATACAGTTTCCCATTTGTTGTTTGTACTATGTATGACCTCGGTGATTGATGTTTTCGTTTAATTGTTCCACATTTTGACCATTTATCTCCATCATGAATTAGAACTTTTTGTCCATTTTCAAGTGGCACAAGCGGTTTCGACTGTTTGTCGTAGTAGTGTTTTTGCTTATACTGTCTTTCCTTCAGTTTTCGGCGAATATCCTGTGTGTTGTTTGCTTTCAATAACGGAGTTGTAGTGGGCAGTTTCGTTTTTATTCTTCTTCCATAAAATATTTGAGCTGGTGATAATCCTAGATCTTGAATTTCGGTGTTTCGGTAATCGAGAAGCGCTAGATATGGATCCTTGGCTTTCTTGAATAAAGATTTCACGGTTTGTACTGTTCTTTCTGCTTGTCCATTTGATTGTGCATAAGTCGGACTCGATGTTTTGTGTTGAAATCCATAATCTTTGGCGAATTCTTTGAATTCATTAGAACTGAATTGCTTTGCATTATCAGTGATGAGAATGTCTGGTACTCCACATCTGGAAAATGTACTTTTCATATACGCTATGGTGTTCTTACTTGACATATTGTCTAGTTTGTGAATTTCTGGCCATTTCGAGTAGTAGTCCACAATTAGAATATAGTTATTGTCATTTAAATGAAATATATCGGCGGCTACTTTGGACCAGGGTCTTTCCGGTAAGTCGGCTGTAATCATAGGTTCTTTTGATTGCGATTTCTGGTTTTCTTGGCAAGTGGAACATTTACTTATTAAGTCCTCAATTTGCGATGCCATTCCGTTCCAGAATAGTATGTCTCTTGCTCTAGATTTACATTTGTTAATTCCCATATGCGATTCGTGTATCTTTGAAAGCATTTCCTTTTGTAGGCTTTTCGGCACTATAAGTTTGTGTGACTTGAATAAAAGTCCATCTACGCATGATATTTCATCACGGAATGTCCAGTACGGAGTCATTGATTTCGGAAGTTCATGTTTTTCATTCGGCCATCCTTCGGAGATAGTTTTCAGTAGTTCCTGTAATTCTCCATCTTCCGCTGTTGACTTTTGAAATTTACCATACATTTCATCGGATATCGGTAGATATGATATTAAACTGAGTTCATTCACGGTTAAATCCGGTGTTAAGTCTTCTTTTGTCTCTGATAGAAAATTTCGACTCAGTTGATCGGCTAAGAACATGAGCTTTCCTGGTTTATATCCAATGTTCAGATCGTATTTCTGTAACATTAGAAGTAGTCGTTGTAACCTTGGCGGTGTCTGATATAATGGTTTTCTAAATATAGCCTGTAACGGTTTGTGATCAGTTTCAACAGTCACCTTGCGTCCATAGATGTATTGATGGAATTTCTGACATCCATATACTATAGCTAGTGTTTCTTTTTCAATTTGTGCATACCGTTGCTGACATAAAGTCAAAGCTCTTGAAGCATACGCAATCGACTTTCCTTCTTGTAGAATCACTGCACCAAGACCTTTTTGAGATGCGTCCACTGAGAGAGTAAGTGGTAACTTCGGATCGAAGTAACGTAGCACAGGCGAGTTTGTAGCCATAAGTTTCAACTTTTCAAAACTTGATTGTTGTGTCTCTTCCCAGTGCCAAGAAGTGTTCTTTTCAAGCAAGAGTCTTAGCGGTGCGCTCACTTCGGACATGTTCGGAATGAACTTTGTCAGATAAGCTATAAATCCAAGAAATGTTAGTAGTTCAGATTTGTTCTCCGGTGGATTCATTTTTTCTACAGCTCTGATTTTCTCTGGATCTGGTTTTACACCTTCTGATGTGAGTACGTGTCCAACATACAATATTTTATTCTTGCGAAATTCACATTTTCTCGGACTAAGTTTCAGGTTGTTTTCACGGACTCGGTCTAATACCTTTTTCAGTCTTTCGTCGTGTTGCTGTTGATCTTTGCCCCATATTAGTATGTCGTCTATTATAGATACGGCACCATCAATGTCATCGAACATCTCGGACATTGCTTTCTGAAAAACTTCTGAGGCAGAGTTGATTCCGAACGGTAGTCTCTTAAATCTGTATCTTCCGAACGGCGTATTGAATGTGCAGAGCTTAGAGCTCTCTTCTGTGAGTTTCAATTGCCAAAATCCATTCACGGCATCTATCTTTGAAAATACTTTGGCTTCCGGTATATTTGCGATAACTTCTTCTATCGTTTTTAGCGGGTAGTGTGGTCTTTTAATAGCTTTGTTCAAGTCTTTTGGATCCATGCATATTCGGACCTTGTTGTTGGGTTTGATTACGGTAACCATCGAATTAACCCATGCAGTAGGTTCAGTTTGCTTAACTATAATGTTGTTATCTTCCATTCGTTTAAGTTCATCTCTAACTTTGTCTTTTAACGCTAACGGAATCTTCCGCGGTGCATGAACAACAGGTTCCACTGTAGTGTCGATAGTAATAGAGTGTTCTCCAGGTATGCAACCAATACCTTTAAAAACATCTGGGTAATTGTGTTTGATATCTTGCGGAATGTCATTAGTATCATTACTGTCAATAATCTCTTCACTTTCTACTGTATAGAGTCGTTTGATTAACCCAAATTCTGATGACGCATTACCACCTAACACAGTTGTAGCATCAATATCAACAATGTAGAATTTAATCGCCCTCGTGTTGTTTTTGTAAGTGCACGGAAGGTTAACTATATATTTCGGCTTGATGCTGTGACCTGAGTATGATTTTAATGACGTGTCTGGCTGTGTTTTGATAACGTCGATGTTAAGTTGTGAAAATGTATTTACAGACATCACATTACACTTAGCTCCAGTGTCTATCTGAATTCTGATTGGTTGACTTTTAACCTTTATTGTTTCATACCACGTGTTGTCTACAGAGTGTATGGGTGTTTCTATGGTTCCCACATAAAATTCATCGTCTGACGTATCTGTTTCAGAAACAGTGTGTATTTTCCCTCTGTGATCACGTGACTTTGCAGACTTTGTTCTGCAAACTGATGCAAAGTGATTCATTTTGTAACATTTATTGCATTTCTTACCTTCGGCAGGACATTTGTCATTCTTCCGATGATTCCTTCCACACTTCCCACAATTTCTATCCTTTTGATCCTTCGGATAACTATAGTATTTCGAATGTTTCGAATATTCACTTTTTGCCTTTTCAGCTTTTGAGTTTCTGGTCGGCCTTCTTTTGTTTAATGAATTTATCGATGTATCTTCACCATTCATGCACTTAACTTGTTGTTTGGAAAGTTCGTAGGTTCTAGCGATGTCAACGGCTTTCTCGAGAGTCAATTCGCTACCTTCGCTGATAAGCTTTTCTCTGATTTTCTGTGATTTAACGGAAAACACTATCTGATCTCTGAGCATTTCGTCTCTTTGTGCATAATCGCAATCTTTAATAAGTAATCTTAAATCAGTTACGAATTGTTCAAAAGTTTCTGTGTCATTTTGTTTTCTTGTAGTGAATTTATATCTGGCGTACAACTTGTTAGATTTTGGTCTGACATAGTTCTCAAATCTGTCATAATAAGTTTGCAATACCTTTGCTTCTGCTTGTTGTAAGTTCCATGTTGTATAAATATCCCGGCCTTTATCTCCGACCCACAACATTAAATAATTACACTTTGTTTCTTCGTTTTTGCTTTTTAGTGGACCGTCAAAAGTGAATTGCACGTGTTGTTTGAAAGTTTTCCATGCGGTAGGTAAGTCTCCACTTTCCCAATCCATTTTCGGGATAGATCCTGATGAAGCCTCCATTTTGCTATTGCCAATGAATCAACGGACTATTAACACAACTTTTTAGATTGTCTAATGTCCTGGATGGCTACACTTTATCCCTCATTTTGGATGGATACACCTGACACCATGTTATGATGGCCGTTTAGTCAGACATGTTAAGCTAATATATATTTATTAATAGAACATGGATAGTGAAACAGAGGCTGTAACCAATAACAACATTATGGTAATTTATACATACATGACACTCAGTATTATAAAATTAACCAGGAATTTGTTCTTTAACAGCATGATCATTAAGAATACCGGTAATATTTATAAAATCAAAACCTTTATTGACATATTTGATATCTATTACCGATTGGGACATTTTATTCAAGGAACCTCGTGAATTTCAGTAGTTGACCTTGTCACCTCGTCTTTCCTAGTATAATATAAACAAATCTACACTACAGAATGAGCAAGGTTTTCTTTCAACGTTCATTCTTTGATTTGCATTATGATGTCTGCTCATTCTCCATTATAGACCGTATACAAGATTTTAAAATTTATAAATCATCCATTGAGTATCTACTGAAAAAATATTTGTTCATCAAATATTCAGCTACATTCACTCTTTAGCGCCGATACATGTAGGCTAATGCTGTTAATGTTGTTTTTTTAAATAACTTGGCGAAAAGGGTCATGTGAGCTATTGCAATCACCTGGCATTAGTCATCCATTGACGTTTTCGTAAACTTTTCTTTTAAATCTTCTCACCTGAAACAATATAGCCAAATTGAACATTGGCAGCAATTGCTCATAGGTATTCAGAGTTATATCCTATAGTTTAACGTACGAAGAAAATTCAATTTTGTCCGAAACCGGACAGCCAGTTGGAACTCATCGTCAAAACCCCATGACCGGTCGCGCTTCTGCTTTCCTACACTTACCGACCGCGGATCAATTCATTCAATTTCAGCTCACCCGGCCTAAAAAGCCATGTGAGCTATTGACATCCGTCGTCCATCGTCCGTCGTCCAGCATAAACTTTTCCTTTAAAGAGCTTCTCCTCTGAAATCACTGCGCCAACTGGAACTAGACTTTGCAAGAGGGATGTTTGTGATGTCCTCTACAAATAGTTCTAATTTCATCTTGATCGGGCAAAAACATGAGTTTTCAAAAATCTTCCCTTAAATTGCTTGGCAAAATTGAACAAAACTTGACAGGAAGCATCTATGGAAGATCCTTTATAAACTTTCCTCATTTCGTCCCGATCGGACTACAAATATGGTATGGGCATTTCTTGTTTCTGATTGGCGGATATAAAAAAAATCTTCTCCTCTGAAATCGTTTGGCTAAATGGAACGAAACTTGACAGGAAGCATCTATGGGAGGCTCTTCGTCCCGATCGGTCAACAGACATGGGCAATTTTTGTTTCTCATTGGTTGATTAAGCAAATTTTTTTCTGTCTCTGGAACTGCTTGGCCAAATGAAACGAAAATTGACAGGAAGTATCGATGGGAGGTTCTTTAAAAACTTTCCCCATTTCGTCTCGATCGGACTACAAGTGTGGCAGCCATGGGCAGTTCTTGCTTCTGATTGGCTGATATAGAAATATCTTCACCTCTGAAATCGTTTGGCCAAATGGAACACAACTTGATAGGAAGCATATATGGGAGGTCGTTTATAAGGTTTTCCCATTTCGTCCCGATCGGACTACAAATATGGCCGCATTCAGCAGCTCGTGTTTCTGAATGGCTGGTGTAAAAAAATCTCCTCTGAAGTCGCTTGGCCAAATGGAACGATACTTGACAAGACGCATCTATGGGAGGTTCTTTACAAAGTTATCTCATTTCGTCCCAATCGGACAACAAACATGGCCGTCATGGGCAATTCTCGTTTCCCATTGGTTAATTTAAAAAATTGGCCAATTGGGACCAAACTTTGGTGAAATGGTCCTTGATGGCCCCCATCCAAATTTGTTTCCGGCATCCCAGACTTCCAACCGACATCTAAAAATAGAAAAAAGGGGGATGAATTTCAGAAATCTTTTTCTATGTAACTACATGGACATATGGACTAATCTGCAATGGTCTTTAGATGGTCCTCTTTCAGAATTATGGCGATGACCCAGACGATCAGGAATTTTCAACTAATAAGATTTCATTAATTTTTTAATATTTCAGTGATGAATTAATAAATATATTCGCACTCTTAAATAACAGATTTTAACAGAAATAAATTTAATTTAATTTATATTTAATATAATTTTTACGAATTTTTATTCCGAATGCTGTCTTCTACCACGCCGAATTTGTACATACATTAAGCACACTTTACGATACAATATTGTCTACTTTTCTTGTATTGATCGATTTTGGGAACTGTTTTCTTAAAATCAAACAACTGATTCAATTGAACTAGGCAGGTCACATGAATTTCCTCCCATCGTTACTTATGAATCATAATACTTATATATAAATATTTCCTTCGTTAGTACTTCCATGTTACATAACAATGGATCGTTCAGTTTGCTTAGTTTTTGTGTTGGTGGCCTTATCAGTCACGGTTATAAGAGGAGATACACCTGTCCAAGGTATCGTATATATAGTCTTTTGTGAGCTTTCGATTCGAAACTGTATAGACTTTACTTGAATTTTTTTCTTTAGAATGTCTAATGTACTTAGATTATTTTTCGATACAGTTATGATATCTTAAAGCCATAAGTTATTCATAAAAAAACTGAAGACTTTTACAAACTGCACTTATGGGGTGATTTATTCATTTATTTATTTTACTTTACAAGTACTCCTTTAACACCCATTCTTTTTTATATCTGTTAAAATTTTTTGGATTACTGATTTCGATTTCAAGGTTTTAGGCCTTGAGAAGAACTGTTGAGTCGTAAATCGACGTAATGTGCACATATTTTGCATTAAAATTGGTATCAAAGAATTGTATTACAAGCAAAATTGTAATCTACTTTAAATTAAATCAAGTTCCAACATATTTTGATATTCTATTTGTCCCTGTTTATGAGAATACGAATAGATTAATCATTGATAAAAAAAATAACAATCCAAAGATACTAATGTTAGATACAGTAAATTTATACTATGCTGTATACGACGCATTTCAAGGAGTTACCTCTCATCAGCAGCATTAAAACCGAAACATTTGGAAGACCAAAAACCAAACTTATATTAAACAAGAAGTACTCAACCCAAAATACCGAAATAGGAAGCCAAATTTCAGCCAAGGAGATCTACCATGTGCAATACAAGGAATGAACCCTTAGTATTTCTATTATTTTTGAATTTTGCTAAATACTGGTAAAACATTTGAGGTTTGTCTTGCTCAATTAACGGCACCATCAAATAGTAAGAACCGTCTAATGTAATCATAAGTAGAATTTTCGCATTAAACATTCAATTCATGAAGGTTACCGTAAAATTTCTGGAGTAATGGTATAAGCAAGAGCGAAACGTAACTTGATCATAGAACCTTATTTATGTAAATTATGGTCCTTTTGTACTTAGATAAAAGTCATGTCAGTGCAATGTGCTTACATGTGTCAGATGCATGTTGTCTCATTAAGGAATTGTTTTTTTCGTATTTCAGATTTAAGTGATCCAAATGAGGATATTTTATCGGAGTTTGAACAATTTCCTGATGATGGAAGTTGTAAATGTTCCAGTGGATCCTGTGGATGCTGTCAGACTATCCATATTAAAGCAATCCACGTGAACAAATTAGGTATGTCTAAAAATGAACTGATACAGGGGAATTGGACGTAATTTTTTTTTAAGTTTCGCTCTGCATTCTTTAATCATGAACATCTGCTCGTACCTCATCATAAGTGTTACAAAAAGAGTTACTCCTTTTGTGTAACGTAAAT
The DNA here is from genome assembly GCA_028015205.1 of Mytilisepta virgata. Classification (NCBI taxonomy): domain Eukaryota; kingdom Metazoa; phylum Mollusca; class Bivalvia; order Mytilida; family Mytilidae; genus Mytilisepta; species Mytilisepta virgata. Next base: position 3,864,334 of record JAPWFG010000016.1, read on the forward strand.
AAATTCCAGTATCCTAAAACGAGACATATATTGTGTCAACCCTTATGAACATTTCTGATTCTTGTCAATTGTATCGAAGTCATTATATTAGTAATCAGTTTAAAACAAAGTGATGTTTGGCCTTCTTTTACTTTAGGGGACCCACTTCATATGGGGTATTCTATGCTAACTCTAACCCTAAACCCTAAGCTAACCCTAACCTTCCGTAACCTAACTCTAAACCCTAACCCTACCCTAACGCTAACCTAAACACTAACCCTAACCAAACCCTATCCCTAAAGGAGCGGGTCCCCTAAAGTAAAATAAGGCTTCTTTTTCAATGAAAAAGGCAATAATATAGGAAAGTAAATTATAAATGATTACCTCATAATGACATGTCGTCAGTAAAGGGAAAACGAAAGATCGTCTCCTTTGTCATAGATTTTAGTGCTAAATTTACTCTGTGAGATATACAATTGTAAGTAGCAAAAATACTACTGTTTTAAAATAGGTCTTTGTATCTTTTGGCAAAAGTTTCAACTTGCAGATAATGAATGAACAATGGATAATACACATCACACTCTGTAATTCCTACAACAATATATATATTATATTTTTTGAATTGTCGGATATTTTTTTCACTTTAAATTTTGATTATATATTTTGGCTATATACCGTTTATTCGTTTTACTTTAACAGTAAATCTAATGTTAAAACAAATCAAACCACATGTGATTTATCATTACTCTAGTTTGCTTGTTTTATTATTGTTCGGCTAACTGTGTCTTTTTTAATTACTAGTGTATCCTCAACTAATTTTGAAATCAAGAAGACTCAATGTAAATAAAAGAGAATAAATAGTTCATATACTTTTTCAATAAAGACAGATTTATTTATCAAAATTAGAATCATCATCGTTTTAATCTTTCCTCATCTGGTAAGATGGCTTTTTTTCTGACTTTGTATCTAGAGTGAATCACTGGATTTTGCACCGTACCTGAAGATCCGTGAACTTAATGCTGGTCATGGAAGCAAAATAGAATTACATAAACAAAGTTGTCAATATTTGAACTTAAGCGATGTTTACCTATATTATTCACATTTATTTTTAAAAGTGTCGTCTGGGTACATGACTGCGTAGTAGAATATGAAGAAACAAGACAGTATTTTTTTTTTTTATTTTTAGTGTGTTTGAATGTGACGTATCTTAAACAAGTGATAGCACTGAAGATCACACTCTCATTAGACGGTAAAGTCGTCTTTACGAAAGAAATATCAGGTAGGAGTACAATTAAATTAATTTCCAACTTATATGTAGCATATACATGTAATCTTCTAAGATACTTTTTGTTAGACGATTAAATATAACAGTGTAAAATTGCTTCATATTAATTTAACAAACCAGATCACACGATCCAGATTTGCAAGTAACAAATCGTAAATTTTATTGAAGTAGAATTCATTTAAATCCGTTACAAAACGAACCCTGAACTTTATTCTAACTGTATTGCCTTGGTTTGATTTTAGTTAGATATATGATTTATGAATTTTAATTTTAGTCAAAAATCCACCACCAATCTGTCTCAAGATTCCACTCTTGAAGAAACTTGCAAAAGCGTGTATTCAGTTCTACAACATGCAACTGGCAAAGGATGGAGTGTCTGGCTGTATAAGATTTACTGCTAAGTTAGTTTCCACGAAGGTTATCAAACTAGATATTGGATGTTTCAAAATTCCGTTCCCTAGGGATGACACAACCATCAAGCCTTTCGTAACATTGTCTTGTCTCTCTAGCACTACTGGTGACTGTCGTAAAAAGAAGTTAAACAACATCCTCATTGATCTATGGCGAAGACAGCTCTTTTCGAGAGTGGATAGAGGCGAGGAGCTGGATACATTGTTTCTAGAGAATGATGAAACAAATATCTTCTCTCATCTGGATGAGAATAATTTTCAGGTTTAAAAAGGATTTCATAGAACCGAACAGAACCTACAAAGTTCAATAACAAAAACAGTTAAATGAAATGCCATATTGTAAATACTATACATTTCTGAAATGAACCCACTGTTTCCATTCATATTTTACAATGAGCAATGATTAAAACTCGTACCTCCATTTTTTTCCTAATAAAATTCTGTAAGAATATAAGTCGTTAAACACCCTTTAATGAGACAGCTGCAGACCCAAGCTTATCAATGAAAGTTCGTTTGACGTCAAAGAAATCTCGGACCATTACAACATGTACATACATTGCAAGAATTAACCTTGCCTACTTTGTAGATTCACAATAATATATGAATATCATTTTTTGATTTTTTTAAGGTTCTTTAAAATAACAATCCAAAGATACTTATATAAGATATAGTAAATTTATACTATGCTGTATACGACGCATTTCAAGGAGTTACCTCTCATCAGCAGCATTAAAACCGAAACATTTGGAAGACCAAAAACCCAAACTTATTTAAACAAGAAGTACTCATAACCAAAAATACCGAAATAGGAAGCAAAATTTCAGCTTAAAAATCTACCATGTGCAATACAAGGAATGAACCCTTCGTTTTTCTATTATTTTTTAATTTTGCTTAATACTTTAAATCATACTTTATGTATTTTGACTTTATACATGAATTTTAAAAATATTAAAGACTAAGTTTATTTCTATTCATCTGAGTACCGTGTATTCTTTTCCGTATAAATTTCAAAATGAACTACACAATATTTTGTATTTGAGCTTACAAGTCAACGGTAAAATTCGGACAATCATTTAAGTACCAGTCTAATTAAGAATTTTGCGGATGGAAGTCTACAATTTTTTATTTTTGATATTTTCTTTAGAACACAATCGTAAACAGAGATTTACATGTAATTCTTCATATAAAATCTATAGTTGCATTTTATTCATGCAAAAAAAAGAAGAGATAACCCGTTAATGCAAATATATCTCATAACTGAATATGGTATAACTTTTTGGAATTTTGTTGCTATAATTTGTTACTAAAAATAATATTTAAAATATTCATGAAAACGATTCAGTCACGTGACCATTCAACAGCATCAGTGTCAATGAGATCACAATTAGTACGTACAACCATCCACTTTATAAGGAAATTTTTATAATTATCCTACACTTTCTTTTGTTTTGTTATTGTCTCTTAATTAGCATTGTCGCCAGATGTGGAACCTCCATATTCTTTATATATATATATATATATATATATATATATATATATATATATATATATATATATATAAGCATCTAAAATGTTGCAACATCAAATTAAAACAAATAAAATTTTCAATTATAACAATAATTCAAACTTAGAGAGGTTTTCGGATCACTGACAGCCTTCATCTGTGCTGTCGCGTACCGAAATGACTAATTAATTACATGTAGAAAACAATATGGCTAATCTTGATCGTCCTCATGTGTAGCAATGCATGTGAATAAAAATTAAAATAATACAGGTTATTAATCCCTTAACATAAGGAAGAGAATTATGTCACAGAATTATAACATCATAACAAATGAAAAAGTACACGAAAAAATAAATAAAGCACTTAGAAATAACAATAAAAAAGGAGTTTTCAATCTCTGTATCAATTAACAAATAAATTTATTTCTTTTTATTTATTCCCCTTGGATATAAGGTGCCTAGTTCTTTCATCCAGAAAGATTTCTCTTGTCTGCCTTTCTTGATCACTCCAATTCAAATTTTATTCTACAATAGAAACTTTCATTTTACCAAAGTCCCAAGGATTATGTCCAGTCGACCGAAAGTGCTGGCTATATAAAGTCTCTCTTTATTAGATCACTTCTATGGCCGTTCATTCTTTTATTGAAAGCTTGCTTACTTTCTCCAATGTACTGCAGATTACAAATCCCACACTCCAACATGTAGATCACATTGCTTGATTTGCAGATCACATTGCAAAATACTTGTTAATCTTTGGTCGTTATGTGACTTTTAAAGCTCTGTGTACATATCATCTGGCAACAAGTCTTACATCTTTTGTCTGAACAAGCCTGACATTGACCAGTTGATGAAGACATCTTGCTAGTGATATCGGCTCGTAATGGCAAGATGTCTTCATCAGACTTGTTGCCAGATGATATCTACACAGAGCTTTAAAATCACACAACAGCCAAAGATTTGTTTTATTTTTATGTTGTTTTGCAACTTTTTAGACGTTTATTTATTTTTTAGTTTGCATTGTATCGTTAATTTATTATCGGTCCAACAGCTAGTAAGTTAGAACGTTGGTTATTACTTTAGAAGTGTGTGTATATATATATAATAAACTATAATAAAAATTCTAATTAGTTGTTAAAAGGGAGCATAATTATATTACATGTGTATATGTTAATTATCACTCAAGACTAGCCAGTATACAACACATGTAGAGTGATTATTAATGACAAAATTAATAATATGTCGACTGTTTGGGGCGAATAAAATATACTTAAAAACGTATTATTCTTATAAAGACTGCTACATAATACTTCCCCTGTTTCATCTTAATCAAAGGTCCACCGGTATATATTTTTTTTATTGGAAGAAGTAATTTACAGGAATCTTTACTTTTCTTGTGTGCATAATACAAAAGCGTGTATATAGAAGTTGGACGGACTTATACAATAAGACTCCTGAACTTTCGTTTGAAAGAAAAGGGATAAGAAATTGTTCCACTTATAATACGTTTAATATACAGGATCTTGTCTCAGAAAAATAAATTACTATAAATGCCATGAGCTCTTGGCATATATAGTATTTTTTTTCTCAGACAAAAGCCTGTAGTTTAATACTTTCTAATAAATGTAGGTGTCTATAGTACCATGGCAATCAATGAATTATTTCAGTATAACTGTTTAGTTATAATTCCAAGAACAAAAAAGAAAGAAAATAATTCAAATTATTTTCCCTCTGTTAGGTATAGACACAGAGGTATGTCCTCGTGGACATTTTGCTCGACCTCTGACCTTTCGATTACATTGTATGTGTGAGTAATAATACCATGATCAAACCTTGTGATCACAACGGAAATCAGATTATAATACAGGAAGTTTTTTTCGTAAATTCATAAGGAAATAGTGCGTAGGAAATAACGAAATACATACAGTCGGATGTAATGATAATGTACTTGAAAATATAAGGAAGAAACTTAAAATCATATTTGAATTGTGCTAATATTAGTAAACTATACAAATTGCAAATGCATGTCCACGTCCCCTCACTGACGTTCAGTGGATACCATAAAACTGATATAAAATCTTCTTGTTGTAAAAATGGAAAGGTGGTGGTTTTCCTGTATATTGGATAATATTTTCACAATAATTACCTATTAACATTTTGTTATGAGACGTACATGTAAAAATAAACAAACAAATAAATAAACAACTTATTATAGAAATAAAATACACAAAGTGGAAAATTAAAGAGGAGTTTTAAAGATTAAATTCACAATTTTAGAAATTCGACACCTGTATTCCCCAGTTTTTGAAAATCAAAATTATAAATCCCTATTATACATGTATGACAATGAAAATTCAAACGAAATTCGCCCTTATGGGCCCCAATCTTTAAACAGTAAAATTCTAAAACTTTTTTGCACATTTATTCACAGGATACGACAAAACTGTATAGAAATAAGATATATAAAGTGAAAAATGATAGAGTGAGTGTAGTTCTCAAGAAAAATGCAACGGCCAGTTGGACAGACAGACAGACAGATCTAGAGGAGTTAACAATTTCGAAAGTCCAGGGATAAACATACAGAAAGACGATGCATGTACCTCTCAAACAAAAAGAAAAGGAAAATGAAAAAAACAAATCCACAAAACCTAAACTACATAAGTTCTGGTTGCTATATCCAAATGGGAATAATATTAAGTTCATTTGTTTCAAAAGAAAACTTTATGAACATGATGAAGAGGCAAGAAAGGAAATTGAAAAAAGCGAGACTTCAAAATTTGGTGAAAACAGACAGATTAAAAAAATGTGGTAAAAATGTCAAGATTGAATTTCACCTACATGTAGATTAAAATAATTATTATTGTACATTTTTGTAAAGTGTTGCGCGCATACGAAACATCCAGACCCTTGGATTCCATGAAAAAATATCCAGGACCTAAGGTCTCTTTCTTTTATTGAATGTTTTTTTTTTGTTCATTATTCCTTGCAAAATATGCAAAATCCAATTGAAAAACACAGAGAAATCTTTGTACATATAGGGTCCAGCACAAGTCTTAAGAATGAGTGTCAAATAAATCTACAGGAGTTTTACTATGACATTAGATAAGGTGTTTAATGATACAGATAAACTTTTGTGTATTCACTACAAGTAACAAGGAAAATTAAAATAAAAAATACAGGTTAATTAACGGAATCTTCTTATTCCGGTCACAAATACACAAGAACATCCATATACATTGAAACAACACGAAGTCAAAATAGTCTTAATTTGACAAAACCGAAATAGTAATGCAATTTCATGGGTGTGTAAAACTTACCAGAAACATCTTTATAGTAAGAATACCTATCAGGTGAAAACTACATGTATCTAGAAACTATGAAATAAAAAAAAATATGTTTTTTATTAGTTTGACAGTTTTTACATCTGTTTGATTTAGCTGTAAACCTAATTCTTACACTGAAATGTACAGCAGGTATTGAATTATATTTGCATTTTTTACCACATAATTTAATAAAATGTTGTCACTTTTACATACCCTATTCACTGCCTTTGAAGAGCATTTTTTCATTGATCATGAACACAACAAAATATATGTTATATGTCTGTATATTGTGGCGGTTGTTTTCAGTATTAATGATCATATCTCAGATATACGCGGATCATACCGACATAAATTATAAAACAAATTATTTCCCTTCAAACATCTACAGGAAATTATTTTTTCATATCAAAAGAAAATCATTTTCCCATATGATAAAGGAAGAATATTTTGGGAATTTTTATAGATAAATATCCGATTTAAAAAGAAGCGTCAAACTGGCAACTGAAGGACACTGAAATATCGAAAATGAAGACCACTATAATCATTTTGTCATGGGTTGCTGTTTTCGCTATTTCCACAGATTCTCGTGTGTCTGGTAAGATTACATATTGTTTTCTTGTCTTTTTTCTTACAAGGAATTGCACGTCACTTAAACGGACAAACACTTCATGATCATTTTAAATTCAAATATGATTCGTCGTACAAATGTACTTGCCGTTCGGTCTCTAACAAGCATCAAAAGAATAGCGTGCACATGTTGTAGGTGCACTGTCAAGCTTAACGATTGCTATTACATTGTGTGTGGTGAAATCAAATTCGATATTTGAATCAGTGAAATCTCAAGTCATATTTCACTCTAGGAAGTGACGTAACAATAGTCGTCGCCAACGAAATTGTTATACAAATGTTTGTAGGTATTCTAATTTCAAGATTAGTTGAACTATTATTATTATAATCAAGACAAAACAATTAATTTAGTATTAAACATTTAATTATTCTATGTTAATGTAAACTGATTGTAGACTATAAACTTTCTAGTATGAAGTCATATATAGTTTCAGCCAGAATTATGAAAGTAGTAGTGCAACTTTCCCCTGTATTTGTTTCACTCATAACCATTTCATTTTAATCTTAAATATTACCTACCTTTTATCGTAAACGATAATGTTACCAACAGACATTTTACGCTTAACCATTAATACGTTCAAGTTTTTTACCTGCAGAGGTCGTGTATATTGGCGATTAAGTTCAAATGCCAATCATTTTGTATCACTTTGGAATTCTGTCACTCAGAACCAAAATCATTCTATTGTCACATGAAAATTAGTTGCCTCTTATTATTATCAAATCCTAAGAGACCACATAGCAGGCTATGTAAAAGGCATTAGGCGAAGTTTTTAAAATGACCGTCCTTCTTTAGAAAGTGTAGATAATAGTTGACTTTGACCTTTTTACAGTGTGCTTTATATTAGTGTTACACCAATATGAGTTTAATACAAGAAATAATCAAATCAAATTTTATTGTCATATAAATCATATTGATTTGTGACACACATAAACAAAATACATACTAGTAAGTATGAACATATAAACATACATAATCTTAATCAATAAAATGACCGTTTTAAAAAGGAACCAGTGTTTTCTACTTGCTGGAGTGTTAATGGATTCAAAATATACTGATTTGTTTCTTTATCATCTTTAAGATCAAAATTATGGAAGTTATACATTTGCAGTTAAAACGTTAACCCCAAAACAAAATTAATAACACGAAAGGTCAACAATGACATTCTAGTGCCATGGTTAGACCAAATTGGGTAGATACGAGTCGCAGAAAACAGAAAAAAACCACTTATTTTACCGTTCCTTTGGTGCTTAGGTTGTTATGGGATGTGCGTGTGAGACACTACTGACTGAAAAGACTAATGTCAGTCGTTTTTTAACTGCAAAGGAAAACCGACATGAACAATATATACATGTTACAACTTTAAAAGGTTGTCACAAATAGATTTTTTCTGCCACAAGGTAATAATAATAATAATAATAATAATAATATTAATATTAAATACTTTATTTAAAGAGTATAACAACATTAAGTATACAATAATAATCATCCCTGTGGCCCTCGATACAATAAATTAACTCACTATTAAATATTTACAACAAAAATATGAAATATGTTATATACACAACAAATTTAGTTAGTCTATACAATTAAATTATGAACAAGTAAATTTCTTCTTGGTTAAAATAACAACAAATACATTAACATTTTTAACTACATGTACTTTGCTTTAAGAAAAGATGTTCAGAGAACCTTCGCTTAAATATTTCAACATTATTTGTATTTTTTATTGGCAAAGGAATATTATTCCATAATATTGTGCCTGTATAGTGAAAAGTTTTCTGCATAAAATTTGTATTTGGTCTTGGTACAGAAAGACAACCAGATTTTGTAGAGTGCAATGAATACTGGTTTGTACTAGATTTGAACATATCGCATAGATAATCAGGAGCAATATTGTTTATGGATTTATATATTAATACACCTTTAAGGTACAAAATTATGTTTTCGTAAGATAGCCACCCCAACTCTTTAAAGAGAGGTTTAGATGGAGCATCAAAATTGTTATTCATTATTACACGAGCAGCTCTTTTTTGGGCTTTACATAATTTATCAATGATTCCTTTGGAGGTTTCACTTCATATAGTACAATATATTCAAACGATGAAAGGGTATAACCATTATAAAATAAACATAACCCTTCTTTTGGAATATATGATTTAAGTCTTGCAAGTAAAAATATTCTAGAAGAAATGAAAGAACTATTAACTTTATCAATGTGTTGATCCTTGACATATTTTTGTCTATATAAATACCAAGTAGCTTTTCAAATTTAACCTCACTAAGAGCTGTGTCAGTTAAAATGTGTCTGACCCAACATTAAAAAATGTTGAGGCAGTCATATTTCAACCAAAGCAGCAAATATTTTGTCCGACACAACGTTTGCAGTCATTTGCAACTATTTCTGCAGTCATTTACAGTCACAAAATGTCCATTGCAGTTAAAAAACGACTGATTATTGGTCTTTTCAGTCATTTTTTTTCTGTCAGTGGTGCGAGAGAGCTCATAAAATAATATATAATAACATTAAGTTTTTAAAATCCTGGGTATTATGTACTCATTTATTTGGTAAAGTGTCTTCTTTAAATTGTAATCAATATGTTCTCATAAATAAAAAAAACATTAGCACATGATTTTTGAGGTTTCTTACACTTTGCTTGGTTCGTTTGTTGGAAGATGATCTTTTAGATACACTTGCTGATAATAAGGACCCAAAATATGTGCTGAACTATAAATTCGGCATTTTAATGTACGTAACCCTATTTAAAGAAAAATGTGTGCGTTTAGATAATTTTTCTATTTAGGTTTACTTCCCTTTTTACGTTAAATCTTTTATCAATGTTTACATACATGAACATTCATTTTCACACAGCTGATCTACGTGAAGTCGACGATGGGACATCAAACATTAAAGACGGCCCATGCAAATGTGACAGCTCTTCATGTTCATGCTGCAAGACAGCTTCCGCAGGCGGAGTAACTAAAACAGGTAATTATTACGTCGGTATTGCGAATAACTGATTTTTACATTTATACGACCTATTCATTTCTCTGTGCATGACGAAACAACGGGAAATTGGTACCATATGAAACGCCAATTATGCAGAAATAAAAGGCAAATATTGTAGTGGTTACGTGTAATTGGTATTAGGAAATAGTAGAAAAGAAAAGATAAAATGGTTTGAAGTGTTCCTAACAGATGTCTTTTTATTTTATCATCAAAATTTGAAATATTATTTCTAGTAAGTTATCGAGAACACTATTGACTATTGGGTTGAAAATTTCTAATTCAACGTGAAACATTCAACGAATGATAACCTTTATTTCTTATTTCTAGTGTGCATTAAAATCAACTATCAGAAATCAGCAACAACATTTGACATCAGTGTATCTGTGGATGGCACCCCGATGTTTCAAGGGAAAGTACCAGGTAAGATGAAAGAAAGAACACTAAAATAAAACTTTTAAGGTTGATTTACCAGGCCAGAGTGTCATCATGCACTATCAAATTGCTTTGTTGTAAATTTATTTGGTCTATGGTAAATTGATAAAGTTATGAAAACAAAAGATAAAAATCGTAGCGCATGTGATCATTATGCCCAAAACATACTTTTTTATCATTACTATGGAAGCCGCCCGATTTCGCCTTATTGTGTTTTTTCGTTATACATTGTAGCTTTGAAGCTTTTAACGAAAATGCTAAACAGAGGATAAAGAAAAAAATCTAAATTTGGGACCCTCATTGTATTCACCAATTTGGCAATATTACATATATCATGCTTTTATTTATTGTAATATTTTTAATTTGACAATTTACTTGTGTTTCAGCATCAAATCCACCACCAGAGTGCACCACCATTCCGATTCGGGGATACAAGGTCAAGGCGTGTATCAACTTCAAGAATGTCAAGGTTGAGAGTGGTGGCTTATCAGGATGTATGACTTTACAAGCCAGTGCAATGGGCCGCTCAAAAACTGTTGACTTTGGATGCTTCAAAATTGGAGGACAAACACAAAAATATGAAGAATTCGGCGGCTTTCTTCTGAAAATGATAAGACAAAAAGAATACAATTCTTTCGTCATGTTTTTCGGTAGTCTCAAAATGGGAAAGCAGAATGAGCAAAAACCTAAATAAGATTCCTTATGATGTACAAAGAACACACTACATGCCATTATTGGAAAGAAATTGTCTTGGACATTTACGCTTTCTCATCTTTCATTATTAGTTTTCGTAAGAGTAAAATTGAGATACACTGAATATATGGAAATATAAAATTTGTTTGTAACGAAGCATAGTAATGCTTCCTGTCTATTTGCTCATTGCTCGTAAGTAAATTAAATGTTCTAATGTCTTAAATAAATACCAGAGACTCACAAGGTTACATTATTTTATGCATCTTTCACTGTTGGAGCATTTATAGGTATTCTAATTGGGATAAACAACAAATAGTGGTTTATTTCTGTCAGCTAAAACAAAAATCGGCTTAATAAACACGAAAGCATCAGCATACTCACACTCTTCAACGAAAAGCACATTAATTAGAAAAATTACAAGTGATATCAAAACTATATTTACACAATAAACTTTCGAACTGGATCGGTTTGAAAATCTTCTATATTTTTTCTTCAAACTCTGTTTCTATCAGAGACCATCTTTTGTTATTTGAAATAAAATGTATAAGACACCACACTTTTACCATGATATTAATCACTGAATTTTTTCAGTTTTAAAAGGGGTTTTAAAATACATGAGACCCTCTAGGTATATTCCTTATTTGGTGTTGATCGGTGGCAGCTGACTTCTGGCACATACGTTTGCATTGAAGTAGTACTACACAATTGTTATTTTGAGTTGAATTTTAGCCACAAAATATAAAAGTTGCATCTGCATGTCATGCACAATCTTCTCTTTATTTTGGTTTTTAGACCCAAATGTGTATATATAAAAAGAATCTAAAAGTTGTACCTATCGGGAGAACTAAACGATTTCTTCAAATTTTTTTTCTTGGATACCCATAGCAACGAAAATGGTTACTTATATCAAAATGTTGTGGAAAATGCATTGCAGTGACCCAATTCTGGGACCAGTTATCACCTTAATGTAGAATTTCAATGGATATGACACATGTCATAAATTAAACATAGTATTGGCCATTTTAAAAAAAGTTTTACTTCTCATTTTTCCGTAACCTTCATTTCAAAATTTACACACTGATAAAACCAACAAAGGAAGATGATCTACAGAAATCATTATTATCAGCACATGTTACCCACAGTTTTAAACATTTGAAATATTGACCGTCTACTTTCCGAAACCATGTAGAAAATAAGATTATAATTGTGTAGTCGAACCTGAAGCCTACCTGAAATCAAAGTTTTTCCAGGACTAAAAAGGTAATATGAAGCAAAATTACCAGTAAAAATGTATGGAAGGTTCTAGCCTGCTAAGCCTTGATATATGAACAATATTCAGTATGTTATCTACTTCATTATCCAGGTGAGCCTCTCAAGCTCATTTGAGTCTCTTTAGATAAACAAATTCATTTTGTCTGATTATTATTCACCTGACCTGAAAGGTCAAGTGAGCTTTTTTCATCACTTGGCGTCCGGCGTCCGTCGTCCGTCGTCCGTCGTCGTCGTCGTCGTCTAACTTTTACAAAAATCTTCTCCTCTGAAACTACTGGGCCAAATATAACCAAACTTGGCCACAATCATCATTGAGGTATCTAGTTTAAAAATGTGTCCGATGACCCCGCCTGTCAACCAACATGGCCGACATGGTTAAAAATAGAACATAGGGATAAACTGCAGTTTTTGTCTTATATCTCAAAAACAAAAGCAATTAGAGCAAAACTGACATGGGGTAAAAATGTTCATCAGGTCAAGAACTATCTGACATGAAATTTTCAGACGAATCGGTCAACCCTTTGTTGGGTTATTGCCCCTGAATTGTTAATTTTAAGCAAATTTTGCAGTTTTAGGTTATTATCTTGAATAATATTGTAGATAAAGACAAATTGTAAACAGCGAAAATTTTCAACAAAGTAAGATCTACAAATAAGTCAACATGACCAAAATCATTGATTGACCCCTTATAGGAGTTTTTGCCCTTTAAAGACGACATCCAGCGTCAACTTTCCTTTAAAGATCTTTTTTCTGTCAAACCATTGGGCCAATTGAGACCAAACCTTGGTGGAATGGACCTTGGGTGGCCCTTTTCCAAAATTATGTCTGGCATCCCTGATCTCCAACCGACATGGCTGCTGTTACTAAAAATAGAAAAAAAGGGGGGTGACTTTCAAAAATCTTCTTATATGAAACTACAAGGCCTGTTAGAACCAAAGTTGGCAGTCATGGTTCTTAGGAGGTTCTCTTATGTCCAATGACCCGGACTGTTAACCAAGATGGCCCCCACAGCCGAAGTTAGTTTGACCTAGGGCTCTATGGGAAAATTCATTGAAAAATCTTCTTGTCTTAAACCACTTGACCAGTTGGAACCAGACTTGGCAGCAATGGTCCTTAGATGGTCCTCTTACAGAGATGTGTCCGATGACCTGGACTGTCAACCAAGATGGCCGCCACAACCGAACTTAGTTAAACATAGGGCCCTATAAGAAAATTCATTGAAAAATCTTGTCTGAAACCACTTGACATATTGGAGCAGGACTTGGCAGCATTGGTCCTTAGGAGGTCTTTTTTCAGAAATTTGTCTGATTTCGTGGACTGTGAACCAAGATGGCCGCTACAGCAGAACTTAGTTTAACATAGGACCCTATGGGAAATTCACTCAAAAATCTTTTCGTCTGAAACCACTAAGCCAATTAGAATTAGACTTGGTAGCAATGGTCCTTAGATGGTCCTCTTTCAGAATTTTGTGGGATGACTCAGACTGTCAACCAAGATGGCCGCCACAGCCGAACTTAGTTTAACATAGGGCTTTATGAAAAAAGTCATTGAAAAATCTTCTTGTCTGAAACCACTTGACATATTGGAGCCAGACTTGGCAGCATTGGTCCTTAGGAGGTCCTCTTTCAGAAATGTGTCCGATCACCCGGATTGTCAACCAAGATGGCTGTCACACCGAACTTTGTTAAATATTGGACATTATAGGAAAATTCATGTAAAAATCTTCTTGTCTGAAACCGCTTAGCCAGTTGGAACAAGACTTAGCAGAAATGGTCCTTAGATAGTTCTCTTTTAGAAATGTATCCGTTGACCTGGACTGTCAACCAAGATGACTGCCACAGCTGAAATTAGTTTAACATAGAATCCTATAGAAAAACTAGCCAAATTGACTGAAACATTTAAATTTTTAGGTCTGCTCAAGGTGAAAAGTTAAAATCCAGATGAGCGATACAGGCTCTTGAGAGCCTCTAGTTTTTTTTATATTAAAGATTAATATGAGATAAAATGTTTAAGAAATTAAAAAATAATAATATATACTTTAAATCCATATTTCGGTACTATTGATAAGACATAGATTGAAATGCTCGTGCAGTACATCATATTGGTATATTTAATTGTGTCCGAGAATGGTAAGGGGGGTAGAACTTGGTGACAGTCGTAGCTTCTCGTGACTTTTGATGATAATCAACACTGAGATATTCGTGCAAATTATTGATAAAAATGCAACCTGCATACAAAATTTGTACATTTGTTTTTTTGGGAATGCTATTTCTCTTTCTAATATCTCAACTGTGGTTACATGTATTTTGTAGGTTACCATAAGGTTTTCTTATCATATCAAGATGTTCTCGTCCTGATATGCACCTGGTTGCCACTGGACGCTAAACAATAATTCATTCATCATTTTTATTCTATTGATAGATGACCAATGATGATTGGGTTAACATTTTATTCAGTTTAAAAAAAATGAATGTATGAATAACATATGGATACATGTGTATGTGTGACTTTCTGTAAATACGATCTTATTCATAGTAATATTATATGTGACCCCCTAACCTTATTGATAATTGTTTCTACACACTTTACTCAATGCGGCACAAGATTAATATTACAAGGAAGTTAAGTATCCATTTAAATAACATACGTTATAAAGTATTAACCCAGGAAGTTTTTAAACAACATGGATCAGCACACATGTAAATCAGCTTCGTGGTCAGAAATCATTATTATCAGCACATGTTACCCGCCAGTTTTAAACAATTGAAATATTGACCGTCGTACTTTCCGAAACTATGTAGAAAATAAGATTATAATTGTATAGTCGAACCTGAAGCCTACGTGAAATCAAAAGTTTTTTCCAGGACTACAAAGGTAATATGAAGCAAAATTACCAGTAAAAATGTATGGAAGGTTCTAGTCTGCTAAGCCTTGATATACGAACAATATTCATTATGGTATTATGTTATCTACTTCATTATCCAAGTGAGCCTCTCAAGCTCATTTGAGCCTCTTTAGATAAACAAATTCATTTTGTCTGAATATTTTTTTATAAAGATTAATATGAGATAAAATGTTTAAGAAATTAACAAATAATAATATATATTTTAAATCCATATTTCGGTACTATTGATAAGACATAGATTGAAATGCTCGTGCATTACATCATATTGGTATATTTAATTGTATCCGAGAATGGTAAGGGGGATAAAACTTGGTGACAGTCGTAGCTTCTCTTGACTTTTGATGATAATCAACACTGAGATATTCGTGCAAATTATTGATAAAAATGTAACCTGCATACAAAATTTGTACATTTGTTTATCGGGAATGCTATATTTCTTGCCTTTGAACGCTAAACAATATCATGATTTATATTCTATGGATATATTACCAATGATGATTGGGTTAACATTTTATTCAGTTTTAAAAAAATGAATGTATGAATAACATATGGATACATGTGTATGTGTGACTTTCTGTAAATACGATCTTATTCATAGTAATATTATATGTGACCCCTAACCTTATTGATGATTGTTTCTACACACTATACTCAATACGGTACAAGAGTAATATTACAAGGAAGTTAAGTATCCATTAAAATAACATAGGTTATAAAGTATTAACCCAGGAAGTTTTTAAACTTCAACCGATGCATGAAATAAACCTTAATGTAGATTTCAAGGGTTTATAAATATATTTATATAAAATTAGCTGTGAAAAGATTTTACAATCTTATATATAGTAAAACTTCGACTCTCTCAGACCATTTTGAAAAGTTGACCATAACTCTATTTTAAAGTTTTGTTTAGATTCTCTTCTAACTTTTTTAAATAATTATAGATGAATACATGACCTAGTCCATATCAGATTATCACCCCGAGACTGCATAATACCAATATATCATAAGTAATCATATACTACCTAAGTACATGTACATCAAACTGACTAGTGTCTAATATAGCACATCAACACCGGTACGTTCGCATTGCACTTGAATAATGGTTATTGGCCTTCGTTGTGAATTTGTGACAGTAATAAACGTTGAAGATCATTGGCTATCCATTGGTTATTATACATGTAACATAAACAATATGATTCTAGTGAGGAATTTTAATCTGTGCGCCTAAGATAATATCTGGTCCGCACGAGAACTGGCTCCTATTGAGAACTTGTGCAGTAGTGTTAGACACATTTACTTGTGTGTGCACGAGTTAATGACTTGTGCAACCGGGTTAGTTGCTTTGGTGTACGTGTTGCTACATTGTGTAAACTAATTATGAAATTGGGGATTACAAATCATTTGGTATTAGTTTAATTGCTAAAGGATTAATACCATAAAATGTTTCTCTAAATAATAGATTTCTTCACATTTTTTTAAATGAAAACTAAAAATATATATATATATATATATAAAACACCACCCATACAACAACACTAAATATTTTGAACAAAGATTTTATTGATGATCTTCATTTTTACGAAACAAAATTGTAGAAGTTTACTTCAGTTGTACGTTTCTTAGTGTTGATTTGGTATAATTGGAGTATGCTTTTTATTTCAGATATTTTTTGAGTTTCGGTGCAATTTTTTCACAACTTGTTAATATGGGACAACTGAGAGCTTGAAATAAAGTGTGGCTTTTGTCCCATGTTGAAGGGTGTACTAAGATCTGTATAACTCCTTTCATTTTCATTCAAATAAAAGTTCTCGGTAATTGTTTCATGGGTTAAATTATATTTCATGTATTATATACTGCAATCGTTCTATTTGAGCAGGCGATTTACGGTCACTGACAGTACTTGTATATAACATTTAGGCCACACCTACTTGACCTGATTGACGGCCGACTGAAATGTACAAACTTACTGACTTAAATCTTTAGAACAAAATTTCAATACTTATTCTCTTATAACTTATTTTTTATTGAAATATTTGCAGCCAAACTTTCCTTTATTTCCAATAATCTTATGAGACTATCAATGGTATACCTGTTCATCGATTTTTGAAAATGTGAGTTCTCCCGCGAAATCATTTGTGGCAAAAGTATTAAGAAACCACTTAGCCAACTGGAACAAGGTGTTTAGGTGGTCTTTTTTCAGAACAGGTGAGCAATACAGGCTCTTAGGAGCCTCTAGTTAGCACCATAATTCATTCTCAACAACATATTTTTGTTTCAGTACAGAACGAGGAAAGAAATGTAGAAAGTTTTGTTTGTAAACACTTACATTCCATAATATCAGTTGTATACCTGATATTTCATTTTTAGAAAATTTAATCTTGAGGGTAACGACCGTTTTAAATAATTTTGAAATTGACTTGACATAAAATTCGATATACGAATTCGGCACAAATCGGGAATTCAAAATGGTCGGGACATCCTCGCATTTTCACTTCATTCAAGTTTTCAGCGTCCTCCTGCTAAGAGTACAAGTCATGAAAATAGTCCGACCACATTTCACATATATCAGCATCGTTCATTGCTGTGTTACCTTTGTATTCTAATTTGCGCAAAGTTGAATTAGGTTTTTTCATACGCCGAACACTCTTATAAAACTGTTCAATGTCTACTTCAGCTGCACACTTAATTGCCTCATATTTTTCCTTTTACCAAAGTTTCTCAGAAATCCGCTTGCGTTTCCGAAATTCACGCTTATAAAATTTATATGCACAGTAAGTCGGATCATTTTTATCTCTGGGTCTATTATTTTCAATCCATATGCGTATTTCACCATATACATGTATCTTTTCACTTTTATTACTTAATTAGATTTGTTTTTATAAGAGTATTTTTCAATAAATTAATATCAGAAAGGTTATAGTATACCAGGGTGTCTTCAACCTATGCCAACATTTTGAAAAATCATATTCAAGGAATGCCTACAAACAAAATACAATAGGTGTTTATATAACAATTAAGTCATAATTACAAGGGTTAATTACAGGTAAATACAACTGTTTTAAACCAAATTTTTATAATATGTATGAATTTGACTGTTTTAAACCCAAATGTTTATAATATGTATGAATTTGATTTAATCATTTATTTTATAAATGTGAGTTACAAATAAAATAAATAAAAGTGTTCGATATAAGAATTTTGAAAGCCTAAATGGTAATATAAGGACAGGTAAATGCAAATTGAATATGTGGGGACTGTTATTGGTTAAAAATGTTCAAAAGTGTTGGAAGGTTAAAAATAATAAATATATATATATATAATATTTCAATACAGCACGCTGAAAGCTATTCATTTATGGCATGAAGCTTAAAGTGAATATACCAAGCCTATCTTAAAATTAGTTATATTTCAATCACATATTTTATATATTTAATGAGGCACTATGAATGGTGTTTACTTTCTGTGATTATTGAAATTCATACTGAGTTTGCCAAGCCTTAGCTTAATTGTCAAATTGATGATGAGCATACCAAGCCTGAATAGGTATTGCTATGCCTAATATTGAATCAAATATTATGATATTAAAGTAATCAAATTTATATTCTAGTTTATTTTTATTTCATTTAATCTATATGAAGTCTCGAAAGGATATGACACACATAAACTGCTACATATCTAACAATGGTGCAATTTCCATATAAAACAAAAAAAAAAGTTGAGATACAAAAATACCCAAATATCTGACTTAACCAATTATCATCTTAATTAGACAAGGTTTACACAAGACATTTATGTTTATACAATATTCAACCTATGCCTACAAACTTTTTTTTACCTTTTTATATATAGTTTTTCAAAATGTAGGCATAGGTTGAATGAACCTATACCAGGAATATTGTTTTACCGGCTAACCAGGCAAGCAATACAATTTATCTTTGTATATATAATAATTAAATATTTCTCCTTATATGGATATTTAAAAAATAGTTTGTATTATAGTATGTTAGTTAGGCATTTAAATTTTTTCATGCGTAGCAAAATGCCCTATTTTCAAATGGATTTTCCGTTAATTTAAAATATATAAGAGATCGTTCTTCCGTGTAACCAGGAAGTCTGGAACGACTGTATAAAAAGGCCGTTACTGGTGACTTCAGTCTGAAACAAAACGGAGGACAATGAAGGTGATACATGCATTTTTTGCTCTTGCAGTCATCCTGATAACAGATACATTCGTTTATGGTAAGGAGTTTTGTTTTTTTTTTTTTTTTGGTTATGTTTCGTTATTTGTCGTTTATTTTAAACATTTTTGAAACGGAAGAAAACCGACTATTTTTAACTATTTTAAACTGTGTTTTGTTCATTATAATTAACCCAAAATTATAATATCATTTTGCATTATATTAAGCCCTACTCTACTCCATTCAACCAATATTCTTCCCTTGTGTATTCGATTATACTTTTTATAATTTTTGTTGACCGTGTGACTTACAGTACCTACGATAACATTTATATTTTTACAGCCAATTTACAATGGACAGACTCTAACGGTGAGGTGCTTAGTTTTGATGCAACAAAATTAAATGATGACACATGCAAGTGCGATGCCAGTTCTTGCTCGTGTTGTAAGACACTCTCGGCGGAAGGAATTTCAAAAACGGGTAAGTATTGACTGGTACATGTATCTATTTTTCCGTTTTGTGAAGAACGTTGTCAGTCACACAATATTACCTGACCTTCTGCCTTGTTTCCTAGCGACATTTTTGGTCACTAGATTTAAAAAAAAATAATTTAATGGATCCTATCTTTAGCGAAAATGTACATGTATGTCGTATGTTGTGCATAACTTAGTTCCTATTTCAAAATTTATAAAGGATAGTCTTGAAATTCCTTGAGATATGTTGACCACTGTTTACTGGTATGACGTATGAGTCGGTTGTTTTAACGGCTACCCATTTTCGTAAACAACCCAGCATTATAGCAACCGTCATATAAGTGGGAGGTTTGGCATGCCGTGAACTTTATAATGCCTGTACCAAGTCAGGAGTGTAACAGTTGCTTTCCAGTTTGTTCTGGGTGTTTGCTTGTCTCCCGACCTTGCCAGTTATTTGGACTTTGATTATGACATTTCCCTTGGAGTTCCATATTTTGTTATGAAACTTTATTTATAAGTAACGCATGCTATTTTTCATTTTGTCAATAATTACCGCAATATACTAGTACATCGTTTTAAGATTTAAATCTCTTAACTATTGTCATTTCAACTATTATACATGTTTAAACATTTTAGTGTTATCTTTAACTCAAAATATTATTAACAGACTACATTTCTCCTGAACACTAATCTTCTTATATTCTAAAAAGAATATTAAATGTATTACAGTGTGTATAAAAATCAGCTATCAAAAATCAGCTCAAGACTTCGACGTCACAGTAACTGTGGATGGTACTCAATTGTTCCAAACAAAAGTGCAAGGTAATATTTTTCAGATATTAATGTAACTGATTATGTAAAAGAGCAGAGTCTGCTTAGAATATGTATAAAATGGTTTCTACAACACAAGAACATTCTACGAGTACAAACGTGTGAATAAATGTAATGTTGGCTATGGCTCCAAAAAGTACAAGTGCTCTTAATCGTCATCTTATAAAAAATGACAGGTGAATCAGTGTTGTGTTTGCTTTGTCAAATGGTGATCATCACTGCACTCTATACATATACATATACATATGTTACATATAATTTCAACACAATTCAAATTTCAAAACAAAATTTAAAAGGTCCAGATTAAAAACTAGGAAATACATTGTACCTGAAAACATGTGGGTAATATAATTCATATATTATGTAAGTATGACTACAGTAGTTATTTTAAATTACATGTAATACATATTCCATGATACAAACTTTTGGTGTAAGGATGTGCACAATTCCTTGAGTTACGACCCTTAGTTGTGTTAACGGCCAGAGGAGTTGATAGCCAATACATATCCAAAAACGTTCAATGGCAAATGCTAGAAACACCAAAAGGGTAAATTCAAAACCACCTATAAGTAATAATAGCGATAAACTTTTAAAAATTAGTAGGCATGGTAGGAGTCTAAGAAAATAACGATATTTTCATTTCATCGTTTGATTGATTAAAAATTCTGCACACTGTTTACAATGTATTTACAAAACTTTAAAAATAATTCAGAGTATTATTTTTATTCTTTTAGTATCTAATCCAACACAACAGTGCACCAAATTTCCTGTCCAGGGTATCGAGGTCCAGGCTTGTATCAACTTCTCAAATGTCAAGTCAGAGAGCGGTGGATTGTCGGGATGTATGAAACTTGAACTCAGTGCGATGGGTCAAACAGTTGGATTCGACTTCGGATGCTTCAAAATTGGGGCACAGAAGTATACCGAGTTCGGAAAGTTTTTGTTCAGCTTGATAAAGGAGAATGAGAAGAAGGCCTTTCAAGATTTTTTCTTGAATTTATTCAAGAAAAAAGAAATGTAAATTAAATACATTTGCAGATACAATTGTTGAAAATTAATACAAGAAATGCATTCATTCTTGTATATTACATGTACATGTATATATAGTAATTTGTTAATTTACACATGTCAATTATTAACACTAGAACTTTATTGTTATTAAAACTTTAACAGTGAAATACTTTTCCCTGATGCAAAACAAATCAAATAAGTACAATGATATTAAGGAGTTGTTGTATCATGGTATTGTATGGGTATAAGTCTGGAAAAGGGGGGGGGGTGCTTGGCCACATCAGTTTATCCAAATAATGTCATATGATAATGAACACGTTGTTCTCAAAATGGCGTTATTTTCATCTCTCTCAAAGAAAAACCAAACCAACTAAACGACACGTCACAAAACTTACAAACATTACAAAAGTCAAAATACGGAAACGAATGTTTCCGGAGAAGTAATGAAATCGATAACATACAAAGAGGCATAACTCGCCAATTTTAACCGAACATCGAGACCATGCCCAAATACTACATAACATCCCCGGCACGAAAAAATAAACCCGGTTTATTTCCGATGGTCTGGATGTTCGTAAAAATACAAATACAGCAACTAACATTATTACTACACCTCATGTTTAACTAATGAGTGGAAAAGGTTTTCAAATGCAATAAAGTTATTTTAACGGAAGAAAATGCTATGCATGTACTTATAAAAGGATAGTGTTATGATATCGTTAATGTACCAGCAGAGTACCTAACTCTTATAAAAATGGCCCATCTAGAATTCATCCAGTGAAAATTAGCTATTCATCAGAAATGCTGGGAACAAGATTATAAAATCTACCATTTTCATCAAATATAAAAGGGTTATTTCTGGTCATTTCACATTAACTCTTAGAAAGAGAAAGCTTAACAAAATATTCCTTTACAAGATACATATAAACTTCAAAAATTGAGAGCTCATAGCCATAAGTTTCCGATTTAAACTATTATGTGCAAACATTTGAATGAGATTGAATTATCTTTGATTTTAAAAAATAAATCATAAATTGACAACATATTCAAAAATGCTTTTCGAACAAATATAAAATAGCAACATTGTGAAAAATGTAAAACAAATACGAGTATTAACGAATATCCGTTATAATGGAATAATTGGTAGAAGTGCAATCACTTCACAATCCTAGAAAAATACGGAATACATAAACATATAGACAATATTCTGATAACAGTAAAAAAAATGAATCAATACGATAAATCAAAATACTAGTAAATTTATACTGGCTCCCCTTTGAATTGTACCCGATACTCAGTTTTTTCCATTATTTTCTTTCTCTTTGAGCCAAGATCCGCTTAATCTTATAGTACGCGTCAGATAAAGATGTGCAATTCTCTTCAGAAGAATCGGAATCATTGTCAAAAGATGACGCTTTAAATGGTTGGATGGATGGATGAATTATTGTTTAACGTCCAGTGGCAACCAGGTGCATATCAGGACGAGAACATGTTGATATGATAATGACCGACACGCTAAGTCGAATTTTTAATGTGCTAGCTCACGAGGTAACTGTCCACAGGAAGACATATCACCTCACTCGGACACATTATACTAACTCCGAGCCGACCAGTCTTTGCTCTTACCCCTAGATGCCGCGTGCTTGGCGGAGAAGCAGCAAATACCAATTTTAATGTCTTTGGTTTGACCCGGCCGGGGTTCGAACCCGCGACCTTCCGCACTCGAGGCGAGCACGCTACCACGAGACCACCGAGGCGGTTTGACGCTTTAAAGGGGACTGGTTTTCTCTTTACTCTAGTCGAGCAACGTAAATTTTAAGGGTTGTTTGACAGACGGGCCTGCACTCACTGTTTCGTTGTTCAATTCTTGTAGAACGGTCTGAAACTTCGTTCTCGTCTTCCTCTGACTTGTATTTAGTTGGCACCTTTGAAATAAAATAGTCAGTTGGTTGGGGTGCTCTAACGTAAGCTATTTTGAGCCTATCGAGATGAACGTCGTTCTTCAATATTTTGCCTGTTGAGGCGGTTTGACGCTTTAAAGGGGACTGGTTTTCTAGTCGAGCAACGTAAATTTTAAGGGTTGTTTGACAGACGGGCCTGCACTCACTGTTTCGTTGTTCAATTCTTGTAGAACGGTCTGAAACTTCGTTCTCGTCTTCCTCTGACTTGTATTTAGTTGGCACATTTGAAATAAAATAGTCAGTTGGTTGGGGTGCTCTAACGTAAGCTATTTTGAGCCTATCGAGATGAACGTCGTTCTTCAATATTTTGCCTGTTGTTGAGTCACGAAGTTTGACAAGATGGTTTGGCACAATAGAGTGAACAATGTACGGGCCATTGTATTTGTGTTGGAATTTCAGGGCTTGCCGGTGGGATCGACAAGCATATACACATAATCACCGACGGACAATTTCAGTGGATTGGTCATTTTGTTGTACCTTTCAGTCATTAAATTTCCGGCTTTTTCATCATTCGTTTTCACTTCATTTCTAATTGAGTCCAATTTTTGAGATTGTGCGTCGATGAAATCATGAAAATCATTTTTTATGTTCGCAAAATCAGTTTGGTGTGACGTTGGACAAAGTGGGAATTTTGGTCTTGATCCAAAAACAACCTCAAATGGAGAGTATTTCGTCGATGTATTTACTGACGAGTTCATTGAAAAAGTAACAGGTAGTACTGTATCCCGTTGTTTACCAATGCGAATATACGCACTAATTCTTTACGCTAGTGTCCTGTGTGTCCTTTCACAAAGACCAAGGCAATGATGAATAGTGCTCGGGGTAAATTTTTCTCTAATAGCCAATAAATATACAGACTTCTTTCGTGAAAGCCGAAATAAATTCACTGCCATTGTCTGATATCAAAGTGCTACAAACTCCAAATTGGCAAAACATGTCAAATAGAACGTAAGCTACAGTCAGTGAGTCACAATTTGGTATAGGTACATTATGGACATATTTGCTAAACATGTTGATAGCTGATAAAATGTAAGTATTTCCCCGTTGGGACATCGGTAGTGGTCCAAAAAGATCTATTTGCCATATCTCAAAAGACTCTGACGGAGTTTTATATGAAATGATCCCCAATTTCGTATGTGCTTTTGTAATTTTACGAGCTTGACAATCATGGCATGATTGAACATAACTGGTAACAATTTATGGTAATTTGTCAAAATAAAAGTTTTCACTTATTAGATCTATTGTCGTTTGAACACCACCATGTGCTCCCCTGGGCGCGTGGAAACTGCTCCAAAATAGGTTTTATCAACACATTTGGTAAAACCAACTGATATCTCGATTTATGGTCCGACGTCCGTTTACTCTTGTAGTTTAGAACATGATACAACAAATCGTTGGATATTATATAATCAGACACCGCAAAATCAATCTCCTTGCATCTTTCTGTAATTTTTGCAACGTGCCATGTTCTAAATAGTTTGTTATCGGTTTCAGTACAGCATCGTTTCTTTGTAAACTTTTTACACTTGCCAGACTAAAATCGCATTTCTTGATTAAGTCAATGCTTCTCTTAACCAGCTTTCCCTCGTCCATCTCAGTCAACAACCCCGTATCATACCCGATCAACTTCTTTCCTTGTAAAAATGTGTCGACCTCACCTACAAGATTTCGCAAACATTTGAAGCGTCTTTATTATACACACATTTTGATTACGAATCATTTTCAGAATTGCAATCAAGTCCTACATCTGGTACTTGGTTACATAGAATTGGTACGTTTAATACAGTGTCCCATAATTGATCAGAATTGCAATCAATTCCGAATCCTGTTGTTTTATCCGTTCCAATCTCTGCAGACAAATAAATATTGGCAGAATTGCAATCAATTCTCACCTCACATTCTAACTTATCTGTAATTCCTAAAATATTGAAAAAGTGAAAAAGAATTTTCGGAATCCGTAGAATCTTGCTTTACATGTAAAACGCATAAGAAATGCAATAATTTCCGATTTTAGACGATCTATCAGATACGGGGTCTTTATCACATACAGAAATTGCAGCTAAACAAAAAAACAAACACCTTCCATCAAACTCGAATATTGGTTTATATCACACATTGTAGCTAATACTGAACTTGGTAGATATACTTTTTATATAGATATATTGAAACATATATTTATGTATTGGCATAGACTTGAAAACTTGGAAGCCAGTACATTACTAAAATGTGCTTACAATGAGTACACACATATTACTAAGGGCCATAATTGTTGGTTTGCAAATATAATTTTTTATAGTGATAAATTAGGAATTAAACTTCCTCTATGCAAAAATTTAAGCAAGTATAAATTAAAATTTTCCTTAAAAACTGTTTAAAAAGAAACTTTATTGATATATGGGATAAAATTCGAGACTCATATTTGCAGGATAAAGGAAAACTAAGTACCTATTTTAAATTCAAGTCCTCTTTCACGGTTGAAAATTATTTATTTAAAACAAGTGTTGAAAAACGGCGCACCCTGGCAAGGTTTAGACTCAGTAATCACTTCCAAATCGTAACGATATCGACTTGAAAGTTTCCAATAAATTTATTTCTATCAAGTTGACAGCTTTTATCGTCACGTTCATCGCTATTTTCTCTTATCTCACTAGTCATACGATTAACATTTTGAAGGTAATGATCCGCAATTGGTTGTATAACCTGTATCGATTGATCTAGCGAAAAAGTACTGAAATATGCTAATGATTTTCCTCTGTTAACTGTTACTTTGTCGTTCGAAGGATTAAGTACAAGTCTATTTTTTGAAACTGTAACGACCGCTTTAGAAACTAATAAACCTTTCGTTAAAATGTATTTCGTTACAGTACAAACACCTTGTTCGCCATAAATACCTGATTGAACTTTTCCCCCAAATAAGCATCTCTGAGTTTGGGGTTTATCGTCACACGCTTGCTGCAAATAACATTTGTATCCTTAGAAACGGTTTTCATGGCAGAAAAATCTAAAACGATTTTATTTTGGACTAAATATTCCGAGTCCAAAATAATCAGATGCGACGAAGTCTTCAAAATATAGCATAGAATCGTACTGCGTGCACCCGAAATTGTCATTTTAACGTGCGCGTTAACAACAATATCAATTTTTATGTTATTCGCCAAAACTAAACGATCACGAACATTAAGATCAATGTCACTTTTCATTGAATAAAGGAGCGACTTAAAAAGTTCCTTGGAAATAATATTTACGGCACTGCCAGTGTCAATTAAAGCTGAAACTTTCATTTTGTTGAAACACACAGTCTTTAAAATCTAAAATTTAACTATTGAGGGTTGATAAATTCTATAACTCACGAGTAAATTGAAGAAGAATCTGTTTCTCCTATGATTTTCGACAAAAACCTCAAAAAAATGTCGTTGCTATGTAGTTTGTTTACATAGACGTCATTTCGGGACTTCTCTGGTTTATCGTTCTAATAACTGTAGAAAAAAGGGCGGTAATTCCCACGTAGAAATTTAATCACCGGGAAGTGGTTAAAGATATTATGTATTTTTATCCCACCGATTAAACACGTCAGGAATAGGAGAAAAAATACTAGCGCATTTATATTTTCTACTGACAAGTAATAAGTAAAATAAAAACCTGGGGCACACATCTGTTAACGTTTTCTTTACTACTGAAACCCTTTGTTTCTTAATTTTCTGAATATCTATCATTCCTGTAGATTTCCAGTGTCTTACAACGCAACTCGTAATCAACCAAATTGAAGGTCTTTCTAATTGAAATCGGTATGTAATTTTCTAGTTTATCTTTTGGGCCACGTTTATGAATTGGAATAACTTTTGTACGTTTAGTGCGGAGGGAAAAACTTTCTTGTGATTATACAACTGCAGAGGATGAGATAACAGATTTATGGTACCAAAACCTAGACTGATAACTTTAAAATGAGTTGATTTGTTTATGCTAAGTTGATGAAGATATTCTGAAACTTCTAATTCCTTGATGGGGGGAGGGGGTATGTTAAATCTAGATTAGATTACTGCTAGAATTAGGGTTACTGTGTGACTTATTGTTACGGTTAGGCTTAAGTTAGAGTTACAGTTAGGGTTAGGGTTAGAGTTAGTGTTAAGGTTAGGATTAAATTAATGTTAAGTTGCACTTAGGGTTAGGGTTATGATTAGGTTTAAAATGAAGGCTAGGGTTAGGGTTAATGATGGATAAAGGTTTATCATGTGTATTAAATCTCCCGGTAGAGCTGCTAGAATGATCCAATAGTAAAACGAAACAGCAAACAATGCATTCTGATTCCTCTATCACTTTCTCATCAGCAGCACTTACGTTCCCAGAGAAGCAGCAGCAAACTGAAATGAGCCTGTGATTATAGTCATGCGTAGCTTTGGCATCTTTCTGAGCAGCGGAACTAGTTGTACCAAAAAAGGGGAGGGAGACAAACCGGTGAATTGGGAATCCAGAGAGGAAACAGATTTGAACGACAATACCAGAGAAATCATACAAAGATCGTCTCTCGTATACTTAAATGTATTTGTTCAAGCTACATATTTAATGCCAGTGGGTCCTTCTTATGGCAAAGCAAAACAACAAAGGAACATACTCCCCGCCAAACGTTGAGAGAACTAAACGCCTTGAAATTACTAGTGGAAGACCTAACAATGCGAAATTAAGATGAAATTTACAAAATGCTAGATGGAAAAAACATGATGCGGAGTTCTACAAATATATGAAAAGTCAAAGCATTTTACATCATAGCACCGGACTTTAAATCTACAGCGCTAGACTTTAAATCTACAGCACTGGACTTTAAATCTACAACGCCGCACTTTGAATCTCCAGTGCTGTACTTTCAATCTACAGCGTTGAATTTTTTTAATCTCCAGTGCTAGCTACTTTAAAACTACAGCGCTGGATCTTGAATCTACAACGCTGGGCTTTAAATCTACAGCGCTGGACTTTGAATCTACAGCGCTGGATTTTAAATCTTTTAAATCTACAGCGCTCGACTTTAATCTACAGCGCTGGACTTTAAATCTACAGCGATGGACTTTAAATCTACAGAGCTGGACTTTAAATCTTCAGCGCTGGACTTTTCAAATTACAATTTATTATCTCTGTGAGACCAACAGGGATCCTTAGATATCGTTATATACTAGTATATTAAGATAAGATGAAAGACAGTTGATATAAAAATAAAATGCAGTATTGATTGTAAAGGCAATTTTAATTTAGTCAGCGTATTTTCGCGTTCAAATCTATTAGCAGAAGAAATATTTTCAGACTTCTAAGGTATATATAGCATACCTTCCCATAATTCTTGGTCTCCTGGAAAATAACATACGGAGAAGGAGTATTCGCCTTGTAGAGGACACAGTGTTTTACTTTGATATTTTGGAGCTCAGTCTTTCCACAGTATAATACATGTATCATGTGTATATGAAAACTAATATATATTCTACCAGTCATCATATTCAAATGGATACTAAGTATTTTATTTTTAGTGTAATTAGAATGATTCTGGAATAACCACTGTTTTATATATATTTCATTTTGAAAATATTTCCGTTTATTGTTAACATTACCCCTAGATAAGAAGTTTTGGTGTGTTTTATTGATCAATTCAATAAGGTATTCATCAGGGATCAAAGAAATAATTTGATATGAGCGATCTGTGGAGGCCAGCCATTTGTGTTTTTCTCAACAGTATATGATAATGTATCAATTGTGTATACTTCATGAAAGTAATTTTGACAAGGATTGCAGATAATCGGTATATCGCGCTGCAGACAATCGATCGAAGCTTGATGTTTCTCCAAAAATTCACATAATTGAGAATATTTAATTCAACGAGTTGAATAAAAAGCGTATTTCAACAAGGTCTAAGATTTTGCTTGTGAAATAAGGGTGTGACTAAACATCGAGTTCGAGTTTGAGTTAAGGTTAGAGTTCGAGTTGAAGTTCGAGTTAGAGTTCGAGTTAAAATTCGATTTCGATTTGAAGTTCGAGTGAACACGAAATATTAATTTCTAATGTCATTTATCGAGTTACATTTCGAGTTAGAGTTGCGGTTCGAGTTAAAGTTCGAGTTAAGATAAAGGCACTTGTTCTTGGTACAAACTTGTAGGGTCTAATGTGAAACTAAGTTCGGCGGCGGTGGCCATCATGGTCGTGGAGGTCGGAATTACCGGACACTGTTGTGGAAGGGAACCATCTAAAGATCATTAAAGTAAAGTTTGGTTGATATTGACTCAATATTTTCAGAGGAAAAGATTTTAAAAATTTCCTTCCCCCTTTTCTATTATTATCTCCGGCAACTATCTTGGTTGAAGGTCTGAGACAACAGACACATTTTAGAAGGGGACCACCCGAGGACTATTCCACCAAACATTGGTTCCAATTTGCCAAGCAGTTTCAGAGAAGATCTTCATATTGTATTCCCCATAGGGTCCTAAGTTTAATTATGTAGGGCCGTGACGGCAATCTTGGATGACGAAAGAACACGCCAGATAAAAAATGTAAAGGGGACCATCGAATAATTTATAAAGTTGAACCATATACTTGATACAAATACACGTATTTCGGATATTGGAAGGAGCAGGTTTCCTTTTCAGTTTGTGATTTTATGGAAATAATTAACATAATTAAATGGACAAGAGTAAAGCTATATCAATGTCTATTCCACATTCGTTGGTGGGACATAAGGAGAAAGAGAAGGAAAACACGTGAGAAAACGAAGTCGGAAACGTTTCATGTGCCTTTCTTGAGGAGGCGGTCCATCTAGTTTTATTGATAGAATAGAGAATGGAAAACGGGGAATGTGTCATTGATACCTATATCCGGTGCCCAGATGATTAAACGGCGAAGAATAAAAATAAACACACAATAACTTAATCCCAAGGAAGGGGGGGGGAACTCTCCAAAATTTTCTGCACGTAGGCTAGTGCTATATTTTCGGGTTAAATTTCGCGATTTTTTTTTTGAGTTCCAAAACTTATAGGTATTTTTGGGGTGCGTTCAAAAAGACGGAATGTCTTTATGGGGGTGTAAGGTATTTTTTGACGACCCTTTGTACAGGTAATTTTTTACCTCCCTTCCCCTAAACTTAATCCGTAACTTGAATTTTAACTCTTAACTCAAAATGCAACTCGATAAATGGCATTAGAAATCAATATCTCGAGTTAACGCGAAGATTAACTTGAACTCGAATGATAACGACCGCTAACTCGAACTTTAACTCGAACTCGAATTTTAACTCTTACTCGAACTCGATGTTTAGTCACACCCGTTGACAGGTGTGTCATTGGTAATCATAAATTGGGTCATAAATTGCGTGTTCTCTGGACGCCATCATTTTTATGACAACATAATCATTACACAATGATGTTTCAACAATTATATTGGGGCCACTCAAACGTTTCTTACCTGTTCCGAATTATACATTTATCATGATTAATCAACTTGAAATACACTTTTTTTTAATATTATGAATCAAACATACATGTACAGTCTTGAACCCTTATTAACATGTACCATTATCTATATAAATTTTTAACAATTCAAACTAGACTGGTAGCAACATATCAAAGGTGATACAGTTTTAAAAGTTGCTACTAAGTAATTAGAACTGTTCATGTTTATTACACATAAAAAAAATTAATGTAATACTACGAACAAGCCCAAAAATTAAACACTGAGATGTTTTTATAACGTCATTATTTTATTCTTTTTATGTTTCCATTAAAAATGGCGTATCGTTTAAATTTCTTGAAATTTCTCAATCATGGTGTTAATCACTTTAATCATAATTTCATCAGCGGGGGTCATTTACCTGCAATTATCACATTAAGGGTATGTTATTCATATAATTTAATTCAAATGTAAATATTCAGCGTAACTTGTGAGAAATTAGAAAATATTTTCGATTTTTTTCCTGATGTGATGAAATTCAGAATTGCATTACAATTGTTTTAATTCTTTATTTTTTCAAATTAATTCCTTTACATAATTATAATTACATGAATTATATTTGGTAAATATTTGTTTATCAAATTTCAATTAATAACAGACACGGATCAACTTGTGATATAATCGTTGTAATTTTGTAATTATCGACCAGTTTCCCCATATAACGCCAGTATGTAAATGGTAGCTATAGCATGCTGTGAAAAATTCCTAATTAATTTTAGATAGATTTTGCAGGTCGTGACGACTATCGAATGCTTCATTTCATAAAACAATTTGTTAAAATACACATTTATTACTGTAGATATCGGAATGAAGTTTTGTACAAACATATTTAAGTATATTTGCAATAGGTATTTTGATTCTGGAGCCGATTTGGTCCTTCCCTTTAATGGTTCAATGTGTATTCAAGGACTTAAGCGGCCTCTCCATCTGACCTTGACCCATGTTGATGATCAGCATCTTTTGTGTGTGTTTTAAGTTGTTAATTATGAAGTTATAAAATGTAAGTAAAGTCAAGAAATACCTAAGGGATATTCGAAGGAGGGAAAAATCGTAACAACTGACAAACTCCGGGGAACAACTAAGACAAGACCAAAACAATACATGCACTACGATTAAAAACTAAAAACATATGAACAACATGGATGCCGTCCATAAAACTTTAATCAGGATGACTTCAACTTAGGAGCAACGTACCCCTGTCTGAGCAACTTTTCTGTCAGGAGCCGGGCTCTGTCCAGGAAGTCAATGTATATGAAAGTTACGACAAAATGAGCAGAAAACATATCATTTTTTTTAAATGGCCACATGCTTTGTTTGATTTATGACGTGTCATATCTATTGAAATTCTACATTAAGGTGATAACTGGTCCCAGAATTGGGTCACTACAATGCATTTCTTACAATATTTTGCACAACTTTGTCATTCTTTTTATATATACATATTTGGGCTCAAAACCAAATAAAGAGAAGATTGTGCATGACCAAAATTTCATACTTTTCGTCTAGAATTCAACTCAATATGACAATTGTGTAGTTCTACCTTAGCAGCCACTTCCAATTACCTCGTCATAATTTGGCAGATTGGCACAATCGCGCCGGTTACATTGAGGGAAGTAAGCAATATAGACAAGGAAGGGGCAGTGTTTCCTTATTGATTGTGTGTAAATGCTATTTGCCAAACCAATGTTTTTATTACGAGAACTGTTATTTCTCTAAAGCTTTGCCTCTTTTGAGGGCATCCGACCGGTTGGAGAAAAAATTCATAATCTACGTGTGATTTGTTGTTCTCGATCGCCGATTGGTCATTGAAATTCCCATTCAATTTTATCCAAGCTTTTCGAAGATCCCATAGCAACACGTAAACAATGTAACGCTAAACTCAGCAATATTCTGCATGATAAAAATATCTGTTAACGAAAATATGCTGATAATTATGATTTCTGACAACGAAGCTGATTTATGCTGAAAAAGAGGATATTTGACAATTGATTTAAGCTAATTTTAATGGTTCAATGAGTATGCATGGGCATAAAACGGTCTCTCCATTTGACCTTGACATATGTTGAAGATCAGCATCTTTTTTGTGTGTTTTAATTGTAAATTTTGCAGTTTTTAAGTTTTGAAATGTACGTTACGACAAATTCAGCAGAAAAACATATTTTTTATTTATTTGAAATGGCCCCTTGCTATGTTTAATTTGTGACATGTGTCATATCCATTGAAATTCTAAATTAGGGTGATAACTGGTCTTAGAATTGGGTCGAAACTATGCATTTTTCACAGTATTGTGAAAAAATTTTACAGTTTTCGTTGCTATGGATATCTAAGAAAAAATGATATTTTGGAAGAAATCCTTCAGTTCACCGTATAAGCAGATGTTTCTTATTCTCTTTCATATACTAGTATACATATTTGGGTATAAAAACCAATTAAAGAGAAGATTGTGCATGACAAAAATTTCATACTTTTCGTCTAAAATTCAACTCAATATGAAAATTGTGTAGTTCTACCTTAGCAGCCACTTCCAATTACCTCGTCATAGTTTGACAGATTCGTGCAATCGTGCCTTTTACAGTTGAAGGATGTATTCATATACACAAAGAAGGGGCAGTGTTTCTTTTTTGTATGTAAATGGTATTTTTCAAAACAAAGTTGCCCATGTTTTTATTAGGAGAACTGTTATATACATCTTTTTTTATCTTTGTGTTAGTTAGTTAGTTAGTCGAAATTTTGAGCCTTTATATAGAGTTCATATCGTTTCTCTTAAACGATTCTCTTCTTCCAAACTGCAATGATTTCTGTTATCCTGTAATGAGTAAAGGTCCTCGGACGACCAGACCAACCGAATAGGTTCCCTCCAACCTCACCGTACTCGCCCTGCAGCTTAATATTGAAACAGCCAAGTTCAACTTTGATCTCCTTTATAAACGCCATCTTTGCTGTTAATCTTGCACAACCCGAAAGGCTAGACTTTTCTGGTTTCAGATCGTAGAACTGGATGCATACATCTACCTTTTCTTTCAGTAGTTTAACCTTGGCGCATACTGGTGGCGGGTTGCTTGCTAGAATTAAAGATTTCGACATTTAAAATACTTTTAAATTAAATGTATTAAAACATCAAAACAACAAGAAAGGAAGAATATCATGGATTTAATCTTCGTACAACCCCGCCCCCCTAAAAAAAAGAATATATGTGTCCAATGGACATTGTGACCGCTTTCAAAAACTAAATCATGATAAGCCAACCATGGCATTGAGGTCGCACAATTCATTTGACCTAAATTCTGAATAGATCCCATCTTAAGGTACTTAGTGACCAAGCTTCATGTTGATATGACATCTACTTCACAATAAACTATCTTTAATCTAAACTTTAATCTAAACTAGACATACGTCTAAATCATGATCAGTCAACCGTAACACTGTGGTCACACCACCCCTTTAATTTAATTTTTCAATAGATCTCATCATAAGATACGTTGTAACAAAATGTAATGTTGATACGACATCTACTTCCCAACAAACTACCTTCAATCTAAACGTTAACCTAAAGCTGATCGTACGTATGAACAGACAGACCGAAACACTGTATGATCCGTTGCTATACGAGGCAAAACAGACGTTTAAGCCAAGAGACAGTGCTTTTACGACTGCTCATCGCCGGACACCAGCATTGTTTACGGTGATTCAAGTTAACTTTTTATAAGTTAAGGCTTTGCTTCGAAAGTCTTTTCTTGGTTTACGTAAGAATCGTTTTGAAAATGGTGTTTTCAAACGAATATTAGTCGGCGAATTCTAAGTACTATTATAATAGCTAATTTTTTCTTATCGGTTTGTGCACATACATTTGAATATGCTCCAATTTTTGATAAACGATATAAAAAAATCATTGCCAAGGAGTCTTATGACTTATGTCACTAAAATGAAAAACGTCATTTAAATTGTTTTTTATATCGGAATGGTGTTACGTGTATTCTATCAGACCTGTAACTATATAAAAGTGCTTACCTGATATCTTCTTCTGAATGACAACTTTACCATCAACAGTAACTGTCATCTGAATCCCAATTTCCTGTTGCAGATACGTCACATTAAGGCAAACTTTAAAAAAAAACATCTATATATCTTCTAGGGCTGCAAATCTTATAAAAATATGTCAACAGTACATAAAACAGAAACCTTTACAACTTTCAATCTCAAACGTGTGAGCTGAATTTTGTCTCATTATTGAAGACATTACAAAGAATGTCAAGACAAAGAACCGCGATAAAAGCACTCTTCACTTTCTTGTATGTTTGCATAGATTATTTTCTCATTTAACTTAACCCAAAAATCTGTCTTTCGTCTTAATGACCCCATTCCTTTTGTCAAACCCAATCATTTTTTTTTTATATTTTTGACGAAAATATTATATATATTATACATGTATTTTTTTACCACAACTATCTAATTTTACCTTGTTTACTGAAATGTAACTGTTTAATTTTCAAGGTCTGACAGCAACTACAAGATGTTCCGGAACAATGACAGCTTCCGTCATCCGTGTATTTCTCAAACCGCAGTACTAAGTCCTTGTTAGTTTGTAGAGGAGCTTCAAAAATTAACGTTATAATTCAGCTTTAATAACGAATGAGTGGAGTATATCTAGAAATATGCTTTCTGACAGAACTAATGTGAAATGAAAAGGGATAAACAACACATACAACAACAAGGTCTTAATTAAACAAGACCAAAAACGTGTCTGGACCTGCGTCGCAGCATGCAATTTATTGATCGGCAAAGGATGTGGCTGCACGACAGATAAAAAAAAAGCTTACACGCTACAATTCAACATTATCAAGCTGCAGACAAAATATGATATCAAATCCTTTTGTAGAAGCCGAGAAAACTTTCACGAAAATTTTTCTAGTGTTTTGAGTATTGTTGAATTTTAAACTATCGGCAAACAGCGTGTGGCTGGACGACACATCCAAAAATAGCTTACACGTTTCAATTTAACATTACCAAGCTGCAGACAAAAATATAGAAGCCAAGAAAACTTTCACGAAAATATTTCTTGTGTTTTGAGTATTGATGAATTTTTAAATATTGGCAAATAGGAAGTGCCTGCACGATAGATCCAAAAATTGCTCAACATTATGACGCAGCAGACAAAATATAAATCATTCCCTTTTGTAGAAGCCAAAAAAAACTGTGCCGAAAGTTTCCTACCAAAGGTCTTTCGGACGTACAGAGTCAAGCGGTTACTTGACCTGCTTTCGCCATTGGCGACGCAGGTAATGACAGACGCAGAAACCAACGGCTTTTCTTCTTCTCATAAAGAGTTTTCAACACACGTACATGACGTATACCACGCTTATTGTCCACAGACAACAGTTTATTTATATTATGGGAATGATATTAGATTTATGACCATTACAAGCATTTTAAAAAAGATTACTTCAAATAAATGTTATTCGTCCTGTTTTAATTCGGTGCTCAAAATCATTTTCGGATTTTGATCATGGGCGTACATACTTTTCGTATTTGTATTAAAAATAGTTTTTCTGCGGGTCCTTGAAAGCAATGTAAAGTAATTCTGGAAATTTAGAATTCATATTATAAATTACAAATATAAACTGTCAGTTGCATGCTATAACCTTCATCAAGCTCGATGGTGACTCAAAATCTGGAAATTTTAATACATATTCAACAAAACATTAAAATTAAAAAAAGGGGGGGGGACAAATATTATAAAATAACGCGTTTATCATTGTTTTTGTTCTCACCAGCATAAAAAGTTTCGACACTAGTATGTTTACAACAAATATACATGTCTAATGATGTGCTTTTAAGAAAATTACTTTTTTAACTGTGTTAAATTTTACATTTCGTTATTTATACCTTTTATAGCTGTGCTTTCTACTGCGAGCTGATTACTTGCGAGCAAACACAGAATTCCAACCAAAACATGTCCTGCCATAATCGACCGTGTCTTCCTTCATACAATCAAATGAAGAAATGTGCATTACTAGTATTTATACCATATGCAGGCGGTAGTAATAAACAGGAAGACCTTGTACGTGACATCCTGTCTTACACGGATTATTTTGTTTTAAGGAAACGATGAATGTTTGATAAAGGCTGAAAATATATGAATTAATAATTTTTGGAAAATCTTAATGTATTGTTTAATAATAACTACAATGGGAATTTACTAAATAACCACATAAACGTAATCGCGGTACGAAATTGCATTTGTACCAGAACCTTTTTTTTTTGTTTACAGACCACCCGTATTATTTTCACAATTTACACGATTTTTACTGCTGGTTTTAAAGTTATTCAACATGTATCTTAATGCAACCTGTGATTGTGTTGTTGTGTTTGTGAATTTCATTTTGAAATAGTCTGGCAAACTAGGGTATTTGTCATGTTATAATATTTTTTATTGTAGATGTTTTGTTTTTACATATTTAAATTTGTATTATAATTCTGCAAATACATTTTTAGAATGGGGAAATATTGCCGTGATTTTTTTTTTAAATATAACTAAATATCACATTTAAAAAATCTATATGACAAGATACATAACTGGTGAAAAGAAATGGATGGATGACTTCTATTGGCAATTATTAGATGCATATCAAGATCGGGTGGTAAAGATTAGATGTTTGAACATAAGCATTAGTTATGCAGCATCAGTCACTAATGTAATAAGCGTGCCACACCGAAAGAATGCATAAAAAAGGAATTAAAAAAACGGAGAATGCAAAACCAGTTGGTTTTACTTAATGATTGTTAATTAAAGGATAACCAATGAGGATAATTTTGAGCTTTTTTTAAAAATACAAAATGCAAGTGTGTTAATATTCTTTATTGTAGATGTTTTGTATTTAATTCTGTAAATGATTTTTTTCAGAATGAGAAAATTGCAGTGATTTTTCAAATATTTTTGTTTTTTATGAACAATGTAGTATTATGTGAATTAAATTTCACATTAAAAAATGTATAAAAATGTATACGACATTTAACAAAAATGGATAGATGACCTAGTGGCAATTATTATCAGGATGGGGTAACAAAGATTGGATGTTTGAACATAAACATTAGTTATTCAGCACAAGTCATTGATGTTATAAGCTCGCCACATGCACGAAATATACATATCAAAAAGTAAAAACAATAAGAAACATTAAAAATTGATTTTCTTTCTTTCTTCACAACCATGAACTTGTGCTTAGATACTGTATGGAGGATTTTCATGAAACTTCACAAGATGATAGCCCTCTGTGTGGAAGTCGACCCAACAGTGTCAAATTTAAAGGGGTACCAGGGTTCTTGACCCGCCCTCTCAAATGCCATAAAATTCACCTTTAAAAAAACAAACTTGGGAATGGTTGAGATCTTCACCCCATAAGGGACGAGATCAAAAGTTCAATGTAGGATAAAAAATTTAATTCACATAGTTTTTTCACTGAGAAATTTGTAAAGGGTTTTGCATTTTAAACCAAGT
The DNA here is from genome assembly GCA_028015205.1 of Mytilisepta virgata. Classification (NCBI taxonomy): domain Eukaryota; kingdom Metazoa; phylum Mollusca; class Bivalvia; order Mytilida; family Mytilidae; genus Mytilisepta; species Mytilisepta virgata. The sequence continues at coordinate 3,903,193 of JAPWFG010000016.1, forward strand.
GGTAAAAGTATCACAAGGTAAAAGAGTTTGATAAGTCAGTAACTTTTCCTCAAATAAAAATTCATTTTTGAGTTCCTGTTTTAAAAAGACGAACAATTCTACAAAAGAACCCAGATTTTTTAAAAGGAAAATCTACAATAATGAAAGTTTAATCTTTTTTTTATATTCAACCATACCTTGCATTTTCTTAAAATAAAGCAATTTTGTAAAAAAAAAAATTAAATAAATATAAATTATATATAAAAAATATTTTCGACAAAGATTTGTTAAGTTTTTGCCTTTTCAACCAAGTGATTTAAAGAAAATTCACAAGGTAAAAAGTTTGTTAAGTCAGTAACTTTCCCTCAAATAAAAAAAAATGTTTCTTTTTTTAAATTACCACTTGGTTAAAGATGCAAAATGCTAAAGAAAGAAATCAATTATGTAACTTTTTTTTGTAAAGAAATATAGAAAAAATTGTAAAGGGTTTTGCATTTACACCAAAATGGTAAATAGTCAAGAAGTAAAAAGTTTGACTGAAGTCTTATTTTTGTGAAAAATTGAGAAAAAAATGGTAAGATCTTGCGTTTCAAATGAAGTGGTGAATGAAGATAGTTTGAACTACGTGACTTTGAATTGTATAAAAAAAGAAATTTTGTTTTCATTTTGATAGCTTTTCCCTTGTCTCTATTCTAAATTACAACTTGGTAATATTTTTTTGAAAAAGGAAATATCAGCTGTTGTCTTCACCTAGAATCAGTCATCGAAAACTTTAAAGGTCGTCTCTGCAACCACTATGACAAATTGCACCAAACTTTGATTGAATAGTCTTTGGGTGGCCTTCTTCCAAAATTGTGTCCTGCATCCCCTATTTCCAACAAACATAGCTGCTGTTGCAAAAAAAGGGGGATAAATTTTTCAAATTTCTGTGGAACTACACGGCCAGATGGAACCAAATTTGCAGCCTATGGTCCCTTTCAGAATTGTTTCCGAAGACTTACACTGTCAACCGAGATGGCTACCGGAGCCGAACTTAATTTAACATAGGACCCTATAGGAAATGTTCATTTAAAAATCTTCTGATCTAAAAGCACATTAAAAATCTTCTGATCTAAAAGCACATTAAAAATCTTCTGGTCTAAAAGCACATGGCCAGTTGGCCTGTTGCTTAGATGGTCCTGTCTCATAATCTGGACTGTCGAATAACAGCCAAACTTAGTTTAACATAGGTCCTCAGCCAATTGTTCTTAACATTGCAGCAATGGTCTTTGGGTGCTCCTTTTTCTGAGAAGTATGATAACATGAAATGCTAATCAAGATGGCCACTACATGAGATCTTTTAAGATAGGACTAGTTAGGGCATTCCTTGTAAAACCTCGTTCGGTTGAATCCCTATGGGAAAGAATTTTTTTGTAATTTGCCAAGGAACTAATGGGCAGAATGTAATCAAAATTGACAGGAATCTCATGTTGAATGACAGATGCAAATGATCTACCTTTTTGTTAGGTCAATAGTCAAATATCAAGGTTACTTTGACATTTTGCGTCTCTTTAACAGCATTGTGGATACAAAAAGGGCTTACATTTCAAATGGCCTAATAAAAGCCAGGCAGGTGAGCGATACAGCCTAGCCTGAGCCTCCAGTTCACATTTTGATCTTGTGAACCATTAAACAGAATTTCACAAAACTTCGCAGCGATATTCTTTGTAAGGACCTTTCAAATTGTTCTTAATTTGCTGATTGATCAAGAAACATAGTTGCCAGAGCCTATATGGAAAAATTAATCTGAATCTTCTTGTCAGAAACCGCTTGCCAAATTGAAACCAGATTTGGTAGCAATGGTCCTAAGATGGCCCTCTTTTAGAATGCTTTTCAATGACCCAGATTTTCAACCAGGATGGCTGCCACAACCGAACTTAGTATAACGGGAAAATTATTTGGTCTTCCCTAAAACCACAGACATTTCGACAAACCTTTAATAGAATGGGCCTTTGGTGATTACTTTCAACATTGTCTGAGCTGGCTTGCCAATAAAGCTGGTCGGCATAGCCGATCTTCTTTTATCGTATAATCGTCTTACTAAAAAACCTAATTGAACCAAACTTTGCAGCAATGGTTCTAAGTGGGTCTGTTCCAAACTTGTGTTCGTTGACCCGGAGAGCAATCTTAGTTAAGCATTTGATAATTTAAGACCACGTGATTGAACTCTGGTAGAGTTCATTATAGATCAAACTTAGCTGCAATAAGATGGCATCGTCTACTCATAACCCTCACCAACTAGTATGAATATCAGTCAAAGTTCTGCTGAAGGTGGACAAAGTAAATCCATGTGAGCAATACAGGCCTCTAGGAGCATCTAGTTTCCGAATTATGGCCTTTTGAATTTTTCACATACATGTATATGGTACACACATTGTCAGCATTGACATTGAAGAATCCAATGACTCAATTGGAACCAAACTTGGAAGAATTGTCCTTAGATGATTTTCTTTCAGCATTGCTAGGTACATGTACCTATGATAAATCACTTGGGGTCAACCCACAGAGCTACCAAGCGCGTCCCGGAGTGGCGGATAGGGGAGACCCTCTGGTTGGGTGGTTGTTGGGTCATGATACGAAAAGACTGGTCGCAGACCATAGTGGGTAACATGTTTGGAGAATGCCATGCTCCCTGCAGTAGTTTTCAAACTAAATTATCCGACCCTATACGGTCATCCACCCTTTTACTGTAGCAGTGAAAACTGGTTACCCTGTGTGTTCCGTCACATCCCTATTTGAATTGTGTTTGATAATTTAACTGGTTCTGTCGAGAAAGCAAAGAATATTTGCCACATTAAGCAAATAACAATCAATCAATCTTTCAGCATTGTCTCACTCAGACTGTAAACAAAGATGGCTGCCACAGCCAAACTTAGTTTAATATAGGACTCTATGGGAAAATTTATTTGAAAATCTTGTCTGAAACCCCTGAGCCAATTGGAACCTGGTGCATTTGTTGTATACATATTTAACTTGGTGCAGAGTTATATCCTAGTATGCAGATGGGCATGCGGAAATGATTTTCTGGTCCATTGAGATTTTCCAGAACTGTTGGTCTCTTTGGACTTTGAAATTTTGATATTGTACGGTATACACCTTTGATATATAAATATGAAACTTGGTGCATTGCTAGATACTTTTGTGCAAATGTGGATTGTAGGTAGGATGTTCTAAGGTTTATATACATAGGAGTTGTTTCAATCGTAGAAGGTCTTGCAAACATCTATTTACACTTTGCAGGTTACTTTCAAATTTGCTATAGATTGAATTTCCCTGGAGCCAGGTTAAATTAGTTCTGCTTTGCGGAAAGTTTTAGTCCCGTATCCGTCCCAAGTCTGACACCCTTTTCAGTAGTATGTTTCTTCGTGTTGCCTACGTGTATGTGAAATTGTTTTTATTTCAGAGAATTTCATAGTTTCGGTTGAATTTTTTCAGTTCATTATGAACTAATAGCTTGTTCCTTATATACAACAAAAAGGTCAACAATGACATACTAAAAGTACCCATCGATCAACGTCATTTAACAGACAGAACCCCGGACAATAAATAACATAAAAGAGTACACAACACAAACATGAACATGACTTGGTACAGACGCTGAACAAAATATTACTTTTAGGTACATTCAGAGAAAAACAATAATATAGAATGTTCGGATTTCAAACATTTTTAGTTTCGTTTGAGTAAAGATTCCCGGAAGAATCTCAGACTTAGTTCTTTGGAAAAAGTATATAACAAACATTTTTATTTTACCCTCAAGGTCAAAACCTTTTAAATGAGACTAGTTTATTTTTAAAACAGTGAATTCAATGCTTTGACAATTATAACTTCATATAAAATAATAACATCCTACAAGCAGTTTATGTTTTTATATTGGCTTTTACCGAATAAATATATAATAACTTTTATTTGTCATTAAACATATATAGTAAAGAGTAAAAAAGATGTCATATTTCACTCTAAAAAGTGACGTAACAATAGCCGTCGCCAACGACGTTGCTATACAATGGTTGACGCGTAATCATATTATACAATTTTGGCACTTTACTGACTGCAGGACCACTGAACATCAATATTGCCCAAGGCCAACCCCCGCGGGCAATATTGTTGTAAGTAGTCCATAAAACATGATATTGCACGATAGTGAAGTCATATAATTGTCTTATTATATTTTATCTCAAACAGCATGAATTTGAAATCACCTGTTTCTAAAAATAGTTCACCGTGCAATATATGGACTAATTTGAAAGACACTGTTTCTATATAAATCTAAAAGTACGAACTGTAATAAAAAAAAAACATAAACCCTTGTATTTTCTCGTTAAATATTCTGAATACATGGATTTGGAAAATTTCAATGTAATAAACAAAATAACATTTGATTTTTAACATTTGAGGGGGCATGGAAGTAATCTTAAGTCCTGCCTTTTTTCAGCAAAATTTCGAGACTGCCTTTTATTTACTACCTGTTGTTGTCCTGCCTTTTTTTCTGGGTTCATGCCTTTTTTTCACATGTTCACTACATTTTTCATCCTGTTTTTTTTCTGAGGATTTTTGGTCCTGTCTTTTATTTCACCAAATTTTGCATCCTGCCTTTTTTTAAATTCCTTCCATGCCACCACCACCCCCAATAAAAATCATATGGGTGCTCCCTAATTTTGAAATGCGAATACCAGAAATCTACAATTCGTGACCGAAAAACAATAATCCACTCGTGCGCTCCGCGCATTTGTGAATTAATGTGTTGTTAGGTAACTCGTTGTAGATTTTTAGGTATTCGCATTTCAAGATCAGTTATACTATAATTATTTAATTTTCTGATCATTTTACACCCTCAAATTACACCTTCGTTATCAATCTGACCAATCAATGATTTTGCTGACAACCATTTCTTCATTTAATTTATATGATTGAAATTAAGACTGAATTTGATTTTCTAATTTCTGTTCATTATATTCGTGAATCATTCTCTTATTAACTCGCGCAAAACATTCATATCGCAAACATTTCATTGCATAATACTGTTATTTAACTGGTTTAATTAAGACGCTCGTGAAGCTTTCTCATAGTTGCTTTAATCATTGTTTCTATTTCAGTATCTGTCGGGCACTCATTTCGTATTTCTCGCACCTTATGGCGTAAATTTTCAGCGACCAAACTATGGTCGCAATTTTCTTCACATATATGTGCCACATCAATCGTAAATTTGTAGTTTTCTGCACTATTGACCACTTTAGACCAATCAGATGCATTATAAATTGACGATGGTCCAATAAAAATTTTTTCCCAGAAATCCACCCATTGAGGAAAGCATTCTTCTATTTCCCAAAACCCATCAAATAAATTTCCAATTTGTATACAATTTGTTATCAAATGATCGCGAATAGTTTTGTACTTTTTCAGCATGTCTTCAGCTTTTTTTATTCGTTCATTACGCGTTACATCATACATAATTTTCAATCCTTTCGCTGTGATGCCACCTGCTGCAAGACATCCACCTAAAAGAAAAGGATAAAAAGGTCTAAATTTCTGAGAAAAAAAAGACTTTTCTCAATATTAGAAATCATATTTCGCTAAATAATATTGAAATTTTTTATATTTAGATCTAAAATTTATAACCAAAGAAAAATGCATACATGTATACTTCATAATTTAAAAAAAGACAGAAATCATGAAAATCTCATCATTTTATATATCATTAAATGTACAATAAATGGGTCAAAATTAAAATAATATGATGTTTATAAAAACTTTATTCAAAATTGCAGACAATAAACCCGTTTGGGTTACACTGTGAGCAATACAAAGCAAAATTATAACAATACACAAACGCAAAGTCACAATAAGTTGTAAGTTGTACTGTGATATATGTAACAAATGACATAAAGAGCCCCCCTGTAGTTCTAAGGCCTGTCTTATGAAGGAGCCAAGTAATCCCATCTGTTCATTGTTGCTGGGATTTAATATCATTCTTTTTTATTTTTTCAGTATGATTTAAACAATAAAATGAATAATCAAAATATTTTCAGTAAAAGACTTTCTGCAACTATCGTTATTTTTACAATATAATAGAAAATGTTTCTCGTCCTTAATTTCTTCATGTATGCAGTTCTTACAAGTTCTTAATCTATAGGGATTTTTTTTATAACTCCCCGTTTCAATTTCGAGCGGGGGATCACTAATTCTAAATCTGCATATAAGTTTCCTATACTCAAAATTTGGAATCTTTACCTGCCACAGAGTAAATCCTGCTGGCTGCCTACCCTGCAGGTGCAAAATTGACATACACACACACACACATATATATATATATATATATATAATTTACAAATTTACCATGTTTACCTCTTCTAAAATTGTAAAATTTATAGAAATTCAGCAGCAAGGAGTATCAGTCACATGCATAAACAGTTTTGGTTTTACCTTTTCCTACTTTCGGGCAAATTCCACACAGCACTTAACATTCGGTAAACCTCTCTTATAATCACTGCCCCTAGCACCCCGTGTTACTTCTTATTTTTCAGTTTGATTCCTAGGGATATAGGCCTATAAATGTGAATGATTCGAGTGTTCGAGACGTATTTCTTTTATGACTATCTATTCATTCATAAAATCCGCCATTTTGGCAACGCGCTCTTCCTACGATCTGAGACTGAATTCTTCTTTGCTTACATTATATCTATAAATCTGCTTACATTACATCTATAAAACTGAAAAGGTAATAAGAAAAATATTAAAACTATCTAGTTTTGTGATAATAACGATTCTTTTGAACGCAACATTTATAGAATCTTGATGTATAGCTCTACGCAATGGTGGAAAGCTGGAGGCAGTAGGAGCGTAGGTGTGCTGGACCGGAAGTGACCCACTGTCTGGAGTTTGCCTTAGTTCTTTTTTTTTTTTGTTTATCCCTTTTTAGGGCCGAGGCACGGTTGCTTAGAATACATTAAGAGCATAAAAAATTCTATCCTGTTTAAGAAAAAAAATCTTTTGAAATACACCGTGTACAGGTTGTTTCATTCTGTGTTTTATTCAGAATTAAATAAAATATTTAGAAACGCTTTTACTTATGTTTAGGCGTTTTCTCTTACCTACAGGAATAAGCGATGCGCCAAAAGAGAATGGAGATAATCCGATTCCAATAAAGGCCAAAACAGCACCAGCTATAGCGGCCTTGGAACCACCACTGTTTGCTTTGCGTACCAGATTAAAATATTTGTCAAGCTCCTCTGAAATTTTCGTCAGTTCTGGGGTTATCTTTTCCATGCATTCCGTCCAACTACGAAGTTTTCTTTCTAAATCATCCAGTTTATCGTACACTTTCGAGTGGTATTTAGGCTTCCTATTTAAAATAAAAGAATAACAACTAAACGAAGGTATTTAAATATAGAATCTTAGATCATCTTACTTTGTGAGTTGATAATCGTATAATTACAACATTCCAGATAGTATAGTTTTGTTTGGCTGTTATACGTTTTAGTCATTCTTTGCCCTATTAAATAAAGCAAAAATGTATAAGTATGATTCCATATATGCTGTCGAACATTTCAAACACATCCCGGCAATGATACTAACCATTCAAATGTATACTACAATATTAAATATTCACCGTGATTCCAAAGTACTCACCTGACTTGGGCAGTGCTCATGTTATAACTCACTGAAACAAAACAAAATAAATTTTTAAAATTATTTTGACATGTAAAGCTTTTGATTTATTTCACGATTAAATATAAGAGTACTACCAAAAAAATGAAGAAATTTTCCATTACATACATGTATTGTTAAAAGAAAACCAAAATATTACCTTCTTCATTCTCTGACATTATTCTCAAGACTTCATACATGAAACTACCAGTTTTCATGACTTTCTAAAATTAATGGAAAAAAAAGATTTTGTGAATTAAGATTAATTATTTAACGATGTTATGACTTTGGTTAAAATTGGCTTATCATAATGTATAAAACTTAGAAGTGATTTTTTTAATTCATATCCAAGACTTGAAAAATATAAGATGTGCAGTACTGAAAAGGTAACAAGTGGTAAAATGCTGTACTTATCATTTGTACAAGTAGCGGAACATTGATGAGATTATATTAACCAAAATGGCGGATGTAGTCTTTATAAAAGAAAGTCTTGTGAGATTATACGTTTCTATCACTATAAACGTCGTTTATTCAAATAGTACGTGGTCGATTCCATGTCAACTCGTACCTTTTCTAACTCGTACCCCATTTTTTACCAACTTGTACCCTAATTTTTACCAACTCGTAACTTTTTTCAATTACACTACTTCTATCAATAACAAAGTCTAATTGTATTTTAATTTTTATTAGGCACTATATAAAGTCTGAATTAGGAAGGCTCCCCTTAGATTCCTATATAAAAGGACAAATGTAATGTATTTTTGTAGATTAAATAGTGATAATATTAATCCTTTATTGAAGGAGGCATATAACATTAATAAAACACTAAATGATGAACAGATACAAATAATTGCAGAAAATATTTCGGATTTCCGACTGGGAATTTTTGGTATTCGAGACAAACAATACTGTATATACAGTCCATTTATGGACATCATGAACAATTCAATCAATGCCAGCAAAATTCACGGCTAAACAGGCTAAACACGAGAGTTCGAAACGTAAAATGCTACCGTTGGCGAAAACCCGGATATCATGCAAAGGAATTCCATGCAGAAAAGATCAAGTAATAATATTCAACGAGATCGAATGAGGCTTCAAAATTTTATCAGTATTGTATAAAGAATTCTTCCCTTTTTAAATATCGGCGATTCAACTTTTCGGATTTTTTAATCATACTGGATTAAGACTCGGAAATCAAAATTGCTAGCTTTGACCACTTGCATCTCAGAAACAATCAAAGATAGAAAAAAATTGTTGACATACTAATGAAAGCATTAAAGGAAAACAACCCCATTAAAACTGGATGAAAACTTAAAACAAATACATATCAAAGCACATTGTCTTTTTGGACCTTTTAACCCCTTATATCTCAAAACTGTAATAGATCTGTTGTTATACGACTGGAAACACTCATCAAGATAAATTAAAACGAAAAATCTCGATTAAAATTGGATGAGAATTAAAAAATTTTAAGCATCCTGCAAAATGGCTAATTTTGGCCCCTTTAATCCCTTTCATCTCTGCAACGACAAAAGTAGCACAAAAATGCATATAGAGTAACTTTTATTGTATTTCTTATGAAGAACCATTTAAAAAAAATTCATAAAAATCAGATAAGAAATAATAAAAAGTTTCGAAAATTAAGGTGTGTCCCTTTTTTGGCCCCTAATTTCTCGGTAATAGAGAGTGTATAATGGATCTGTACTTTTTTTCAATTTTTGTCAAGGAACATTATAAACCAAAAATTATAAAAATCAGATAAAAAATTTAAAAAGTTAACCAAAATTATCAAAAACTCTTAATGACCCTCAGAAAGAAGACGAGAGGGGCCGTATTTCCAAAAACCAATCCCAACCTGTATTTTTTATGGGAAACCATTGTGGTAATAAAAGGAATCACAAAATACCGAAATAAATTTGATGCACTGTATGGCCATTTCGTTGACTGACAACTCATCAGCAGTACTCGAGATCAAAATAGTGGAAACCCCGTTCAAGATATACAAAAAAAGTACCAACTTTGCAGTACTGTCAGAATTGGGTCGTTTCCCTCTCTACCATGAAATAGTAAAATCCATGTTTAAATTTTGGTATCGGCTTGAAAATTTGGACACAGCCTTTCCATTACTGAAAGCTGCCTTTAACTGTTCAAAATCATTATGGAAATCAAACAAGCCATCATGGTATGGATGTTTAAATGCACTATTAGAAAGGATTTCTGATATGAAAAAATGCATAAATAACTCAGTGTATAGTTTTAAGCAGAATTGTAACAAGTCTGTTAAAGATTATTTTATTACTATGTGGGTTGAACAATTCAAAAATTTAAAAGAGGGAAAACTGCTTACTTATTCTTTTTGTAAAGGAAATTTTGGGTTTGAAAATTACCTTACAATAATACACAATTTTGATCAGAGGAGAAAACTTACCCAGCTGCGTATATCTGCACATAAGCTGGGAATTGAATGTGGTAGGTACCGGGGTATACTCAGACAAGACAATTTGTTCTCGGTGCACATTAGGTGAGGTTGAGGATGAAATTCATTATATGTTGAAATGTAGTAAACACAAAGTCTTACTTGAGAGGGAAAAGTTAGTAAACCATATTACAAAGTCCTGTAAAAATTTTCACACATTGAATAATAAAGATAAGTTTATTTGGATGATGAATACTGAAGATCCCTCATTACTCAAATATATTTGTACATTTATACATGATACTGGGTGGTAGTCATACTTGGTTTGGATTGTATTTGTATGCATGTCTAAGGTGGCTTTCCAATTTTGCATAAAATACAGGTAGGATTTTATCCTTTAAGCATAGTCTCTTGGTGTTTTTTGCAATTTTGGAATGTTTCGATATGTGTGCAGATTAAAACCTTGTAATCCTTTACTACACCCTAAAATTGTAGTACATAAGAAACTTTGTCCATTGATATGACATATGCCATTCCTGCATGAAGTACAAGTATGACCTGGTCATTATAGCATTGACTCTTGGTGCTTCATGCAGTTTTGTCACTGTTATGCCATTGGCAATATATATATATATATTTATATATGTATACTGCAAAATTTACTGGTAATATTACTCACCTTGGTGTGCGTGTACCGTGAGCAGGTTATGTAAATCATTTTATTTGCTTTTATAAGTGATGTTCATGCATACTGGTACATATTTAATTGTGTTGAAAATTATATGAGTTCTATGTTGTAGGAGGGAGTTGTCTCCCATTTGTCAATGATTGTGAATGTATAAAATTATATGTGTTCTGTAATATACCCTCCTGGGGCCCTAATTTGGAAATAAAGTCTATCTATCTATCTATCTATCTATCTATTGAATCTATCTATCTATCTATCTATCTATCTATTGAATCTATCTATCTATCTATCTATCTATCTATCTATCTATCTATCTATTGAATCTATCTATCTATCTATCTATCTATCTATCTATCTATCTATCTATCTATCTATCTATTGAATCTATCTATCTATCTATCTATCTATCTATCTATCTATCTATCTATCTATCTATTGAATCTATCTATCTATCTATCTATCTATCTATCTATCTATCTATCTATCTATCTATCTATCTATCTATTGAATCTATCTATCTATCTATCTATCTATCTATCTATCTATCTATCTATCTATTGAATCTATCTATCTATCTATCTATCTATCTATCTATCTATCTATCTATCTATCTATCTATCTATCTATCTATTGAATCTATCTATCTATCTATCTATCTATTGAATCTATCTATCTATCTATTGAATCTATCTATCTATCTATCTATCTATTGAATCTATCTATCTATCTATCTATCTATCTATCTATCTATCTATCTATCTATTGAATCTATCTATCTATCTATCTATCTATCTATCTATCTATCTATCTATCTATTGAATCTATCTATCTATCTATCTATCTATCTATCTATCTATCTATCTATCTATCTATTGAATCTATCTATCTATCTATCTATCTATCTATCTATCTATTGAATCCATCCATCCATCCATCCATCCATCCATCCATCTATCTATCTATCTATTGAATTAATAAACCCAACCATCAAAAATCAAAAAAAATTAAAACAAACAGGTATCCAAACTCGGCTAAGAGTTACCTCTGCATCAAAAGGAACAGCCTTAGAAATTTCTGGTAAAATATCATTACGATGTGTTCAATGAAACAAAAGTAAATGAGCAGAAACCTAACAGTCTAAGGACTAATCCTTTACCCTTCCTTGCAGCGAACCAGTACTACGCTCAGGAAAACATCGGTGGGGGGGGGGGGGGGGGGATGTGTTGTGGCAATACGGGAAATTAATTGCTTCAAATTATAATTTTAGAGTCAGATTGATGTTACCGGAAATTAATTTCTGCAAGGAAGGGCTATATACTATCCCTATCATTATACTAAAAAAATCGTAGTTTTTTAGTATACGGATGTGAATAGTATATAGCACTTGTAGTTAATCTCAAAGATTGAAATATTAAAAATTTTCAGGACAATCAAAATGCAGTGTCTTTTATCCAAACAGGGAGAATGAAGCGTCATTTAAAGGACATATCAATTACAATTTATAAAATTCGTGTCGTTTTTAATATGTCTCTACCAGTTGAATGGATACATTACATCGACTCTTCCCATTTTACCCCGTCCTTTACCATTCCATTGTAAAACATTTTTAGGCCCGAAAACGTCTTTATTATTCTATTTATTCACACCCTAAGACATACTTTATTTATATACACAAAACTAGCTATGCATCTCTTAACTTGCATCTATATGTATTGAGTCGCCGTTTACCAAAATAAGGGTGTAAAGCCATAATCAAGTAGGAAATTATAAATATATACATTCCAAAATTTGGCAGGTGCATAGCATGTACATTATAAATAAATGCTACTTATAAGTCGCGTACCACGGGATGGGGGAGGGAGGGGGTATTAATTCCTATAAAAGGCTCTTTACAAAATAAAAAAATTAATTGGCTTAAATAATCCATGTAGCTTACTAGAAAAACTTTTTGACACTTTAGTTGTCCCAATTTGCCTTTATGGGAGTGAAATTTGGGGATTTAATTCAAGCCCTAGCTACAATTACACAGACCCTTTTGAAAATCTCCATATCAAATTTTTGAAAGAAATACTAGGAGTCAACTGTAATTCATCCAACGCTGGATGTCTAGCAGAACTAAATAGACTACCCCTTAATGCAAAGATCACAATTCAGGCTATTAAATATTGGTGTCACATTCTTGAATCAAATGATACCCTTGTACATAGTGTATATGAAGCAACAAAAGAAACAAATTCTTGGGTAAAACAATTGAAAAGTTCTTTAAACAACCTTGGATTTTCATACATTTTCAATAACCCATCTCTACTGAAAATAAACATTCCAATTATTGAAAGAAGAATTAAAGATGTGACCCTTCAAAATTTAGAAAATGACATTAAAAACAACAATAAGCTATCTTTCTTTAATAACTTTCATTTATCTAATATTAGACCCTATTATGTTGACCTTTGTAAATTTAAAACAGATAGATCAACTCTTGCAAAATTAAGAATAAGTGCTCACGAATTAGCTATAGAAAGAGGTCGATATCAAAACATACCTAAACAGAACAGATTCTGTCTCTGTTGTAATAATGGAGAAATAGAAGATGAAATCCATTTTCTTATTAATTGCAATATTTACAACAACATTAGAAATAATTTTATTGCTAAACTTAATAGAATATTCTCATACAAAACAAAAATTAATAACTTAACAAACTGTATTATTTTTAAATCATTCAATAGCAAATCCCCTACCATACTAAAGCTTATTGATAATTTTATACAAGAATGCCTACAAAGTAGGCAAAATAAACTTAAAAGGGGATAATTTATTGAATTTCTTTAATTTTTCTACAACAAACACATAATTTCAACATTGTATGATTATTATAATAATTGTAGTATGATTTTTTTTTTTTTTTTTTTTTTATAATATGATTAATTTCAATCTTTCCACTGCCACTCCTAACTATCTAATGTCAAAAGCTTGTATGCATATGGAGATTTGACAGTAGGTATATCATACACTGTCATATGCATAATCAAAAGACATTATTACTTTGTGTTTATCCGCCACTAATTATATGAAAGGGTCAGGAAAAGGGTGGTTTATATATATATAATTAGGTTCGAGTTTCTTAGAGTCAGAAATATATGAATAGGTTGGATTTGAAAAGGTTGACCGCACACCTGTACCAATATAGAACCATCCTCCAAAGTCGGGGTTTTGTCCGAGGGTTTTGTATCCACGTTCGGTAACCTCTCTGTATGTGTTTGTTATTGTGTATTGCATCCAATATTGTTTAACCCCATGGGTATTACTTGCAATAAAGGTGCATGATAATAAATTATAAAAGACTAGTTACCTCCCCCGTTATACTTTTTCCTTCCTCATTGTAATGTCACAAACAAACGTGAACTAAGGGAGATAACTAAAACAGCAAATCTTTTTTTAAATGTTGAGACTTAAAATACAAAACTCATTTATATTACATATAATATAAATTTGATTGTAATACAATTAAATAAAATATAAACGTGTCATTTTTTTTATATAAAATATTGGGTCAATGAAAGCTTGTTTACTTCACTGTCTCCCCGACTGTCTCACCTTGAAACGGAGAAAACTATTCGCTATTTATATCCACTGGAAATCCTCGCGATGTGGCAACTTGCGTTGAGGCTCACTGTATGGCACGTTAACTGGTAAGTTTAATCACTATATTCATTTATTAATTTACAAAAATGTATATATTATTAATACAAAGCGGGAAATAATCAGATCTGCGAACAAGTGGGCCAATTATTTAGTTTAAAATATATATTTGGAAGGATCACTTTTGCATGTTCTGTTTCTGATCACCGGGTTCTGATCATTTCATATTTGCAGGAGGTTGGTTTTATTAAATTACTTTCTCCGAAAAGGAAAATGTTATTTTCAGTAAGAATCCCTTTATGTACAGTTACTTTTCATATATTTATTTATTTATATTAACGAATGTAATTAAGGTTTAAAACTTTACTACTCTATTCCTGGTGCTGTACTTGCTGTACTTTCAGTTGGAATGTTTGTAGGTGTGTCCTGTATAAATTTGAGTTCAAGGTTTATGTGTACAAGCTGATATATATACATATATAAATATTTATCATGTCCAACATTTTATGTAGGCCATCGACCTGTAATTTACTTAAAACTGAATCTAAACTAATATAAAGGTTCTTTTGACTCATAAATTCGGATATAAATAGACGTATAATAAACGATTTCATAAGGGAGCAACCATTTTATTTTATTTTTTTATTCTATTTTATTTATTTTTTTTTGGGGGGGGGGGGAATGGGGGGGGCTAGGATCAAATGTTCGATCCTGTGAGAGCGGCCCGTGTAGCGCCATTTTAGCCTACTCTTTTTCGACGTCTACGGGGGAGTCTTTAACGTGCTAAGGGTGTTGCTCCTCCTTCAAGCACGGGTCAGCCATTTTTATTTTATCGAGATTATCCTCACAACTTAGGTAGACAGAGCGTCGCATATTTGATCATTTGATCAATAGTAGCAAACAGCAGATGACTTATCGACTAATCGTCGGTTAGTTCGAGTTTTATACCCATTAAAATCGCAACTAGAGGCGGTTTTGGTCAATTGTTAAGCATTTTGTATCATTTGTTGGAACATTGTCACGAAGCATGGTACTCAGAATAAAACTGTTTTACTGTCATATGAAATGGGATACCGTTGATCACTTACAGCAAAAATAGTTTAGTTCTGAGGGTCATTATTTTTCTATAGCTGTCTTAAAAACCTAACTGTTGTGCTAAAAGTGTCTCCAAAAACTAACCTGATCCCAATAAAATCCAGAAATCTACGATTACAAAGTTCTCGTCCCCCCCCCCACTAATTCTGGTGTGTTGCTGTGTAGCTTCCCGGCATGCACCCTTACAGCAAGTAATATGATTGTAGGTCCCTTGGTATCGGAGAACTGAACTCGGACGTAAAACTTAACTTAAGTCAATGAAGCGCAAATAAGTAGGTCAGAGTGACCTAATTTTGAAAGGAGGCTGTGTTACTCCCAGAGGTGCACCCTGACACCAAGTAATAGTAAAACGTAACATAAGTAAATGAAGCACGATAAGTAGGTCAGAGTGATCTTATTTTGGTGGAAGGATGTGTTACTCCCAGAGATGCATCATCACAACATGTAATATGATTATAGGTCCCTTGGTATCGGAGAAGAGAACTCGGATATGAAACTTAACCTAAGTCAATGGTAACCCGATAAGTAGGTCAGAGTGACCTAATTTTGGTGGGAGGCTGTGTTACTCCCTGAGATGTATCATCACACCAAGTAATTTGATTGTAGGTCCATTGGTATCGGAGAACTGAACTCGGATATGAAACTTAACCTAAGTCAATGGTATCCCGATAAATAGGTCAGGGTGACCTAATTTTGGTAGCAGGGTGTGTTACTCCCCAAGATGTATCATCACACCAAGTAATATGATTGTAGGTCCCTTGGTATCGGAGAACTGAACTCGGATATAAAACTTAACCTACATATAAGTCAATGACGCGCGATAAGTAGGTCAGAATGACCTAATTTTGGTGAGATGCATCTTCACACCAAGTACTGTAGGTTACTTAGTATCGGAGAACTGAACATGGAAGTAAAACTTAACCTAAGTCAATAAAGCACAATAAGATGGTCAGAGCGATTTTGGTGGGAGGCAACAAGATGCACCCGAGATGCACCCTGACAACAAGTAACATGATTGTAGGTCGCTTGGTATCAGAGAACTGAACTCCGACGTGAAGTACGATAAGTATGTCAGAGTGACCTAAGTTTGGTGGGAGGCTGTGTTACTCCCTAAGATTCACCCTAACGCCAAGTAATATGATTGTAGGTCGCTTGGTATCAGAAAACTGAACTCGGACGTAAAACTTAACCTAAGTCAATGAAGTACAATAAGTAGGTCAGAGTAACCTTATTTTGGTGGGAGTCTGTATTACTTCCCGAGATGCATCATCACACCAAGTAATATGATTGTAGGTCACTTTGAATGCTAAAACTGATTTTTGACATAAAACTTAAAAGCCAGTCGGCCGTGTAATATGGTTCATGTGATCTTCATAATATACAATTATTTTAAAATAAACTGAATTATTACACTCCAGCAATCAAAGTACTGCGTAGTGTTTACTCGGAATTCCTTTTATTATTTTCTTCATCAAATTTGGATGCAAGGTGTTAAAAAAAAATGTTATCAAAAGTGCAGGACTGAAAATATCGTAGAATCAAACAGTACTACCAAAGATTTCATGGTTTTTGCGGAAAAAAATCCAGGATCTAGGGTCACTTTCTTGCGCTTACCACGTACCACCATCCCAAAAAATATGAAAGGTAAACCGTTAGAAAGTTGAATTTTATACTGTATACCACAAAACTGAGAGGGTATCGGATGAAACAGAAACATGTAAAAGTTACCGGTAGTTTTGGAGAACACGTTTACCTAATTTTTACAAACGTCTATTCCTACAATTTGCGAAAAATATAGAAAATGTAAGAGACTCAGTTTTTAGTATACAACTATAATTGTAATTGATTTTTATCGTAAAAAGAGAATATAATTAAATTGAAAATCTTATGTTGTCATTTCTATATTTCATGTAATATTCAGTAATTTTACATTGGGACAATGATATTAAAGTGCAAATTATTTTTTAAAGTTTATTATAGAACTGTGCCCTTAACATCTTTCTGTAAACTAAAATGGCCGGTGAGTCATTCGTAATCTACGATAAGAAAGACAAATCAACTCTGTACTACGACTCAGATCACGCGTCACAATATAGACCCTGGTTCTGTTTATATTTATAAATTATTTGTTCAATTTCTAGACATATAATTATATATTACTAATAAAGGCAAGCATATTCATTCAATATATGATATTTAATCGAAGTTTTGTAAATATGATAAAGTATTTGGTGTTCATATCAAATTTACCGCAAAAAAAACCCGTCCGCGGGACTATTCGGGATTCTGAAATCTTATGACCTCTATACATGTACTTCGGAATTTCTCAAATCCTCATAAAAACGAGAGTAAAAATAAGAGATAAGGTGCATTTCTCTTAGGTAATTGTTTTCACTTCCAAGTTTTGATTTACCCCGAACTCTTTATAATTAAATAGTATAACTAATCTTGAAATGCGGTCACGAGTTGTAGATTTTTGGTATTCGTATTTCAAGATTAGTTATTCTGTCTATTACATTGAAATATTCCATTTATTCAGAATATTTAACGAGAAATACAAGGGATTATGTTTTTTATATGACTACGCGTCTACGTATTGCAACGTTGTCGGCGACGGTTATTGTTACGTCACTTCCTAGAGTGAGATATGACTTTCGATTTCACTGGTTGAATTATCGGAATTTATTTAGCTCGGAAATCCCGGTATTTCACCACACTCAATGTAATAAAATCCATTATTTTATTACTCCTTTTTTAGCTCACATGGCCCAGTGAGCTATTGATATCCCTTTGAGTCCGTCGTCTGTCATCTGTCGTCGTGCTTCGTCGTCGTAAACTTTTCGTTAAAGATCTCCTGTGAAATCACTGGGCCTATTGGAGCAAAAGTTGGCAGCAAGGATCCTTAGGTGGCCCTCTTTCAGAATTGTATCGAATGACATCGCCCGCTATCCCAGATGGCCACCGGAGCCGAACGTAGCTCATGAGCTCTATGAGAAGTTTACTTAAAGATCTTGTTTGAAGCAAGAAAGCAAGTTCAAACAAAAATTTACAGAAATGGTCCTTATGAGGTCCTCTTTCAGACTTGTATCCAATGACATCGCCCGCTACCCCAGATGGCCACCGGAGCCGAATGTAGCTTATGAGCTCCATGAGAAATTTACTTAAAGATCTTGTTTGAAGCAAGAAAGCAAATTCGAACAAAAATTGACAGAAATGGTCCTTAGGTGGTCCTCTTTCAGACTTGTATCCGATGCCTCAACCTGCCATCCAAGATAGCCACCAGAACTAAACATATTTTAACACTGGACCTTGTGGAAAAATTTACTGAAATGTCTTCTTGTTTGAAACCAGTAAACAATTTGCCAAAACTAGTGAGCCAATTCGAACTTGCCAGCAATTTTCCAGACTGCCAGCCAAGATTGACATAGTCAAACAATGTATTCTGCTTGAAGTCTGCAAATGATTTCAAGGTTCCTGGGAGCCTCTAGTTTTAATTTAAAAAATTGTTTCATCTCACATACAGCACTGTATTATCATGTTTTAATATGAGGAGGGAGACGGGGGAAAGGTGGGAAATGAGAAGGGAAAAGGGATAAAGCTTCCCCCGGCCAACCTCCCCTATCTTTTGATTTCATATTGATGTGACACAATAAATTTTTTAAATTCTTTTGTGAATTACGGGAAAACGTTTTTCGTCTTATAACTTATGCTATCATTTTAGTTGCATTAAAGTTTTGATATTTTCTCATTCACACAAAACAAGTAAAGTCGAAGTTTAATCTCCAAAATTTATTATATTCTTAACGTTCAAGAATTATAAAGATTCTATACACACTAAATAATAGTGACAATTATGGCAAGCCGTTTTACGATTTATTCAAACTTCAAGATATCTAATAAACTTTACAAGATATCTCATATAGTTTAAAAGATATCTCATATAATTTTCTCTACAAGATATCTTATAAATTATATGAGATATCTTATAAACTATATGAGATATCGTATAAACTATACAAGATATCTTATCTAAAAATATTTATAAGATATCTTATATACTTTATGAGATATCTTATATACTTTATAAGATATCATATAAACTTTAGAAGATATCTTATAAAAACTAGATTATATAAGATATCTTATATATTATATGAGATATCTTATGTATTATATGAGATATCTTGAAGTTAGAACAAATAGTAAAACAGCTTGCCATAGACAATAGTTAAAGTTTTTTTTTAATTTGAAACCTAAAATTGACCAAACCATTATTCATAATTGCCAGATCATCATAAACCGTATTTATCAAAATTTTATAGTTATATAAACTTTGGAAATTGAATGTTCAGGGCCTTCGTTTGGACATACCAACGAGATCAAACGTATATTTACATCTGGTGCATGTTATCATTTAAATAAGGACTCCATTTGGATATATCAACGAGAGCAGACATATTTTACCACCTTGCATTTTACTTCGTTTGGACCAGCCAACGCACACACGTTTTATGTCATCTGGAATTTATATTTTGTTACTGGATTAAATTATTTGTACACAACTGTCATTAGTGATTGCAATGGTTTAATGTATGGCCTAGCCGATACAGTTCCCTTTTTAAATAGAGGTCAATTCAGATTATAGAGATATATATAACCAAGCATCTTAAGTCAGCACAATTACAAGTCAGGACAAATTACAAATTATCATAAGTTCTTGTCATAATGTTAGTTATAATATACAGAAAGTAATAGTAAATGGGCTGCTACCTTTAATCTCAACAAACATGATTTTGAATGAAATAAAATAAAATGTTCTCGAAATTTTACTATAACATAGCATAATACATTAAATTAATAATATGAATGTGATGCTGATACGTATAACATTTATTAGTTTACATTAAATTCATAATTTCCTAGGTGAAAACTATTTCAAGAAGAATGGCAGGCCATTCAAAGTTTGCACGATGCAGTTTGGTGGTTGTAGAAGTATTTTCTAAAATCATGCAAGAACTGTTAGAAAAATCACAAATTCCTCCTTCATCCATGTATGCAATTATCATTAACAACAAAAGATTCAAGGAAAGACTAAACAGAACAGATTATGGTACACTTCAAACATTAATGACAGACGGCTTCCTCAAACTTGATGTAAGTCTCATATATAAAATTGTCAAGTTCTTCAATTTCATCCCATCACCATCAAGAAACTGGGGAGCAAGACCTTTGGATGACGAAATAGAGATTGGTGATGACGTCGAACGAATACGAATGGCCAGGAACGACTTGGTACACAGAGTCGATTGTAAAGTTTCTCAGGCAGAAATGTGTGAATTTTTCGACAGGTTTGCTGAAGTTGGAAAGCGAGTAGATATCTATCTAGGTAAATCCAGTGACTCCGGATTTGAAAAGGCCATTGGAAATTGTCGAAACTGTCTTATTGATGAAACAATGGAAGAAAAGTATACAAAAGCATTGCAGGAAATAGAATCACTAAAAGGTATGTTAAAAGTCGGCTGCTTGTATTGCTCATATAAAACTTATTTTTTATTATTTATGCCTAAAAGGTTTTATGGTGGATTTATTTTCATAACCACGTTAATTGCCATGGATATTTTTGACTCCCATTGCACAAACCTTGTACTAGTATAGTTTCAAAAGATTTTAAAATATTTATTTTATATGAATTTTTTACTATAACCCCATTTTGTGTAATATCAATTGTGCAATGCTGAGCGATTTGCTTATAAAGCAGCACAATAGCATATCAAATACTTTGATAGAACTCCAAGTACTTAACTAGAAAGAGACAAATATCCGATCTCCGAAATGAATGGAGCACAAAAGATGCCTTTTTTCAACTGATTTGGACAAAAGTAGTTTTGGTAAGTGGAAATTTCGGTTCCCAACGTGAATGTAATTTTCTTAATATTCCAAAAGCGGCGAATTCTCTATATCAACGATCTGCATCTGTAGACCTATATCAATAGTTCTTGGACTTTGTAAATTGTTAAAGGCGTTGTAGACTTGCAGTTTCTGGTTATTTTTTCTCTCTCATCTTTCATGTCTTTGACTTTTATGCTTCACGGGAGAATTAATTATAATAATTCTTTTCAGAGAAAGCAAAGATAACCGTTGATGAGAAAGTTGTTCATATTTTCTGTGGAAGATCATATGAAGAACTCATTAAGGATATTAGGGATGAAACAGGTACAATAAAATTTATTATTAAAAATTCATTATCTTACAAGAAGAAGGTCGATTTGTGCCCTGATTTTTAAAAGATATACATTTTGTTTATTACTGTTTTCAAGCGGGATGATATTGTTATATCTTTGGTAATGTACGGCAATCTATGGCTGGGCGGAGCTATGATGTAGTAAAAGTCAGTTTATTGCAAATTTGGTAGCTCATTTTTCTGTTTTATCGTGTATCATTTGGCTTGAAAATCGCTAAATGGACAAAACATGTCAAGATACATGTCTAGTTAAAAGAATTATGACGACAGGATTTATAAGGACTTGGAACTATGATGATTGGTAATTGTGCTGCCTTCAGATTGTGCTGACTTGGTACCCTTGGGTATATCATGTATATATGATCTGGACCTCTATTTTAAAAAAGGAACTATGTCGGCTAAATCATACCACAAAGAATTTCAATCAATGATAACAATTGGGTAATTCCAGATAATTTAATCTAGTAACAAAATATAACAATCCAGATTACAGAAACATGTGCGTGTTGGCTGGTCCAAACGAAGTATAATGCAAGGTGGTAAAATGTGTCTGCTCTCGTTGGTATGTCGAAACGGAGACCCTGAACACTCAATTTTCAAAGTTTTTACGAAATTCGTTTCTAAATGTAAAATTTTGATAAGCACGGTTTATGATGATCTGGCAAATAAAAATTAATAATGGTTCGGGCATGTTTAAGTTCAACAGAATAAAAACTTATTATTACTGTTCAAATTCAAAGAAAAATTATATTTACAATTGTCACTATGATAATGTGTGTAGATACTTTATAATTCTGACCGTAAAATATGCAATAAATTTTGGAGACTAAAAAAAAATACAAACCCGTAATTCACAAAAAAATAAAAATAATATTGTCTCAAAGAGTGTCAAATCGTTACTATGTGTTTTGCATTTTTTGAGGGGGAAGAGAGGGGGGGGGGGCTAATATCTTATTAACGACTTATGTAAAATATCAATAAAATTAAACGGTTACTTAAGTGGTAACTAATTAATACCAATGCTTCACAGTTATAACGATAGAAAGAATTTCTGTTTCTGTAAGCGAATAATCAATTATACAATTATGCTATTCAAAAAAGGAAACGTTATATCTATTTCATGTCATATAAGTTATAAGATAACAACATTATATGATGACAATGAACGAAAGTTTAAAAAAATATATTGTCAACTGAGCAACATGACAACTAACATTGTCTTGTGAAAACTACATCATTAAAGACGGGCAATTCTGTGATGTCGTTTCAGTATCCGTTCCTTTAATGGACGACCTGCGCGAAGGACATACTGACACGTACGATTTTGGACAGTTTTGGTCTGAAATCCTATTGTTGACTCCTCTGGGTATACGCCTGTATGTTCGAGGTCTTCTGGAACGTGGATGGTCAAATGTTGTGCAGGTGTGTTCCCTTAGACGAACCAAAAGTCTATAAATTGTCATTCTGGAGAATTAAATTGATTGGCAACTCTGATATTCCTGCTCGCAACATTGCAATGGCGCATTTCCTCTCATTTTGACGTAGACGTGATTTACGTGTAAAATTTTATCGTTTTTAAATTCACCTTCAATTGTTTACAGATTTAAACGACACAAATTGTGACATTCATAACATTTCAAAAACACATGGATGAAGCAATATTTAGGAATACTGACTAGTAAGTAAAAAAAAAAACACGTCAATTTCTAAAAATGACGTTACGTCATTCCAGAACATATTCAAACTACCATAATCGATAAGAGTACAGCACAACTTTTAAATGTTCTGACATATGAAAATTTTATTATGCAGGAAGTTTCGAAAATTGGTAAAAACTGATGTAATTTTTCTTTTTTGACTAGTATAGTTTATCTAATTTTGACATCCTAATACCTACAATCTACCACGTGTGACCGAACAACATATTTTGAAATTCACGAATGGACGTAGGTTGTTATTCAAAATGAGCAGACTTTTAGTTGAATCAAGACTGTTCATGATAAAATTAGTTTCCGAAGTTTATGGGACGCACTAACGAAGACGCGTGTTGTGTCAGTCTTAGTCCCAGCTTAAACTTTTCTTTTCTTTTGTAGATACTACACATTCACAAGTGAAGTTAATAATTAAAGGTGTAAAAGATCCAGGACAAAAAGCTCAGTTACTCAACTCCTTGTCTGACGAAATAAACAGAAACTCAGTTAGAATAGAATTTAAACAAGGACGAGAAGGGAGTCTTGTTCTGTATGTAAAAATACAAAACAAAGTATTGTTGGATTTTGAACTTTTGGTTCAGGAATTGTCACGGTTTCTGTTGTTTGTGTTCCAGTCTGCAGAATTACAGTATAAAGATGGAGGACAGCATATGTCAATGATTATCGTTAAAGATGAAGGTAGGCAGACCGTATTTCTGATATAACGTGCTTCTCGTGATTTGCCCGTTAACACCTCGAGCGGCCGGTAATGTCCGAAAGAATTATCGATTTATATGTCTGGGATAAATCAGATCAAAAGAGGTTATTATACAAATGGCATGTGTGATATGTAACCAAAATGTGTTGTGACCTCAAGGATTCAAGCAAATCTTAAAAATCTCGGAAAATATATTGCATGAAAACTATGTTCTTCTGGTAAACATCAAAGATGCATGTGTATTGTAATTTCTCTAGATCCAAATGTAAAAATAGTTTTTCCTGTAAATTTTTAAAAATTTACCGACTTGCTAGTGTTACCAGTTGTACATGGTAGTTAAAGGTTTCGTAAGTTATTCCTTTTTCTTCAGATAATCAGTTTTAAAATAAGAAAAAAATTCATTTCTTTTGTAGACGGTGCCTAATTATTGTTATTTTGGATCAGTTTTTAAAATGGTTAAAATCGTGATATATGTTATAAGTTGAAGATAAAGTAGCATAGGTGTATGACAAATGTCTTATATAAATAAGAATTGCAAGAGTTTGAAATTGTAAATAAACCATATACATGTGTATGAATTCTGCGAAGTATGCCCGGATATTTTATATGTTTAAATTGACTGTTCATTTCAGATTTCATGGATGACGAAGATTTATTTGAAAAACCATCTACATTTTCAAACAAACAAGGTTCTCTGGTGTTGGATTTGCAAATCAATAACGAGGTTTTGAGATCAGACGAGGCATTTACAGAAAACCTTGGAGGATTTCTCGCAAAGATCATATCTAAATCAAATGGCCAACAACTATTTCCCGATGAAGAAGTCACTGCTATCCTAGTACCGGGGGAAAGTGGTAAGCTTTAACATATTATATTTCCTTCTAGGCTTTTTTTTAAAGTTAATATATATTTCTTGAAAAGGAATTTCATTCTCTTTTTTACTATAGTTCAATTCATAGTAAACAGATAAATAAATAAGCAACCACAGCAATATAAATGGGAACTGTCAATAATATAGCCAATTTAATCTCAAATACCATTTCATCACCATCTGTGACGTAATGAAAAATACCAAGGCAACAAAACATTGGGAAAAGTCTGTGGATTCGAAATCCAAGGAAAAGACAAAATCATGAGGATGTAACGCAACAAACAAACGCCGCAAAGATACATGTATAAATTTCAGAATAAAAACATATAATAAAATAAACAAATAGAACACGACAGCGCAGAAACTAAAGCACTGGCAATAAACCGGAAGTGACATCAGGTAGGGTAAGCATATCTTGCTTAGTTACATTACCAGTGTGTTAAATCCAATGAAGTTTCGAGTCCGGTGTGGTGAAATCTTACTGAAGATTTCTGTTCTCATACTTGAGATTGAAACTTCGTATTGGCCAATCAGTTCGTGATGACGGCCGTAAATCATTGGAGTGATGACTTAACAAAGACTGAATATAGCCCAGTCTTAAAATATTATGTGACAGCAAACTCGCCCTGCCGAGAAGGTCGTCCTATAGTAGTTAGGGAGCAACCAATTTTTAACCAGATTTTCTTCTGGAAAAATCCGGTTATTGAATTGGTGAAGTCGAGCGATCGGGCGGTCTGGCGGGCGGGCGGCTGCCAGTCTTGTCCGGCCTATAACATTCTTGTATTAAGATCTAGACTTTAGATCTATAGTATGTGGATATTTCACCTCAGGTTTCAAAAATATTGACCTATGACCTTGACCCTTGACCCTAGAGTGAATAAATAGGTCATTTAAGATCATCTTCGAGTCCGGCGTGTAACTTTCTTGTCTAAAGACTTAGGCCTTGGATTTTTGGTGTGTAGGTAGGTTATCTCAAGATGATGTGTTGCGTACTAAGAATATTGACCTTGACCGTTGACCTCAAGGTCAATAAATAGGTCATTTTTGTAACTTTTTTGTCTAAAGACCTAGGCCTTGGATATTTGGTGTGTAGGTAGGTTACTTCGAGACGATGTTTCACATTCCAGGGATATTGACCTTGACCCTTGACCTCAAGGTCAATAAATTTTTTGTAACTTTTTTGCCTTAAGACCTAGACCTTGGATATTTGTTGTGTACGTAGGTTTCCTCAAGATGATATGACGCATATTTAGGATGTTGAACTTGAACTTTGACCTCAAGATCAATAAATTGCTAATCATGTCCAGCCTGTAACTTTTTTTGTCTTAAAACCTAGGTCTTAGATCTTTGATGTGTGGGTAGTGTATCTCAAGATGATGGGGTCGTGTACTAAAGATGTTGACATCTTACCTTGACCCTTGACTTCAAGATCAATAAATAGGTCTTTTGTAAATTTTTTTGTCATAAAACCTAGGCATCGGGTATTTGATGTGTAAGTATGTTACCTCACAATGATGTGTCAGGTATAAAGGATGTTGTCATTGACCTGTGATCTCTATTTTACTTTAAAAATAAATATATTCTAATATTTAGGCCCTATGTTCATATAGATATTGCTATAAGCAGTTTGTTGGGAAAAAGTTACTCAGTAAAATGAAATAGAAGGAAAACCCGGTTTGCTGTCACCCAGACAGCTCTCTTGTTTTATTTATTGAGGGGAAAGACAGGTATAATAAACACCTGAAATTTAATGAGGGCAAATGTTTGCAGAATACATGTATACTACTATTCGATTCAATGAAATATTACATCTTAAATTTTTTCACCACGTTTTTGGCCTCATTTTGTAAAAAAGAGAATTCTACATTGTATAAGCCGTTGCTTTATGCACCTGATCTCCTATGAAACTCAGACGGTTGTTTCCTTGGTGTTTGGATTTAAAAGATTATTCTTGATTTTAACCTTCACGTACAAATTTGTTAGCAAGACAATGATCGGTTCCATGATTATGGTTTTCATGATGTATATCTGTTCTCACATTGATGGTTTTTATACTATGGCAAGAGATGTTTGAAGGACATATACATATGCTATTCTGAAAGATCTTTATATAGCAACTTAAAATTCAACTTGAATCATGTTATCCATTACATGTTTAGTCCAAAATTCCTCTAATATTAAACTTTTTTTAAATTGAATAGGGCGGAAGGACGTCAAAGACATTATCAGTGTGTTACGAGACGTAAACAAAATATTTTCTGGCATGAAAGTCTGAGATAAATCACCTCCATATTCATTTAGCTCTTCAAAAAGTTTATAGTTTTATAAAGTGACCCGTAATTATTGAACAGTTAATAAACAATAACGGCTTGGTATGGGTGCTGTATATCTTTATTTTATTTTTCACGACCACAAATGACACGCTTATGTTAAGGAACAACGTTATTGAAAATTAAAATTCAAATTATAACAAATCCAACCCAGACCCCAGACAATTCTAAAACAGGACATCAGAGGAATCTCTGACTACCATATAACATTTATATCATATAATGTTGATAAATTTTACTAATATATTTACCAGGTTCGTCTGATCACAGGACAGAGATAAAGGCTGATACAAAAATGAAATTTGATGACGTATTGTTTGAATCAGAAGAATCAGAGTTTGTTATGGACCGTGGACAAGCCCAAGCACCAGCAGTTAAATCTGAGAATGATATTCTATTAGAACTTGGTTTACATAGCTACTATCCAGATAAGATATTGTTATTTGATGCTATTAAGATAAAACCTCCCCTCACAAAAAATAATTTGTCTTTGGCCAGTCTACCTTGGGTATTTGTTGAGAACATCATCACACTTAATGTGAAAGCGCGAGATGAAATGATAGAGAATGCCTTAAAAAATATTCAACAAGAGTCTGATTTCAAGGTTGACAGTGATAACATGCATGAAGATTTTCTTGAGAATTTATTAGGCGATGAGAATTCTGTTACTAATGTCGTTTCTGTCAATCCTTTAGATCTATGTATTGCTGTTTTTAAATGTAGTTCTCCATTGTTGAAACAGGTCATTGCTTCAAAAATGTTCATGTGTAGACTTGCTATACCGTTTTGCTTGCCTGAAACCACAGACAAAAGTATGCAAGTTTTGGTGTGGCCACTCAGACAAATTGTTGTTGAAACACGCAGTATGGGGGCAGTGAATTGTCCATGTGATGTAGTTTCATTTATTAGATTAGGCCACCGTTCGATTTCAAAGTCCAGACTGATAAATGAAATAATTTCAGATCAGTATCATAATACTTTTTTCAATAAAGACTGCCCACTTGGATTGAGCCAAAGATGGATCAGTGACGGTCTTATTGAGGCCAGTTGGTATATACCATCAACAAAATCTAGAATACTTCAAAATGTAACATGTATTCTGAATTTAAGAGGGGATGCTGATAAGCATACTAAACAGTTTGCATTTTTGTCAAAGATATCAACAGTAGTTGTTATCATGGTAGATCTTAAAATGTTGAGAGATGTAAAATTCAAAGAAATGCTGTCAGTTTTGTACAAGTCGGGTTCAAAGGTATTGGTGGCTTTAGATGCATTGGAGTACAACCTGGGTGTCCTGAAAGCTGAATCTCAGTCATTCAAAACTCAATATGCAAGCAATTTGAGTCGCACAAGGCTAAAAGTCTTTTCGGTGAATAGACAGATCAGAAGTTTTTCTGAGATAAAAAAGGAGATGACAAATGGAATTTCTGAGCTTGTTAATGAAACTCAAAAACTATCTTTAGAAGAGCGGATAGAATGTCTTGATAAAACACATTTTAAGATTGATGAAAATGAAGAAACATATCGAATGACTAAAAAAGAAGCAGAGCAAATAGCAAATCTTATTCACAAAGAAAGCCCAAGTGTAAAAGAACTATTAGTTCCACTGCAAGGTCAACCATGGCGAGAATGGAGTAGAAATCTTAAAACAGTTAACAAGTCGTCACTACACAAAACATTGCAAGAGGAAGGAAAAATAAGAAACAGAATGTTAGAAAACCGTCAGGAGCAGTCGTATTTATGCCAAAACCTTGGAACATTTATGAAGACATTTGTAGAATCCTTGATGCATTTCTTACCTAATGAGAGACAATGTATAATATTCATTACATGGCTAAAGATATTCCTTGACGAGCGGTCAAGAAGAGTTCTTCCAGAGTATTTGACAAAATACAAAAACACTTGGCTAGAGCTCAAAACTTCTCAGAACGAGAAACGAGATCAAAAAGTCATTGACAGATTAGGACTAGAGCTAAGTAACGCAGAGTACGAGCTAGCAGAAGCCTCGTTCGGATTAGAACATTTATGTCGTGAGTTTGGACAGATGTATGAAGCTATTACAGAATGCCAAAGTCTTACATTAAATGAATTAAGAGAATTGGCCACTATCTTACCAAAGATTAGTGCTAAACTACTATTGATGGGACATCCGTTTGAGATCATGGACGGAGATGTTGCCAATGTTCCGATGTTATGGGTTAAGGCAGTTCTTGAAGAACTCAAAGCGATTATTGGAGACAAAAAAGTGTTGGCATTGTCTGTTGTAGGAATACAGAGCTCTGGGAAATCGACATTATTGAACACCATGTTTGGTCTCCAGTTTGCTGTCAGCGCTGGTCGGTGTACCAGAGGAGTCTTCATGCAGCTGGTACCAGTTTCTGACGAATCTCAGCCGTTTGATTATGTAATGGTAATTGACACAGAAGGACTAAGAGCACCAGAGCTTGCTCATGAAAAATACAGTCATGACAATGAACTGGCTACTTTTGTGATAGGATTAGGAGATATTACCATAGTAAATGTTAAGGGAGAAAACACAACAGAGGTGAGGGATGTTCTGCAGATAGTTGTACATGCTTTCCTGAGATTAAAACTCGCAAATCAAAGGTTGAATCTCAAGCAGAAATGTGTTTTTGTTCATCAGAACGTTTCCGCTCCCGACGCCGACGATAAGATGGTCCAACAGAGGCAAAAATTTGTTGAAACACTAGACAAAATGACGAAAGAAGCAGCTGATCAAGAACATATAGCAGAAATAAATTATTTCAACCAAGTAATAGATTTTGATAGTGAACGAAACGTATGGTATTTCTCTGATCTATGGTTTGGGGATCCACCAATGGCATCGGCAAACCCTGGATACAGCAGCGGTGTAGCAGCTGTAAAAAAAGCTTTGTTCTTCGACTACACAGTCAAAAGAGAAACATACCTAACGATAACAGACACAATATCTCGAATTGATGACTTATGGACAGGGATATTAAAGGATGATTTTGTTTTTAGCTTTCGAAACAGTCTAGAATTGAAGGCATATAACAGTATGGAGAGACAGTGTCAAGGTTTGACTTGGAGACTGGAAAAGTATGTACTAGAATTTATTCGATCAGAAGCAAAGAGTTCTTTGATCAGTTGTGTAAAAGACGGAGATTTAGAGAAGGCAGTTCTCACCGCCGTTACCCATTTAACTCAAGAAATAAACAAAATGGTTTCATCAGCTAATAATGATCTTGATTCCTTTGTAGAGAAAAGTACACTTAAAGATATAATGATACAATGGACACGGAGTAAAAAGATTCGATTAGAAGTGCTGGCTGACAGTCTGGTTCAGAAGGCAAAGGTTGACATTAATAAAACGAAGGAAGAAATCAGGATTCAAAGGTTAAAGGTTAGAGAAAAAACTAACCATGAACTTGAAATCAACGAACTTGCTAGGAAATTAGCTATAGGAATGAGAGGGAAGATACCAGATGAAATAAAGTTGGAAGAAGAATTCAATCATATGTGGGCCTCTTGGATCAACCAGTTGGCACTAAAAGATGAAGTCGAAGTAAATACTATAGAAGATCAAATCGAGTTTTTGCTTTATGATAAATTTCCGTCTGATGCGGCATTTCTTTGCCGACAGAGGACAAAATCGGAAGTTTTACATTATCATCACTTTGGAAAACTCGAAGGAACAATTTGTGCTCAAAGCATTCTGAAAGAATATTTTAGTGTCCATACTTATTGGATTGGTTTAACTAAAGAGAAGAAAGATAACGTTAAAAATCAAACAGTAGACATAGCAAACAAGATTTTCAGGAAAATAGATACTAGATTGTCCGGACTGAATGCCGAAGATGTAAGATTCGACATTTCATATGTGACAGAAATTTTAAATATTATAATTAATGAAATCGGCGATTTCAATGAACACAGAGACAACGATTACAAATTCAATCTACTTCCGCCATTTCGTGCGATGATTGTAAATCACGTTGCTCGGTATATCACGATATTTTTCACAAGACTTAATAACAGATATAATCTTAAACACAGTCCTAAAGCTCAGATGGAACAATACAAAGGCACAGCATGGTCCTTATTCAAGAACTTGGTCGAGAGCAAGACAGAAGATGTCATTGCAGCTGGGTTTTTCAGAGAAGCTATCATCAAGGCAGTATCAGATCACGTGTCTGAACTTCTTCCAATAGACGTGCAAGAAAACATCCTTGTGCTGTTTTCAAATTCTAAGTTTAGTTTAATGAAAGATATTATGGTGAAGTTAGCTAATGATAACAAGTTTGACGACTACAAATCTTTCATCCAAGACCCTAGCACCTTTGCGAGATCCTACGTTACAACTTTAACAAACGAGACAATACTTGAGACCGTAAATGGGAGGAGCAAGTATGCAACATTGGCTAATACTCGTATAAGTAAAATATTCAATCAGTTGTTAAAGAGTATATCAACAACAACAACTACGTGTACGATGAAAGGAAAATCTGATATAAGCACATGGATCGATACCTTTGTACAACATGTCAGCAAGTCAAACACGTTGCCTCTTTTGGTCGATTTGTTGGTGCATGTTCAAAGCAGAAATGTTTCAGATGTGACAAATTTTACACAACTGTTGACAGAGGAAATGGAGGATATCGAGCTTGTTGTTAATAAAGGCTTCCGAAAGACAACTTCCGAAAATGTTAAATGGAAAGAGAACCCAATAACCAAAATAATGAATCGACTATGGGGATGTGAGGAAAAATGTATGTTTTGTTTTGAGCCGTGTAAGAATACAGACAAAGACCACATCGAACAAGGTTTTCCCCATCAGTGCGTACAGCATCGACCTCAAGGTATTGGAGGAATGAATTGGACGGACACAAACAAATTATTGGTAGAATTCTGTAATTATTGGGTCACCACAAATCAAGACTACCTTTGGGGCAATGTAGGAGAAAAGGAAAGACGGTATTACAAGGAATACAAGAAAGATTTCCCTGGATGGGATATAATTCCATCTTCAGATGTGTCGAAATATTGGATGTGGGTGATGTGCAAATATCCAACGGAGCTTGCTAAAATGCACTATGCCAAACCTCCAAAAATACCTTTAAATTGGTATAACATCACAAAGCAACAGGCAATAGAAAGCATCTCGAATACGTCTTAACGTGTCCATTATGTGTATTGAATGAAAGGAGATGCAAGATAAATGTCGATGGGACACTACACTGAAATGGAATCTGTTTCATTTTTTAAAGGTGTTATAATATAAGCTGTGTAACAAGCTTGTAATGTTATATATACAAATGGTGTGAAGAGTGAAGTAATTGCCTATCTAGTCTTACATAAAATTCATAATAATCATAGCCCATTTGACGATAGAGACTAACAATTGGTTTTTTTTCAAAAGGTTTATATGGTCTTGTGTCAAAAACTTAGGCAGGCAAATTATTTTACATATCCTGTATTTTCTTTGCAAAGAAAGGCGTATTGAATTGTGTGTATTTGCGTGTAAACGAGATACTCATTTATTTAAAGGGAATAACGTTGAAAATATAAAATATGATTACCTTGTGAACAGTCCGATCATGATATCCCTTTGAATATTATTTTTGGTGTTTTTCTAGTGTTTTTTCAAACTAAATACAGAGTGGAACAAATCTTTGCCAATAAATGATTTCATTAATTCACTTTTTGGTGTGGTTGTAAAAGTATCTAGACATTTATGTTATTCACAAATTTGTAACAGAAAAACATTTTGCCATTTTTACCTATACATTGTTGAATATGAATTACTGTTTTTAAATATTTTGTAATATCATGATTTGCTTGCACCTTTTTCTTCCCTTTGTCATTTCGAAGTATTTTCAACATGTTTGTAGCAAATATGTTTTAGTTCTTCTCCTTAAGATAAATAGAGTAAGGATATGTATTTTAATCTTTCCTTAAATATTTAAGAAATAATTTATTTCTGTCATATTTTATTGTTATTTACATATGGGTAGGCATTATATTCATGAATATTTAACCCCGAGCGATAGCGAGGGGTTAAATCTCATGAATATAATGCCTACCCATATGTAAATAACAATAAAATATGACAGAAATAAATTATTTCGATTCTAATAGGACATTACGGTAATTTTTATACTGGTAAATACGGTATAGATGTGTGATTATCAAGTGGCTGTTCCAACTTCCCAGAATCCAACGACTCAATGATGTATTGATTAACAGAGTTCTGGGGTCTATAGTAATTAATAATTTTGTAGTAACTGCCCTCATATTCAACTTTAAGTCCAATTTTCAACGGCGTATTCCCTACAGCGGCCATTGCAGACGACAATTCTAATGTGCTTTTACGTGGGGGTATGCTGGAACAGCCACAACAATGTTGTGGAAAAGGTCACGAACATTGAAAATATCACATTTTAATATTACACATTTATGTTTTTAGCTTTAAGATTATAAGATTAGGCTTTTATTCGACGCTAACGCTTAAATTTTCATAAGAATATTGCTCAAATGAAAGTTATGTAGGAAATGTTGAATGGCATCATTGCGCAAGTGCTAACTATATTTTATTGTTGTTTACGTATAGTTTTATTTATATAGCGAATGCAGGGCGTCATATTAGAATTCTGTATATACTTCGATGTTGGTGGTTCATGGATATTTAATGACATATGTTTTACAGTGCTCGTCTATTATTTGTATATTATCCAATACGTGTATAAAATATTACATTGTCATTGTTTCACACTTTATATTTGCGTTTATTCAGTTTTATTTTGACGTCTAAACTTCAGATGCATTGTAAAAAGAAATTAAATCTAAAGGAATTAAATCTAGGATTTTGAAGAGGGAGAAGTGACTTCTCCTTCCAGGATGGATTAGGGAGAAGTGGTCATTTTCCTGGCGAAGTGGACTTTAATTCACCGTATCGGTTGCGCTTTTTCTGTGTGTCTGTTTTCAATGGCATATATATAAATAAAAATTTGATAAACTATAAAAAAAATTAGGACAGTTATATACAGTTTGATTTTCTTTTGATCTACTAATTTTGAGTACTTGAGTAATTTAATTTTCACAGCTTACCAATATATTTTATTATCAAAGGATAAGTTGTCAAAACATTGTGTCATTGTAACTCGAGATTCTCATACTCAGTGTCACCCAAGCCAACTTTCAATCACATAGCTAACCTATTAACCGCTAATTATCTTTCATCATAGGTGTTTCCTTGTAATTCTAACTGTAGAACAAAATAATCAGCTGATCATATAAAAATATAAAATTAGTTAACTTTGTGATTACGCAACATCGTCCTGACGCCATGCATCTTCAATTCATAACAAACGAATGAAACGATATTTCGATTTCCCTTAAATAGTTTTGAATATAAAATTCAAATAGGTTTAAAGTCGCCGTTGTATTTATTTCAATCAAACATTGACAATATAAGTCGTGGGCCACTTCAAAATTCCGATTCTTGATGGTCGCCATTTTGTTTCAAAAATTTACCTGTGCTAAAAATTTCACGAGTTATCTCCCATTTACTGACATTTCGATAGCGACTTCACTTCGCCAAGAAATGAACAGGCCGGCGAGATTTAGCGAATTTGAAAATTCTTTGGCGACTTAAATCGTCATTTCGCCGGCAAGATTAGATTTCTGACGAATTGGCACCTTTACTTATTGTTAATATTCAGATATGAAAATGTGAGGTTATGGGTTGGATGGCAGGGAGATATTATTCCCTTAGATTGAAATAAGGAAAAACTTAATAGCATTTAGTGGTGGCCACTTGGTCTCCAACCGTGAGCAACTAGTGACATCACAAATCAAAAGACACACTAGATACACTGGTTTAAAACATTAAACAGTCAATCACAAAAACATAAAAAACAGTATTTAAAAAAAACATATACCAGTTACTATACACGATTTCATTTCTCTTTAACTTCCCTTTTATTCCATGGTTTGAAGTCATTGTAAGTGAAATTTTGAAGGAACGCTCTTTTTGAAGTGATCAACGTTGTTCATGGGCACTTTCGGTATGAATTAAACTTATCCCGAGGCACTTGTTCACTTACAATACCAGTTCTGATCCTTAATAATTAAAACGTTAAAAAATGGATATGGAATTAATATGAATAACTAACTCTTGGAACCTAGTGGAACCTAGTGGAACCTAACATATAAAGCAAGTGGGTAGTACTCTCATTGCTGTTCTTCATATTAAAAGTTTAGGGACCATGACTGATTATTACAGTCACTAATGCAATCTGACTGGCACAGCATTTACCTGGGTTGTGATAGACTAAATAATACTGCATCAACGTTTTGCATGTTTTCACATAATTCGTTGTATCAAACACCATGATGTGATCTGTTTTAACGTTTGGGGGTGTTAAGATTGAAAGAATGTAATTGAAAATATAATCTGATATGAAATAAAATAAACGAATGGAGAAAATTCATTTATCTCAGATTGCACAGAATGAAATTAAATTTTATTATGCGCTCTCAACCCTACCCCTTAATCAGGAATGTGGCAAAATAAATGTAGATGAACAATAAAAAAATGAGTCCAAATAAGTACTACAGTAAGTTCGGTACTAGAACACAACACGATGAAAATTATGAAAAAAGTACTTATAACTTTAACTGAAAGTACTAACACGATGATAAAAAACTACTTCCCACCAGAGTTGTTCACTGCCGAGCCCATCGAATAAGGACCTTAGAAGGAAAGTTTTTGATTGCATGTCTACATTTATTTTGTAGTAAACAATGAGCCTTGTCTTAAGTCGCAGTTCGATATTATTTTGTTTTTGTTTGATTTGTTTTCTTTATTTATAATTATTGACTTGTTTTTGGTTATCTATATAACATTATTGGTTTGTAATGACAATTCGTGTCTTATCTTTAAATGAAGGCTAACCATTTGTATATTGGCCCTATGAACATATTTTTTACTGGATTGTTGTGTCATTAACGCACATCGTTTCGTTTTCATAATTAAATTAAAACAAAAAATTTCATTGAAACTTAAGCAAAAAGCAACCTCTAAACATTTAATCGTTTATTTAATTAACTTCAAGTCTAAATTATATTAGTACAAATTATTTGCCAATGATTGGCTGGTAATTGGAAAGGGGTGCCAAGAGGTATCCAGAAAATGTACAGTAAATCTGGTCTAACGTCCCAAACAAGGCTGTGTCGTGGGTTTTAATGTCAAGAAATACTTCATCGCCCTGTAGCAGCTCCAACGACGCCGAGTTACTGCCAGTGACGTAACCAGAAGGCACGTGGCCATATACTGAATTGATGTATATAAAATTGTGATACAAGTCAATCCAGATAGCTTTGTTTGCATGCGACAGAGCATGAAAGTGGAAAACATAAACTCCACTATATTTAGCTGTAAATTTCCCAGTTTTTGTGTCAAATGACAATCCATGATTTATAAATACTTTGTCAAACAGTACAATATGACCTTCAGTTAGTGTGTGGTGAGCTGAGAGTCCTACAGAAAATGCCACTTCTTGCAACATACTGGATTCTGCAATTGAACAAAAGTGAAATATATATAATTACTGATAATTCTTGTTTTTAAGACTCTTGTGTTACATCAAATTAATTTGCTGGTCTCTTGATAATACGTTCCCCTATATTGAACGATGATATTTCAAAATTCCTGGTATATGGAATTATACTTTTTGGTCTTTCGTTAATTTAGATAAAGAGAGACAACAATACATATAGATGCATTTTTAATTTTTGTAGAAAAATTGAAATAAAGACCCACCTCCAATATTTTTTCCATATTTCTGCTCTTTTTAAGATTAATCAAACATGAAACCTTTTTATGAATTGAAAGAAACTCGAAAATTCAAGGAAGAAGAAAAATACATTTGTTATGGATCAACAGACGTACCATCTAAAGTTTAGAGTAGTACAAAACAATTTTCTCTTCAAGTCTGGGATATTTTCAATCTTAATATAAACATGAGAAATCAACAAAGAACGAAACAAAACAAAAAACATACAAGTAAAATTAGTATACTAGAATATGGGGATTTTGTTATTATGTATTTTAAGGTGCTTACGCCTATTTCCAGTGGTAGGAGAAATCATCGAACCGGAGAACGTAGTATATGTCTGGTTTGTGCCAATATCACCATAATTTCCTCCAGCACGCCTAGATCTTATCGATATTTTGTCTCCAGCATGCAGAAATATAATAGCTGAGTTTCCAGCGTCGGCATATTCGTTCGGTGTTTTCCCATATGCCGAGTTAATGTATTGATCATTATAATACAGATCCAGCCAAAGTTCCTGTAAATATAATTGATAAAATTGAGAATAAATGTTTAATGTTTCGAAATACAATGTACTAACATCAAAACTGATATGCTGGTGGACTCAAGTCTATCGGTCAATGAATACCCCATCCTATCAATTTAAATGGACCGTGTTTCAAATATAAGAATTAAAAGTCATCAATGACATGTCGATAGTATTCGTTCAATAGCAGCCCAGAAAACAGCAAAATAAATTAAAGCACAAAAATACAGAACCAACAGAGTCATAATTTTCGAGTTAGTTGAAACAATATGTAGGCAGTGTTGGGGGTATTACCGCTTTTATTGGTGCCAAAACCCCCCTCTTAGCTAATCTGGTATGTAAAAACACATTTTTATGACAACGCAACTACCACCAAAGTTGAAGCTTACTATAATTGGTAAAATAGGGTGGATAGAGGTGGTCTAAAGTTCTTGTGAGTGCTGCTCGGTTCTCTCACGTTATTAAACAAGTAGTTAGATATAACTCTCCAGTGTTGGTTTAAAAATACATGTTTTAATTCATTCATTTCTCTATAGTAGTGTTCAAAGCAAAATTATAAGCCTGAACCATTACCCAAAATGTTATGTATGTAGATGGTATGTAGAAGGGTAAAAGCACCTTAGGGATTGTGCCGTTTCGATGACGATTGTATCGGCCTTTATTGTGGGGCACTTAGA
Organism: Mytilisepta virgata; assembly: GCA_028015205.1. NCBI lineage: Eukaryota > Metazoa > Mollusca > Bivalvia > Mytilida > Mytilidae > Mytilisepta > Mytilisepta virgata. The sequence continues at coordinate 3,941,574 of JAPWFG010000016.1, forward strand.
ACCATATATACTTTCAGATGGGTTATATTACCATAAATGTTGCAATGGTTATTTATTTGTAATAAAGACTAGAATTATAGGAAATTGGAATGATTTCAAATATTTACAGTTATTCGTGTTATTAGCGCTTACGGATGAATTTATGTATAGTTATGAGACGATAAACCTTTAAGCAGGCATGTTAAAATGTTGCCAAAAAAAAACAATTAGTTAAATTTAGATTGAAGATAATTGCTAATAAAATTAGAAAACCTTATTAGGATTGACCAAAATGTATGTCTCAAACCAAAAAGGGATAATATATGGTCATTTTTGCCATGTAAAAAAATTAACTTACACTATCAGATGTTGCAAGCGCATGATAATGGAATATGTAGATACCACTTAAAGCAGCTGTGAACGTTCCATCAGATGGGTTGTAGTTAGGATAGGATACTGAAGATAGTTGTCTATCATATAATACATGTTGGTTGGTAGATAGTGTAACTGAATGTGTCAATCCTACGGAAAAGGCATCCACCCTTTCGTCATTCATAGCTGAATTAATAAAAAAAAAGTGAAATATTTCAGGATTAAAAAGGATGCGTCATTAACTTTAACTTATATATATATGTTTATTACCAAAGTCATATAACTATAGATACAATAATAGTATACAGAAAAAGATACAGCAGAAGGTTGTGTAACATGATAATGTAATAATACTTTATATTAATTCAGACCTTAACTTCATGGCTCTAAATATGAATTTACCAAGATTACACAAATTTTTAACATTATTTGAACTTAATAATTGAATATATTTATGCATAGATGGCTTTTTCCAATAATATGGCTTAATGAGATATTTTCTAAATGCTTGAAAAACTGGACATTTGAGAATAAAATGCATCTCGTCCTCTATGTCATTCTTACAAAAAATACAAAATCTATTATCCCTAGATATTCCTGTAAATCTGCCACTCTCTATAGCGAGATTATGACTACTTAGTCGCATTTTAATAATACATGTCTTATTTTCTTCGGGAATACATTTTTTCAAATAAAATTGTAAACAAAAATTGTCAACCATATACTGATAATTGAAACATTTAACAGAATTTCGTATCTGGCTATCCAGATCTTGCTTAAAGTTATCAAACAATCTCTGCTTTATAACAGAAAGATACATATCACAAAAATCACCATTTACAAAAAATAATTGGTTACACCATACATCACCCAGACCTAAATGGAACAGTTCATTCTTTATAAAATAAAGCCAGTTTGACTTATTACTTGGACGTCTTTCCAATTCATCATATAGCATATTATAACAATTTTGCAATATACAATTTGAAGTAGTGAGTAATTTAAACCAATACTTAATCATTCTACATTTTCTATGATAAATCAAAGGTAATCTACCTAGTTCATAGTACACCATAACGTTATTCGTCGAAGACTTTACATGGAGTATATTTTTGCAATACTGTATATGTACTCTTTCTATAGCAGGAGCTTTATGTGCACCCCAAACTTCGCATCCATAACTCAAAATACTATTAATGTATGTATCAAAGAGTGATAATAGTGTGGTATAATTCAAACATAAAGAATTGATATTACGTCTCAGTGCAAAAACAGCTTTTCGTCCCTGTTCAGACAACTTATTCTGTAGAATATTATATTTACCATTGTAATTCAATAACACACCAAGATATGAAAAACTATCTACAATCTCTATCTCTTGCCCATTATAAAACCATATCTCATCATTATTTACTCTTCCACCGTTTCTAAATACAACAATTTTAGTTTTGGTGGTATTTACACTTAAAGCCCATCTATTAGTATAATCATATAAAGTATCCAACATATCTTGTAATCCAGTAATAGATTCAGAAAAAATTACCATGTCGTCAGCATACATTAATAAAAATAAATTCAATTCTTTAACATCAATGGGAACAGAAGCACTATTTATAAAAGCCATCTCACAATCGTTAACATACAGTGAGAAAAGAATAGGTGACAGCACCTCTCCTTGCATTAAACCAAGCTCATTAGTGAAAAAATCTGAATTAAACCCATTAACTTGTACACATGTAGTTACATTAGAATACATCGATTTAATAACTTTTAAAAGTTTACCACATATACCCACATTGGCAAGTTTATACCATACCATTACTCTTTGAATAGTATCAAAAGCTTTTGTATAGTCAACAAAACAACAGTATAATCGTTTTTTGTATGAAAGTGATTTGAAAATAATGGAAGACAAAGCGAAAATAGCATCTGCAGTTCCAAACCCCGGTCGAAATCCGAATTGTGCATCCGATATAACATCAAAGGTATTAGACCAATCTAATAAACGTTGATTTATAATTGAAGTAAATAACTTTCCAAAATTACTGACAAGACTTATCCCTCTGTAATTATTAGGATCATTAATGTTACCGCGTTTAAAAATAGGCACAAGAATCGCAATAGTCCAAGAAGTTGGAAAAATTCCTGATCTTAGAATACCATTGAAAACTTTAAGCAAAATTGGCATAAAGACGTCTTTAAATTCAATAAAGTACTCATTCAACATTCCGTCAACACCGTGACTTTTATTTCGTTTTAAATTAGATATTGCATTTAGAATCTCCTTTTCTGTTATGGCTTTGTCTAAATCTTCAAACACACAATCATCTAATGTATCTTGACTAAAAGGGTTTTCAAAATTAACTTCATTATCGGGATTCGCGACCCTTTTAAAGTGTTCGAAAAATGATGATATGGTAACATCGTTTTTAACAGTGGTTCTTTTACGAAACTTCGAATAGAACAACTTCGGGTTAGTTAATCTCAGAGTATCCAACATGTTACCCTCAATGCGCATATATTCACGTTTTGTTCGTCTCTCAAATGTTTTATAATCCTTTTTGGCCTCAATCAATTTTTTATGATTTTCAGAATTTTTCATATGGTTGAACACATATAAACAATTCATATAAGTTGAGTATAGTTCCTTACATCGTTCATTAAACCATGGTTTATCGAACTGTTCACGATCCAACATACGGAAAGTCTTATGAGTCTTCTTAAAAAATGGAGACATAATATCTTCGATTGCCTTTGTAAAATCAGTCAATGAGGAGTCTAAACTCTGTTGATTTTCGAAACAAATAGCGTTATTTAATTGACTAATTGTGTCCATATTAACACGGATACACTCGGCACACTGGTCCAGAACGTCATCCTTCCATCGGTATTTAACAGATTTTTCGCCCTCAATCATTTCACTGCTCGGAGGTATTTCCAGATTTTCACGTTCAATATATAGTTTAAGTTCTAAATGAAGAAAAGCGTGGTCGGAGTAGTCTGTAATATTAGACACAACGTACTGGTCGATCATTGGAAACAGTGCGTACGGAACTAGTACATAGTCTATAACGCTCAAGCCGTTGGGTCCACAATAAGTATAGTCACTTGAGAAACCGTTTTTATGACGTCCATTCATTATACAAAGTCTCGAATTTTCGACTTATGGACAGGGATATTAAAGGATGATTTTGTTTTTAGCTTTCGAAACAGTCTAGAATTGAAGGCATATAACAGTATGGAGAGACAGTGTCAAGGTTTGACTTGGAGACTGGAAAAGTATGTACTAGAATTTATTCGATCAGAAGCAAAGAGTTCTTTGATCAGTTGTGTAAAAGACGGAGATTTAGAGAAGGCAGTTCTCACCGCCGTTACCCATTTAACTCAAGAAATAAACAAAATGGTTTCATCAGCTAATAATGATCTTGATTCCTTTGTAGAGAAAAGTACACTTAAAGATATAATGATACAATGGACACAGAGTAAAAAGATTCGATTAGAAATGCTGGCTGACAGTCTGGTTCAGAAGGCAAAGGTTGACATTCGATTTTTTAATAAAACGAAGGAAGAAATCAGGATTCAAAGGTTAAAGGTTAGAGAAAAAACTAACCATGAACTTGAAATCAACGAACTTGCTAGGAAATTAGCCATAGGAATGAGAGGGAAGATACCAGATGAAATAAAGTTGGAAGAAGAATTCAATCATATGTGGGCCTCTTGGATCAACCAGTTGGCACTAAAAGATGAAGTCGAAGTAAATACTATAGAAGATCAAATCGAGTTTTTGCTTTATGATAAATTTCCGTCTGATGCGGCATTTCTTTGCCGACAGAGGACAAAATCGGATGTTTTACATTATCAGCACTTTGGAAAGCTCGAAGGAACAATTTGTGCTCAAAGCATTCTGAAAGAATATTTTAGTGTCCATACTTATTGGATTGGTTTAACTAAAGAGAAGAAAGATAACGTTAAAAATCAAACAGTAGACATAGCAAACAAGATTTTCAGGAAAATAGATACTAGGTTGTCCGGACTGAATGCCGAAGATGTAAGATTCGACATTTCATATGTGACAGAAATTTTAAATATTATAATTAACGAAATCGGCGATTTCAATGAACACAGAGACAACGATTACAAATTCAATCTACTTCCGCCATTTCGTGCGATGATTGTAAATCACGTTGCTCGGTATATCACGATATTTTTCACAAGACTTAATAACAGATATAATCTTAAACACAGTCCTAAAGCTCAGATGGAACAATACAAAGGCACAGCATGGTCCTTATTCAAGAACTTGGTCGAGAGCAAGACAGAAGATGTCATTGCAGCTGGGTTTTTCAGAGAAGCTATCATCAAGGCAGTATCAGATCACGTGACTGAACTTCTTCCAATAGACGTGCAAGAAAACATCCTTGTGCTGTTTTCAAATTCTAAGTTTAGTTTAATGAAAGATATTATGGTGAAGTTAGCTAATGATAACAAGTTTGACGACTACAAATCTTTCATCCAAGACCCTAGCACCTTTGCGAGATCCTACGTGACAACTTTAACAAACGAGACAATATTTGAGACCGTAAATGGGAGGAGCAAGTATGCAACATTGGCTAATACTCGTATAAGTAAAATATTCAATCAGTTGTTAAAGAGTATATCAACAACAACAACTACGTGTACGATGAAAGGAAAATCTGATATAAGCACATGCCTCTTTTGGTCGATTTGTTGGTGCATGTTCAAAGCAGAAATGTTTCAGATGTGACAAATTTTACACAACTGTTGACAGAGGAAATGGAGGATATCGAGCTTGTTGTTAATAAAGGCTTCCGAAAGACAACTTCCGAAAATGTTAAATGGAAAGAGAACCCAATAACCAAAATAATGAATCGACTATGGGGATGTGAGGAAAAATGTATGTTTTGTTTCGAACCGTGTAAGAATACAGACAAAGACCACATCGAACAAGGTTTTCCTCATCAGTGCGTACAGCATCGACCTCAAGGTATTGGCGGAATGAATTGGACGGACACAAACAAATTATTGGTAGAATTCTGTAATTATTGGGTCACCACAAATCAGGACTACCTTTGGGGCAATGTAGGGGAAAAGGAAATTCGGTATTACAAGGAATACAAGAAAGATTTTCCTGGATGGGATATAATTCCATCTTCAGATGTGTCGAAATATTGGATGTGGGTGATGTGCAAATATCCAACGGAGCTTGCTAAAATGCACTATGCCAATTCTCCAAAAATACCTTTAAATTGGTATAACATCACAAAGCAACAGGCAATAGAAAGCATCTCGAATACGTCTTAACGTGTCCATTATGTACATGTATATGTAATACCTCAAAATTTGTTTTGTGTATTGAATGAAAGGAGATGCAAGATAAATGTCGATGGGACACTACACTAAAATGGAATCTGTTTCATTTTTTAAAGGTGTTATAATATAGGCTGTGTAACAAGCTTGTAATGTTATATATACAAATGGTGTGAAGAGTGAATTAATTGCCTATCTAGTCTTACATAAAATTCATAATAATCATAGCCCATTTTAAATAGAGACTAACAATTGGTTTTTTTTCAAAAGGTTTATATGGTCTTGTGTCAAAAACTTAGGCAGGCAAATTATTTTACATATCCTGTATTTTCTTTGCAAAGAAAGGCGTATTGACTTGTGTGTATTTGCGTGTAAACGAGATACTCATTTATTTAAAGGGAATAACGTTGAAAATATAATCATATGATTACCTTGTGAACACTCCGATCATGATATCCCTTTGAATATTATTTTTGGTGTTTTTCTAGTGTTTTTTCAAACTAAATACAGAGTGGAACAAATCTTTGCCAATAAATGATTTCATTAATTCACTTTTTGGTGTGGTTGTAAAAGTATCTAGACATTTATGTTATTCACAAATTTGTAACAGAAAAACATTTTGCCATTTTTACCTATACATTGTTGAATATGAATTACTGTTTTTAAATATTTTGTAATATCATGATTTGCTTGCACCTTTTTCTTCCCTTTGTCATTTCGAAGTATTTTCAACATGTTTGTAGCAAATATGTTTTAGTTCTTCTCCTTAAGATAAATAGAGTAAGGATATGTATTTTAATCTTTCCTTAAATATTTCTGTATATACTTCGATGTTGGTGGTTCATGGATATTTAATGACATATGTTTTACAGTGCTCGTCTATTATTTGTATATTATCCAATACGTGTATAAAATATTACATTTGTCATTGTTTCACACTTTATATTTGCGTTTATTCAGTTTTATTTTGACGTCTAAACTTCAGATGCATTGTAAAAAGAAATTAAATCTAAAGGAATTTACTGCAGGGCCTAATCTAGGATTTTGTAGAGGGAGAAGTGACTTCTCCTTCCAGGATGGATTAGGGAGAAGTGGTCTTTCATCATAGGTGTTTCCTTGTAATTCTAACTGTAGAACAAAACAATCAGCTGATCATATAAAAATATAAAATTAGTTAACTTTGTGATTATGCAACATCGTCCTGACGCCATGCATCTTCAATTCATAACAAACGATATTTCGATTTCCCTTAAATAGTTTTGAATATAAAATTCAAATAGGTTTAAAGTCGCCGTTGTATTTATTTCAATCAAACATTGACAATATAAGTCGTGGGCCACTTCAAAATTCCGATTCTTGATGGTCGCCATTTTGTTTCAAAAATTTACCTGTGCTAAAAATTTCACGAGTTATCTCCCATTTACTGACATTTCGATAGCGACTTCACTTCGCCAAGAAATGAACAGGCCGGCGAGATTTAGCGAATTTGAAAATTCTTTGGCGACTTAAATCGTCATTTCGCCGGCAAGATTAGATTTCTGACGAATTGGCACCTTTACTTATTGTTAATATTCAGATATGAAAATGTGAGGTTATGGGTTGGTGGCAGGGAGACATTATTCCCTTAGATTGAAATAAGGAAAAACTTCATCTCCAGCTATCGCGGTCATCACGTGACTTTCGTGACGTATAGGTCCACCATATTGTTTTGACTTACTAATGGGAAATTTCAATGGGGTTCAATAAATTTTCAAATTATACTCTATGGGTTAATTTTCAAGTTATTTTGCACGACCAATTTTGTAGTATAAACATTCATGTTTGACATATTTTTCTCTCAACAGTTTAAATTCAGAGGAAGTTTCGTCCCTGAGCGATTAAAATACGACTATATATTTCGTACAGAACGCTTATTGAAACCAATGTAATTAATTGCTATTTCACGATCAAACCCTTATAAACCAGGCAAATTATGTCAATAACTCGGTGTCTACGGAAATTTTGCACGGACAATTTTAAAGATAAGATATATATCTAACATTTAAGACCATATTTGTCAGTTTAATTTACGATTTGCCTTCGTCCCTTCTCAAATGAAAATAGGTAATTTTTACACTTTCTTGTAATATGGCGACCTGATACCGGAAGTGAAACAAATATATAGTATTTTGTCTGTTTGGTTTAGTTTACTGAATAAAAACTGGGAATAAAATAATTCTTTATTGTTTTATATCATGTGTAAGATTATTGTTGGTGGTATGTTGTATAACATGGTCTATTTTTTGTTGTTTTAGTGCTATAGGGTCACTATACCACCACTCTTGCTATACTGGCATTCTTTTATTACATTGTAAGCTTATTTTGTAAAAAGATAGTTTTTATGTACATGATGTGTATATAAGTATGATTTCTTTGGTTTGCTGTAGAATGTTTGTTTTATTCATTTTTTAAAAACACAGATTATGAAAAAAAATCGCACCTTTGCCAGTATTAATGAAAACTAACACAGATGATGGATCATTTCATACAGACATCATTTCTTTTCAATCGAGGATTTTATTATATAATGTTTGTGTGACGAAGTTATAATAAAAAGGGGGGATATGCATACTATAGATACTGATATATTACTAGAGACATATTGTTTTATGTCTCGGATGTTACCAGGAACTCTATATGTTAGTATTATATGATCCCTGATGTTACTAATAAAGTATATCTTTTGGTCTTCATATATCATATGTTTGAGTAAAACCTTCATAACTTTTCGAAATATCGTAATTGCAATAGTTTAAATTTTGATTATGTCACTTCCAAATTGATTTGAAAATGTGTTATTTTGAAATGTGTTATTTTTTACTATTATTATTCAAGATGGCGCCCATCCTAATCAGCTTCTACCTTGCCATAACAAAGTAAATATATATACGAGTAAATAGAATTACTCATATAATATGTCAAATGTTAAATATATAAATACCAAAAAGATAAATTATTAAAAATTAAAATGTTACTTATCTGACATTTGAAATTATATTTCATCACTGCATTCTTTGTGATCCTCCCTTAAACAGACACACACCTCTTTATTAAAATGTTGCATTAATTATCAAAAAATGTGGCGTTAAAAATGAAATCACGCTGTTTTTTGTCAGCAAACGCTTTACATGTATACATACAATGTACATGTGTACCTTAACTAACGGTTGGAACAATAAACATCCGGACAGTCAAGGTACAATATACATGTCAAATCGTTAATTAGTTATAATTACCTGACACACACAGCATGTTAATTGCGCATAATAAATTTCTTCAGATAAAACTCAAATAAATTTTACCAAAAAAATAAATCGCTTTTCTCGCGGCTTAAAAAATTAAAAAAAACTTGCACCATTACCCTTTATCACGTGTAATTATGTACTTTTGACAGTTTGTATAAATTGGTGATGAATTTCATATTATTAATTATTGTCACAATTTCATATATTGAAATTATAATCCATGTCAAATGTTACTACATACTTCAAATAAAAAGTTTTTTAAAGTGAAGACGTGGAGAACGTGCTATAATCAATACAGAGTTATCGAAGTACGATGAATGCCTCGCATGAACGGGACCAGTAGATTCCGGATATTGGGTAACCAGTTAATAAGTCTAAACAGAGTTACCTAACATAATTATGACCGATATAGCTGCATATGTAATAGCATTTAGTGGTGGCCACTTGGTCTCCAACCGTGAGCAACTAGTGACATCACAAATCAAAAGACACACTAGATACACTGGTTTAAAACATTAAACAGTCAATCACAAAAACATAAAAAACAGTATTTCTTTTAAAAAAACATATACCAGTTACTATACACGATTTCATTTCTCTTTAACTTCCCTTTTATTCCATGGTTTGAAGTCATTGTAAGTGAAATTTTGAAGGAACGCTCTTTTTGAAGTGATCAACGTTGTTCATGGGCACTTTCGGTATGAATTAAACTTATCCCGAGGCACTTGTTCACTTACAATACCAGTTCTGATCCTTAATAATTAAAACGTTAAAAAATGGATATGGAATTAATATGAATAACTAACTCTTGGAACCTAGTGGAACCTAGTGGAACCTAACATATAAAGCAAGTGGATAGTACTCTTATTGCTGTTCTTCATATTAAAAGTTTAGGGACCATGACTGATTATTACAGTCACTAATGCAATCTGACTGGCACAGCATTTACCTGGGTTGTGATAGAGTAAATAATACTGCATCAACGTTTTGCATGTTTTCACATAATTCGTTGTATCAAACACCATGATGTGATCTGTTTTAACTTTTGGGGGTGTTAAGATTGAAAGAATGTAATTGAAAATATAATCTGATATGAAATAAAATAAACGAATGGAGAAAATTCATTTATCTCAGATTGCACAGAATGAAATTAAATTTTATTGTGCGCTCTCAACCCTACCCCTTAATCAGGAATGTGGCAAAATAAATGTAGATGAACAATAAAAAAATGAGTCCAAAAAAGTACTTCAGTAAGTTCGGTACTAGAACACAACACGATGAAAATTATGAAAAAAGTACTTATAACTTTAACTGAAAGTACTAACACGATGATAAAAAACTACTTCCCACCAGAGTTGTTCACTGCCGAGCCCATCGAATAAGGACTTTAGAAGGAAAGTTTTTGATTGCATGTCTACATTTATTTTGTAGTAAACAATGAGCCTTGTCTTAAGTCGCAGTTCGATATTATTTTGTTTTTGTTTGATTTGTTTTCTTTCTTTATAATAGTCCAGTCAGATTAAGTTTTAACCTCAAACTAATTGCAACAGAAAATGTTTTAGTTCTAATCTATAGCATTAAGCCCCAAATATACATCGAAAAAAGTCTCATAAAATCTTACTTGAGGAAAACTCAAAATCAGGATTTTTAATTTCCTATGGAAATTAAAATTGGAAAGGGGAGATAACTCCGTAAAAATGAGTCTTTTTATGTCAGTTTTTGGTTGATTTTCTTAAAATTCATGTAAAGTATGATACTTTGATGGGGTTATAAGTTCGTATTTGACTATATTATATAATCTTCTGTTCATGAAATGTACAAAACCGAAATGTTATGGGTATTTTTAATTTTTTGCGTATTTTTCATTAAAGAAATTGCAAATTTGTGGCTTTTTGACCATTTTGAAAAAATAATGTGAAAATTTGGTATTGTTTATATCTGTAAATTATATTTGATCAGCATCTACCTAGTTAAAAGAAACTTTAAACCACAAAAAGAAGAATATATGCTTAATTATTTTTATTAAATTTGAAATTCTTTACCGTGACAAGTTGAACTAGAGGCTTTCGAGAGCCTGTATCCCTCACCTGGATTTAACTTTTCACCTTGAGCAGACCTAAAAATTTAAGAGTTGCAGTCAATTTGGCTTGTTTTTCTATAGGATTCTATGTTAAACTAATTTCAGCTGTGGCAGTCATCTTGGTTTAGTCCAGGTCAACGGATACATTTCTAAAAGAGAACCATCTAAGGACCATTACAGCTAAGTCTTGTTCCAACTGGCTAAGCGGTTTCAGACAAGAAGATTTTTAAATGAATTTTCCTATAGGGTCCAATATTTAACAAAGTTCGGTGTGGCAGCCATCTTTGTTGACAATCCGGGTGATCGGACATATTTCTGAAAGAGGACCTCCTAAGGACCAATGCTGCCAAATCTGGCTCCAATATGTCAAGTGGTTTCAGACAAGAAGATTTTTCAATGAATTTTTCCATAGGGCCCTATGTTAAACTAAGTTTGGGTGTGGTGGCCATCTTGGTTGACAGTCTGGCTCATCGCATAAAATTCTGAAAGAGGACCATCTAAGGACCATTGCTGCCAAGTCTAATTCTAACTGGCTTAGTGGTTTCAGACGAGAAGTTTTTTGAGTGAATTTCCCATAGGGTTCTATGTTAAACTAAGTTCTGCTGTGGCAGCCATCTTGGTTCACAGTCCACGAAATCAAACATATTTCTGAAAAAGGACATCCTAAGGACCAATGCCACCAAGTCCTGCTCCAATATGTCAAGTTGTTTCAGACAAGAAGATTTTTCAATGAATTTTCCTATAGGGCCCTGTGTTAAACTAAGTTCGGTTGTGGCAGCCATCTTGGTTGACAGTCTGGGTCATCGCAGAAAATTATGAAAGAGGACCATCTAAGGACCATTGCTACCAAGTCTAATTCTAATTGGCTTAGTGGTTTCAGAAGAGAAGATTTTTGAGTAAATTTCCCATAGGGTCCTATGTTAAACTAAGTTCTGCTGTGGCGGCCATCTTGGTTCACAGTCCACAAAATCGGACACATTTCTGAAAGAGGACCAATGCTGCCAACTCTGGCTCCAATATGTCAAGTGGTTTCAGACAAGAAGATTTTTCAATGAATTTTTCCATAGGGCCCTATGTTAAACTAAGTTCGGGTGTGGCGGCCATCTTGGTTGACGGTCTGGGTCATCGCACAACATTCTGAAAGAGGACCATCTAAGGACCATTGCTTCCAAGTCTAATTCTCATTGGCTTATTGGTTTCAGACGAGAAGATTTTTGATTGAATTTCCCATAGGGTCCTATGTTAAACTAAGTTCGGCTGTGGCGGCCATCTTGGGTCATTGGACATATTTCTGAAAGAGAACCTCCTAAGACCTATTACTGCCAACTTTGGTTCCAACTGGACTTGTAGTTTCATATAAGAAGATTTTTGAAAGTCACCCCCCTTTTTTTCTATTTTTATTAACAGCAACCATCTCGGTTGGAAGTCGGGGATGCCAGACATAATTTTGGAAGGGGGCCACACAAGGACCATTCCACCAAAGTTTGGTCTCAATTGGCCCAGTGGTTTGAGAGGAAAAGATCTTTAAATGAAATTTTATGCTGGATGCCGTCTTTAAAGGGCAAAAACTCCTATAAGGGGTCAATCAATGATTTTGGTCATTTTGACTTATTTGTAGATCTTACTTTGTTGAACATTTTTGCTGTTTACAATTTGTCTTTATCTATAATAATATTCAAGATAATAACCTAAAACTGCAAAATTTCCTAAAAATTAACAATTCAGGGGCAATAACCCAACAAAGGGTTGACCGATTCGTCTGAAAATTTCATGACAGGTAGATCTTGACCTGATGAACATTTTTACCCCTGTCAGTTTTGCCCTAATTGCTTTAGTTTTTGAGATATAAGACAAAAACTGCAGTTTACCTCTATGTTCTATTTTTAGCCATGTCGGCCATGTTGGTTGGCAGGTGGGGTCATCGGACATATTTTTTAAACTAGATACCCTAATGATGCTTGTGGCCAAGTTTGGTTCAATTTGGCCCAGTAGTTTCAGAGGAGAAGATTTTTGTAAAAGTTAACGGACAACGGACGACGACGGACGACGGACGCCAAGTGATGAGAAAAGCTCACTTGACCCTTCGGGTCAGGTGAGCTAAAAATTTAATAAATGGTTAACTAATGAATTACGAAATCTAGGTTGTAGCTTGATAAAAGATATGAAAAAACTTTAGAGTTGTTTGTTATACTCTAAAGACGGCTAAAATATCAAGAATCAATACATTCTGCTGAATAGAAGCGGTAAAGTTTTAATTTTGTATCAATTTTTATTGATATTTCTGCCTTTGTTGTAGAGTTATCTCCCATTTTCAATGCAAATGTCCATAGGAATTTTAAAATCGTGATTTTTTAATCTTCCTCAAGTTAGATTTTGTTGGACTTTTTTCTGTGTATATTTGGGGTATAATACTAAAGATTAAAACTTAAAAATCTTCTTTTGCAATTACGTTAAGGTTAGGGTCAAATTTATGCAAGATTGACTGGACTATAATTATTGACTTGTTTTTGGTTATCTATATAACATTATTGGTTTGTAATGACAATTAACGCACATCGTTTCGTTTTCATAATTAAATTAAAACAAAAAATTTCATTGAAACTTAAGCAAAAAGCAACCTCTAAACATTTAATCGTTTATTTAATTAACTTCAAGTCTAAATTATATTAGTACAAATTATTTGCCAATGATTGGCTGGTAATTGGAAAGGGGTGCCAAGAGGTATCCAGAAAATGTACAGTAAATCTGGTCTAACGTCCCAAACAAGGCTGTGTCGTGGGTTTTAATGTCAAGAAATACTTCATCGCCCTGTAGCAGCTCCAACGACGCCGAGTTACTGCCAGTGACGTAACCAGAAGGCACGTGGCCATATATTGAATTGATGTATATAAAATTGTGATACAAGTCAATCCAGATAGCTTTGTTTGCATGTGACAGAGCATGAAAGTGGAAAACATAAACCCCACTATATTTAGCTGTAAATTTCCCAGTTTTTGTGTCAAATGACAATCCATGATTTATAAATACTTTGTCAAACAGTACAATATGACCTTCAGTTAGTGTGTGGTGAGCTGAGAGTCCTACAGAAAATGCCACTTCTTGCAACATACTGGATTCTGCAATTGAACAAAAGTGAAATATATATAATTACTGATAATTCTTGTTTTTAAGACTCTTGTGTTACATCAAATTAATTTGCTGGTCTCTTGATAATACGTTCCCCTATATTGAACGATATTTCAAAATTCCTGGTATATGGAATTATACTTTTTGGTCTTTCGTTAATTTAGATAAAGAGAGACAACAATACATATAGATGCATTTTTAATTTTTGTAGAAAAATTGAAATAAAGAACACCTCCAATATTTTTTTCCATATTTCTGCTCTTTTTAAGATTAATCAAACATGAAACCTTTTTATGAAGTGAAAGAAACTCGAAAATTCAAGGAAGAAGAAAAATACATTTGTTATGGATCAACAGACGTACCATCTAAAGTTTAGAGTAGTACAAAACAATTTTCTCTTCAAGTCTGGGGATATTTTAAATCTTAATATAAACATGAGAAATCAACAAAGAACGAAACAAAACAAAAAACATACAAGTAAAATTAGTATACTAGAATATGGGGATTTTGTTATAATGTACTTTAAGGTGCTTACGCCCATTTCCAGTGGTAGGAGAAATCATCGAACCGGAGAACGTAGTATATGTCTGGTTTGTGCCAATATCACCATAAATTCCTCCAGCACGCCTAGATCTTATCGATATTTTGTCTCCAGCATGCAGAAATATAATAGCTGAGTTTCCAGCGTCGGCATATTCGTTCGGTGTTTTCCCATATGCCGAGTTAATGTATTGATCATTATAATACAGATCCAGCCAAAGTTCCTGTAAATATAATTGATAAAATTGAGAATAAATGTTTAATGTTTCGAAATACAATGTACTAACATCAAAACTGATATGCTGGTGGACTCAAGTCTATCGGTGAATGAATACCCCATCCTACCAATTTAAATGGACCGTGTATCAAATATAAGAATTAAAAGTCATCAATGACATGTCGATAGTATTCGTTCAATAGCAGCCCAGAAAACAGCAAAATAAATTAAAGCACAAAAATACAGAACCAACAGAGTCATAATTTTCGAGTTTGTTGAAACAATATGTAGGCAGTGTTTGGGGTATTACCGCTTTTATTGGTGCCAAAACCCCCCTCTTATCTGGTATGTAAAAACACATTTTTATGACAAAGCAATTACCACCAAAGTTGAAGTTTACTATAATTGGTAAAATAGGGTGGATAGAGGTGGTCTAAAGTTCTTGTGAGTGCTGCTCGGTTCTCTCACGTTATTAAACAAGTAGTTAGATATAACACTCCAGTGTTGGTTTAAAAATACATATTTTAATTCATTCATTTCTCTATACTAGTTTTCAAAGCAAAATTATAAGCCTGAACCATTACCCAAAATGTTATATATGTAGATGGTCCATAAATAGAATACATGTAATAACCCAATGTCTATGTCTAAATTTTGAAGGGTAAAAGCACCTTAGGGATTGTGCCGTTTCGATGACGATTGCATCGGCCTTTATTGTGGGGCACTTAGAACCATATATACTTTCAGATGAGTCATAATACCATCAATGCTGCAATGGTTATTTATTTGTAATAAAGACTAGAATTATACGAAATTGGAATGATTTCAAATGTTTACAGTTATTCGTGTTATTAGCGCTTACGGATGAATTTATGTATAGTTATGAGACGATAAACCTTTAAGCAGGCATGTTAAAATGTTGCCAAAAAAAACAATTAGTTAAATTTAGATTGAAGATAATTGCTAATAAAATTAGAAAACCTTATTAGGATTGACCAAAATGTATGTCTCAAACCAAAAAGGGATAATATATGGTCATTTTTGCCATGTAAAAAAATAACTTACACTATCAGATGTTGCAAGCGCATGATAATGGAATATGTAGATACCACTTAAAGCAGCTGTGAACGTTCCATCAGATGGGTTGTAGTTAGGATAGGATACTGAAGATAGTTGTCTATCATATAATACATGTTGGTTGGTAGATAGTGTAACTGAATGCGTCAATCCTACGGAAAAGGCTTCCACCCTTTCGTCATTCATAGCTGAATTAATAAAAAAAAAAGTGAAAATATTTCAGGATTAAAAAGGATGCGTCATTAGAACTTGGATCTTTTACTGGGACAGCAATGATAAAAAATTTTCAAAAGATAATCTCATTATTTACCAGTCTATGTTATAACTGTCTTGTGCTTAGTACATAGATCTTGAATCGGTATTAATCTTAGAACTTTATTACTCAAGTAATAAATAAAAAAAAGACAATAAGGAAAGTTAACAATGACCTATCAATTAATCAACGGCATCTCAGTCAACAGACTTCCAGACACAAAAAAACAACGATCAGAAAAGTCAAACAACAGAGAGTAATCGTGCGGCCATTTATGAGAAGTGAAGTTTAAACGATTCCATGTGTACCGAACCCCCATCTATCTGCCCCTCGGTTATAAAACACATAATAAAAGTAAATTATACATGTACGTTATTAAGTGACCACTAACTAGAAATGTTTATACTCGAATGGTACAAGATTTACACAGCAAGATAAAATGCGAAAAGTTTCACTGTAAAACTAGCTTGGTTGTCATAGTTGTTGGTCGAAACAGCTTTTTCCGATACTTTTATGCAATGATTTACGTTACTGAGCACTCCAAACTTTCTTTACGAAATAATCGCAAATAAACTTTTTAAGTAATGGTTAAAACATTCCTACCGGCCAGAAGAGCACCTGTGAAGGTCGTGTATACTTGATTTCCTGCACCAAACACATAGTTGCTATATTGGTCACGTGCTTTCACGTATACAGCATCATCTGCTACGAGATTTAAGAAAACAGAATTTCCAGCGTCAACGTAATCACTTGGAGTTCGTCCATAGATGGAAACGATATACTCGTCGTTTTTAAATAATTCCAACCATACATGTTCATCGTTTTTAGTAACGGCATAGAAATGGAAGGCATATAGACCTGGAGTTAAACATACAAATCTGCCATCTATGGAAAAATGCGCGTTGATATTGGTGATTTTTTTGTCGTATGTCAATATTTCACCGTTGTTCAAATGAAGATGTGACATCCGTCCTTTTGTAAAGGCAACAATGTCATCCTTTCCTGGATTCTGGTCCAATAATCCTGAAATGAAATAATATCTAATATTTTTAGTGATAAAATTGTTTTTAAGGAATTCTTCGGTGTATGAATGCGACCAGCTCATTCACAAACTGAATGAGGTGCGAAGGACTCCACGTAAAGTTTTCTTATGAATAATAACAAAAATTTGAAAAATTTGATAAAAGAAGTTGAAATTTTAGCTTTATTTTCTCAGCTAATGGATTCCTGGCGGCTAACATCGTTCATCTAAAAATGAGCACAACCGGACCAATGAAAATCAATATTTCAATTATTCATCAACCATTCCGAGTATATATATCATGACTTTGTATATGTAGATTACTATAAAAAAAATTATGGCCAACAAATAAAACCTGACATACTGAAAATCTATATTCAAGGTTAATATAGCAATAGAATCATTGGAGCATTCTTCATATTCATGGCAAATGAACGTCCCAATTCCATCTTCTCACATTTGTTTCGAAGGGGTAAATGTGGTCCATAACTGCATTTTTTTTTAATTTTGAGATTTGAAAGAAGGTTAAGGTATAAAGTACGTTTTCTGGGCCAGGTATCTATGAAATAGCAATATTTCTGTGGGAATGTGTGAGACAGTGCACATCTTTAGAGAGGAGCGGCAGTGTGGCTTGATCATTTGGAAAATAAAATCCGCAGGCGATTAGCTATATATTATGTTAGTTTTCATCATTTTAGGCCTTAGGTACAAGTGGTAAGTCCTAGATTGACGAACTGTGCACATCTGGTGCATCAACACTGGTATCAAAGAATCTATAAGTATGCAGTAAATATCTTTACTCTCTATTAACATGATAAAACATATTGTATTATCCATTTGGTGCTGATCTTAAAATATGTTAAACGAAATGTATTGCAGATATTGAAATGCTCATTCAGACAAAAACGATTTGTTACCCCCACGTTAACTCTAACGATTTTAACCGCCTCGTTGGGTCGTGGT
The DNA here is from genome assembly GCA_028015205.1 of Mytilisepta virgata. Classification (NCBI taxonomy): domain Eukaryota; kingdom Metazoa; phylum Mollusca; class Bivalvia; order Mytilida; family Mytilidae; genus Mytilisepta; species Mytilisepta virgata. Next base: position 3,959,814 of record JAPWFG010000016.1, read on the forward strand.
AGCGTGCTCGCCTGGAGTGTGGAAGGTCGCGGGTTTCATCCCTTCGTCTTACGAGTTTCCTAGGGATACGAGAACGATCTCTATTTTAATCTGCGTGCATGTTACAGTTGGTTTACGTAGCCTGGAGAAATTCGATATGGCATGTACGTAAACGTTCCTTTGTGACCGAAAGTGTAATATGACCCGAACGGCAATTCATACAATACAAGGATACAGAGCCCATGACTTGTGCCTCGGTTTTCTATCTTTAAATAAAGAATAATTTATTTAGTACGTACCATTCACCAAATAAGAAAGCGATAACAGTAAGACTAACTTCATGCTGACATTGGGCTGTAAAACTAAATGGTTATATAAATTATGTATCAGATAAGGGATATGACCAGATCATGCAGATGGTCTATTTCTTTTACTATATCTGAGTTTAGTGTGCACCGAACAAAAGTACAAAATTATTATTATAAGTCCAGTGATTAATGTAATCTATTATTATTACACCAATAAGTTACTTTAGGTTATTTTTGTCCGACGGAACTCGTCTACTAGTGATTTTTTTCAAATTCTGATTTGTCCAACAGATAGTCGAGAAGCTCTGGGGTAATGAATTTCATTGTCATTCTATTTAATATGTAGGAAGTTAATCACATGCCCATTTTGTTTTGTTTGTTTTTTTTTTCGGGGCACAAAAAAATAAAAATAAATTGCTTATAGATGCAAGAAGTAATTCAATTTAAAAATATTTTTAAAAAATAATTAGTTCGAGTCTAATTCTTAAACCAAAACTTTACCTTACTATTAAGTCGGATATACAATGAATTTCCAAATAGCACTTGTACTTCAAATATACCGGCTCGTTTTATTTTTTATTTTATTCAGAAGAAAACTGAACTGGATTGGGCATCGGGCAAAGTATATAAAAGCCTTCTCCGTGTTGCAAGAAACAAGAACAGACAGTCTAAATAATAATATTTATACAATAATTATATAAAAAAAACATTCTCTACAGTGTAAGGTATATTACAGGATAGGTTGAACTGGTCAACCATTACTAATAGTTTCATTTAGTATTAAGAGAAAACTTTAAAATTATTCAATAAAAATTATTTAGGAACGATAGATGTAAATAGTTCATTACAAGTTATTGGCACAAGATCATTATCAAATTACAATCAGTCCATATCATTTTGAATTTACTAAGTGTGTTACATTACATCAGTAAAATTTTATCATATATTAATTATATTTCATACGTACCATACTAACTATTTCAACAAGAATGAAAATTGAAGTAAACATTTAAGAATTGCAAAATCATTATGAAGGAATTTTGAAATACAGTGAATACAGTGAATGCTCAGAAAATAAAAAAGGCAAAAAAAACATGAATAATGCAAAAAAAGAGAGTGAATTTGACAATAACAGAACAAAAGTAAATCAGTTTAAATTCAGTTACAAAATTCTATTTGAAATTGATTGTTTTTACCAAAAACATAAGACTGAAGTAGTATTTGACTGGTGACGATATATGTAATTTTTACATTTTTTACTGAAATTTTTATTACAGTACTAAACTTTGTAATTGCAAACAGAAAGTGTCCTTAGGTTAAACTGAATGTAATAAGGGGGTGCAACATTGCATGTACATGTACTACTACTGATATATCATAGAGAGAATCGTTTTATATTGGTGAACCTCTTATACAACAGTTATGTTATCTCCATCACTCACAGAAGTATCTCCAAACAAAAGCAAGTTCAAATGCATATCAACATTCAAAAACAAGAAAGGTTATTAAACAATAATGTTCTAATATTGGCATAAGCCGGACATTTAAGGAAAGAATGTTCATTGTCCTCACAATTGTATAAGCATTTTGGACTTTGTTGTAATTTTCAACAGTAGATAACAAGCAATCGAGCACGGGGATCCCTTAATATTTTATATGATCAGAAACCTCGTGAGTGTGGCAATATGATATGTTTTTCACAAAACTTTAGGATAAACATCGATCATTTTTATAGACATATCGGTCGTCATTGTCGGAAACTTAACGGTTTCCCAGTATATCCTATGTAAAAAGTTCAATTCAGAACGTATTTTCAGAGTGTTATAGAAAACAAATAAGCCCGGCTACCCCCTTATCTAGTTTTCTTCATATTTCAATGTATACACAACATATTGACAAAATACTAGAAAACTGTATGATGCTTTCAATTACTTTGTCTTGGTCTTAAAAGAACTTATATTTTCTTGATATATGTTAAAATTCTAAGTTTACTAACTTGTTTATTTTTTCAGTCATGCATACCGATTGCTACCGATTTGACGATAAGGCGTTAACGTACCCTGGTGGAAACCATGATTCTCGTACGAATCTTTTCGACTCCGATCTTACAGACACGGTGCAAGTGTTTGTGTCCAATTGTATATACATGAGGGCAAGGGTTCAGCCCGAGTTCTTCGGCTTCCACCATAAATAAAAACTGGCTAATTGCAAAAAAGTGATGTTAAACTCCCAGTAAACCAAACCAACAAAACCTAAAGTATAAAAAACTGAAATCCCATGCATTATGTTAATGGAATACATTAAGTCATTTGGTTGTCTCAGATTCTGCAGTTTAAATAAGCTAACATATTGGATTAACAGGCAAACTGAAATTAAAGAAGATTTAAAACATTTGTCGTTGACGCAATATATAACAGCAAACGAAAAATAGTTTATTTTTCTCGCATATATAGGCATATTTAGAGAACGTCCGATTTAGCTACAAAATTTAAGAAATTATGATGTGAGTCTTAAAATATGCGTAATTTAAGAATCTGAGGAAAAGACAAATTTCTACTATAATATATCACTGAATAATATATATAATAGAGACAAATATACTGGTACCAAGACGTTTAAAAAAAACAAACAAACAAACAAAATAGAATGGCGAACTAGCTGTCCGAATATTCAGTTGTAGTGATACAAAAATGTTACCACCACCCCCCCCCCCCAACCCTCCTTGCGAAATGGATTGATCAACTGTTACTCTTAACCAATTCACTATACCTGGTAACAACACGTTTTGCTTAGTCGTTTTGTTTTCCCACGCACTCTTCTTCAAGTTTGGTGATCAGAAATTTGCGACCAGCAGCCAAATTTTCTCTGAATCCTCCACTCCAGTGTTCGAGTAAAATCAATTCTTCTACTTTCATTTGTCTGAACAGTATAAAGCCAGTGCATGGAGTAGTTACGTCTATTTTGGCGTGTAAGCACAAAATCAGCTAGGGACAACCGGTCGGGAGATTCTTCAGGTTATTAATTGAAAGACTCCGATAGGACGTACTCGTATATATTTCTAAGAACAAATGTATCCACATTTAATACAATACTAGAGCAGTATAACAATTTCTTATGTCTATCAACAGTTTATTTGCAAAATTCACCCATAGTGGTCGAGTGAATACAAAATACATGCATATACAACACATCTCATACATATAACATGTGTAAATAATGATAATAATAACTAGGTATGATTGTGATCGCAAGCGAGTCACAAGATGTCTCCCAAACCCCCATTGCCACTATCTAGAGCTTATCAGTAACCCCCTAAATTCCCTTTTGCTCTATTCACCTACAAAATTTCAGAATCCTACCCACCTAGGTTACAGAGATATCGCAATGTCCTATATAATGACCTTTTCCTGTTTCCATGGAAACAGCGGCCATTTTGATTTTTTTTAAGCCCTTTGCAATCGCCATCATTTAAAACCCCTAAATATCAATTTTCATTGAAATCGAAGCACTTCGAAAGAATTTCGAATTTTGGGCCCGAAAAATCACATTTTCGTAAATAACGCGAAAACCGTAAATATCGCTTCAAATTTTTTTTTCGTATAATTAAAGAGCACCTTTTGCTCTATTCACCTACAAAATTTCAGAATCCTACCCACCTAGGTTACTGACATAAAGCAATGTCTCCTATATAATGACCTTTTTCTGTTTCCACGGAAACGGCGGCCATTTTGAAAATTTTAAAAGTCGTTTGCAAAACTTCAGGTCACCCTTAACATATTCCCAAAGTTTCATATCGATTGGACATTGCATCTTTGAGAAACGTCGCGGACAACATTGAACGGAAAGAAAAAGGAAAGAAGAAGAAGAAGAAGAAGAAGAAGAAGAAGAATAATAAGAAACCGGACAAAAACAATATGTCTCCCAAAACTTTGTTTGGGAGACATAATAATGAGGATATTGCAATTTTAAAGCAATAAGAAAGTTACAATAGATATTATACTTCACCTTTGATCAACGTGGACCTCAATTTCGCAATTCAATAGATTGCTTAAATACAAAGTCCCCCACAGCTGACAAAGGTTCAAAATTCCGATTTAAAATAAGTTTTAATTTTTCGAGTGGATGATATTTTGAAAAGTGTTGATTTACTTTTGCTATTTCCGCAAATAAAGTATTTCTCAGGAAAGGATTTTTCAGGCAATTTAGTATGAAATGAGTTCCATCGTCATTTTTTAAATTACAGTATTTGCAGGTTCTCTATTCCCAATGTATCTTCCAAGTTCAATGCCAAGGTTATGGTCACTGAGCCTAAAGTTGGTTATTAATTGCCAAATTTTAAAAGTTGTAATTTTTTCTTCTGATGTGAGGTATGATTTCAATTTACTGTAAAGAAAAGACTGAGAGCTTTCATCATACGAAGATATTTTGGCTAGCGTTTTGTCACAGTATAATTAGCAGGTAGCCTTTTAATGTTTTCTTTTAAGAATGTTTATTTATTGAGAAGAGTTTACAAAAAAATACTGTGTGTACAATATGTAAAAAATGTATCTATTACAGACAGGACCTGACGATGTTAATTATAACAGATTGGTACTCATGCGTAAACAAATTATACAGTTATATAAAAGAACAGGCCTAATTAATACATCAAAAAGCTTACAAGAAAGATTAGTTGGTATAGACTGAAGAGAATCCTTATACTTTTTTACTCAGCTCTTGTATAGCTCTTTTAAGATCCCATGTAAAATCAATTATATCTCCCAAGAAATTATATTCTTTAGTCTCACAAAGTGGAATTTTCTTAAAATGTATGATGGGTGAGGGAGGGTAAAAATTTTGAAAAGTCATAATTTTAGTCTTCTTAGTGTTGAGTGTAAGTTGGCAATCAAACAATAAGCTTCCAATTTATCTAAGCAAAATTTAAATATCTCATGCAAATCACTGATGAAATAGATGAAAAGAGTAGTCTGTCGCCTTGTTTAACACCTCTTTCTATTGTAAAATAGTCAGATACCTTGTTCTGAACCTTAACAGCAGATTGACTGAGGATATACATATAGATCAAGAAGGCTTTTTCTAACTCCATTTTTCATCAACTTATATAATTGCGCCTAAGGGAGTCGAATACCTTCCGAAGGTCTAAAAACAAGCATATATCTTTTCTTTATTTTTCTTAAGATATTTAGATATTAGCTATTTTAGAATAAAAAAAAATGATTGACCCGAAAACCAAATAGTTCTCTAAATGATTAATTAGTCATTTAAAATAGAACTAAAAAGTTAATTAGCAATACAGCCGTTTTGAGTGGAAATTAATACCCCTGTCATTATTGAGATTAGTTTATCTCCACTTTTGAATATCAGAATAATAAACGATTTGGGTACTGCCCTAGTGTTAAAATTAAATTGAATAGTTTAATAAAAGCTTTACAGTGACACATGAACTATAGTTACCTAATTATTTACAAAGATTACACTTGAGACATCCTTTCACTGGAACATTTCGAAAATACATGGTCGTTTTATTGATCGCATTTTCAAAAAATAATGGCTTAATTTAGAAATTTAGCACATATGTCTCTTAGACAACAAATCTGAAACGACTATACTTTTCATAGAAGAAAACATAACTATTTGCTGGTGATTTTATTTTTCATTAAAACAACCTAGTAAGTAGCATGGTTGCCTTTGAACAGTGTTTATTAAGCTTGAATTCATGTAACCATATTAACAACCATATTAACAAAGTGGCTCCAGATAAAAATATCCTGATTTTATGTTTATGCAGACTATATTCTAGAATATCTCGTCAAGTTTCAATTTCTTTGGCCACTTAAAGCAGAGACATGTATATGTATATATGTCTCTGATTATAGTCTTTGAGAGTTTTCGAATTTCGTAGTCCAAGTGTTTCAAAAAAGATATTACTGAAAAATAAAATTTTCTGGTGATGCAACCAAAAGGGAAAGAATATAACATTTTTTTCAAAATTGTTATTATTCTCTATCAAGATATTAAAGTAAAATACGGAAACTGTCCGGTAATATTTCGTAATCTACTGAATGAATTACGGATTTCCGGTGGGAGGTGTATAGAATGGCCATAACATTTTGAGAGAATGGCGTGGTAACTGTCTAACCAGTGGAAATATAATGCAGCCGCCTCCAAGAAAGGTAAAGCGAATATAATGAATTGAAATTTTTGGTGTCAGCCTATGAAAATAAATTATTTGGTTTGTAATTGTTTAACTTTTTTTTCAGGTGAAACATGCCGCAGTTCTGAAAAACGTTCATTCCGACCAAGTGTCTAAACTCCAAACAAAGCACCAACAAGAATGTGAACTTTTGGAAGATATAAGGTTTGCATTTACTGTAATCTAAAAATTTTATCATTTATGTCAGATGATAATCACAAATCAGCTGATCTATGTGACGTTTTATGTTGACACACGCCCCCTTTGTTGTTAATTGTGTCATAATTAAATTTGCAATACATATAAGCTCTACACAGAAAATGGGACAACCAACTGCGGGAACCAACCGTAAATTATATAGATGAACATCTACATTTATATCGATTGCAGTGCTGGTATACCAGTATTGTGGACAATACAGTTTTGTTCAAGAATTATAAACAATATTTGTGCAGAAATTGTGGTAGTTGAATTATTATAACCTAGGTCAAATTCAAATTGCTTTATTGTTTGCAGTCGCTGAGAACAAATTTTTAGGGTTTCACTAAATAGTGTCAAGAAACATCAAGAACCTTAAAATTAGCGACAAGAAGTTAAGGAATATTTTTTTAGAATAAAGATTATCATTTTATTATTTTTTATATTAATATATTATAGAAATAGGTTGTGGAGAATAATTTGATTTTAAAAAATAATTATTTAGGCCAAAAAAAAAATATGTGTGTTTCCGGTTACCCGACCCCCCCAATTTTTTTTGCGCCAAAATTCCGACCCTAAACTTTTTTTTGACGATTTCAGAAAAAAATCCGGAAAAACTACGTGCTTTTCTGTAACCATCTCTTTTATTATAAAATCGTAATGGCTGCGCACTTGTTTACAGCAACAAGTTTGTTGGCCGTACGGATAAATAAATGCCAGCACCTTGTAGTGGATAAAAATGCAATCCCATGCATTGAAAATCGGAGGACACTATTAGATATTTTTACGGACAACCATGGAGAACTGCCTAGTAAAGGTTTTCAGTTGACAGTGACATGCAATACGTCTATGGACACTGCAAAGGGGACATCTTTCGATGTCCGGCCAAACATGGTAATACAACTGTTTATACACATCAATTATACCGTTCAATATACATTGCCATCCCCCTTTTTTTGAAGGGGGAAAAAAAAAAAAACCTACCTACCCTATTTTGAAATTCCATGTAATAGGAAACACACATATTTTTTTTTGGCCTTATCACAATAAACTTAAATATTTCTGGTAGTTTTAAAATAGTATATTCTTAGTAAGAAGTTAGGAAAAGCATCAAGAAGTTTAAAAATAACCAAATTTGAATAAAGATGACCTTTATTTTATTTTTTTCGTACATGTAATATGTACTGCATGATAAATGATTTATAAAGTAAAATTAGCGACAAGTAATAATAATTGTTTTTCAAAACACAACATGTTTTTACTCAATGTTTGTTTGCAGTCATCTGACTTTGAGGAAATTAATTTTAAAATTGTTTAATTAAATGTGTCAAGGCACTTAAAATGAAGTGGAAATCAATGAGAAAAATGCTAAAGAGATACTAATTTCAATGTATATGGGGCTGTGTATATATATATATATATCTGACAATGAATTTTGATTATGATTTTAAAAGAAAATCTTTTAATTCATCATAAAAAATTCTTAGTGAGAACCCTTGACTAAGAATTTGATTTTTTTCTTTCAGAAATTTTAGCAGACAAAGATCCATTATTGAGAAGGAATATGCACAGGTATTTCACATTTATAACCTTGCTCTGAAGGAGTATGGGGATCTACTGGTTTACCATTGTCTGTCCAACCTGTTGCAAATTCTCATCAGCTTATTGATAGGTGGTGTGAAGCATTACCATGATGAGTTTTAAAATGGATGTGACAGATGTTTTCTGTTTAACAATGCAGATAAATTTTTGGATGCAAAATTTTCATAAATTATATATCATTATTATCTCATAGTAGGTATGAAGCATGACCATGATTAGTTGTTAGCTACATGTATGTACCAGTTTTATTTCTGTGACTTATCTACTTCCTGTGTAACAATGCTGCCTTAATTTTTCACGGTATCTGCAGTGTGAAATTTTGGTTACAGAATTCCCAGCAACTATGGGCCATAACAAAATCATCTCTGAAACAGCGCAGCCAATTGGGACCAAAGTTTGGTGGAATGGTCCACTTACTTTAACATAGGACCCTACAGGAAATTCATTTAACCACTGAGCCAATTGGAACAAGACTTGGCAACAATGGTCCTCTTTCAGAATTGTGTCCGATGACTTGGACTGTCAACCAAGATGGCCACCACAGTCGAACATAGTTAAACATACCCCTAGGACCCAGTGGGAAAATTCATTTCAAAAATCTTCTCGTCTGAAACTACAGAGCAAGTTGGTACAAGACTTGGCTTAAATGATCCTCTTTCAGAAGTGTGTCCATTACTGAGAAAGTCAAACAAGATGTCCACCACAGCCGGACTTAGTTTAACATAGGATACTATGGTAAAATTGATAAAAAAATCTTCTTGTCTGAAACCATTGCCAATTAGAATCAAACTTGGCAGAAATGGTCCTTTGGTGATCCTCTTTCAGAATTTTGTCAGATGACCCGGACTGTCAACAAAGATGGCCACCACAGCCAACTTTGTTTATCATAGGACCCTACATGTATAGAAAAATTTATTTAAAAAATCTTGTCTAAAAGCACTCAGCCAATTGGAACTAGACTTGGCAGCCATGGTTATTAGATTGACCTCTTTCAGAATTATGTCCAATAATACAGATGTTTGTTTCTCGGTTGCTTTTATGGCTGTTGATTGGCAAATTGAATCCTGGGAGCCTCTAGTTTTAAATATGATTCTACAATCATAATATTTTCATGGCAATTGGATATACTGTACTGTGTCCATTATTAAAAGTGTAAATGTATATGGAGTTATCGGTAGTAAATTTTCTGTGGAAATACATGCACTTTTAGAAAAACAATGTTCTACTGTAGCATGTCCTTTCATGTACTACAGTAAATGTTTCAGGTAGAAAAAAAATAATGCTACATAATGCACATACAAATTTTTAGACCTCTATGCATGTGTATATATAATTGACTAGATGGGAAATATCACATAACTGTGTGTAAATCTAATTTGCTATGCGATCACATTTGTGTAGTGTAACTGATTTTCTGAAATTGTTGTTGACAGACGAAGTGAATATGTAATGTTAGAGATGTTTTCATTGGCCACTTTGAACAAAAGATGTCCGACTTTAGGAAGTGTTGGAGAATAATCTGACACTGTTGATATAATATAAAATGTACATTGGACATCTCTGTAAAAGGATGTTGAAATGTAAATACAGTCACTTCTTATATGTGTATGGATATGGATTCATTGCTGAAGGAGATTCATTTGGTTTTTATACGACCGCAAAATTTTTGCGGTCGTATATTGGTATGACGTTGGCGTCGTCGTCCGTCGTCCGTCGGAGTCTGTAGACATTTGGTTTTCGCACTATAACTTTAGTATAAGTTAATAGAAATCTATGAAATTTAAACACAAGGTTTATGACCACAAAAGGAAGGTTGGGATTGATTTTGGGAGTTTTGGTCCCAACAGTTTAAGAATCAGGGGCCAAAAAAGGGCCCAATAAGCATTTTTCTTGGTTTTCGCACAATAACTCTAGTATAAGTAAATAGAAATCTATGAAATTTTAACACAAGGTTTATGACCACAAAAGGAAGGTTGGGATTGTTTTTGGGAGTTTTGGTCCCAACAGTTTAGGAATTAGGGGCTAAAAAAGGCCCAAATAAGCATTTGTCTTGGTTTTTGCACAATAACTTTAGTATAAGTAAATAGAAATCTATGAAATTTAAACACAAGGTTTATGACCACAAAAGGAAGGTTGGGATTGATTTTTGGAGTTTTGGTCCCAACAGTTTAGGAATTAGGGGCCAAAAGGGTCCAAAATTAAACTTTGTTTGATTTCATCGAAAATTGAACTATTGGGGTTCTTTGATATGCCGAATCTAACCGTGCATTTAGATTCTTAATTTTTGGTCCCGTTTTCAAATTGGTCTACATTAAGGTCCAAAGGGTCCAAAATTAAACTTAGTTTGATTTTAACAAAAATTGAATTCTTGGGGTTCTTTGATATGCTGAATCTAAACATGTACTTAGTTTTTATACGACCGCAAAATTTTTGCGGTCGTATATTGGTATGACGTTGGCGTCTCCGTCGTCCGTCGGAGTCTGTAGACATTTGGTTTTCGCACTATAACTTTAGTATAAGTTAATAGAAATCTATGAAATTTAAACACAAGGTTTATGACCACAAAAGGAAGGTTGGGATTGATTTTGGGAGTTTTGGTCCCAACAGTTTAAGAATCAGGGGCCAAAAAAGGGCCCAATAAGCATTTTTCTTGGTTTTCGCACAATAACTCTAGTATAAGTAAATAGAAATCTATGAAATTTTAACACAAGGTTTATGACCACAAAAGGAAGGTTGGGATTGTTTTTGGGAGTTTTGGTCCCAACAGTTTAGGAATTAGGGGATAAAAAAGGCCCAAATAAGCATTTGTCTTGGTTTTTGCACAATAACTTTAGTATAAGTAAATAGAAATCTATGAAATTTAAACACAAGGTTTATGACCACAAAAGGAAGGTTGGGATTGATTTTTGGAGTTTTGGTCCCAACAGTTTAGGAATTAGGGGCCAAAAGGGTCCAAAATTAAACTTTGTTTGATTTCATCGAAAATTGAACTATTGGGGTTCTTTGATATGCCGAATTTAACCGTGCATTTAGATTCTTAATTTTTGGTCCCGTTTTCAAATTGGTCTACATTAAGGTCCAAAGGGTCCAAAATTAAACTTAGTTTGATTTTAACAAAAATTGAATTCTTGGGGTTCTTTGATATGCTGAATCTAAACATGTACTTAGTTTTTTTTATTATGGGCCCAGTTTTCAAGTTGGTCCAAATCGGGGTCCAAAATTAACTTTGTTTGATTTCATCGAAAATTGAACTATTGGGGTTCTTTGATATGCCGAATCTAACCGTGCATTTCGATTCTTAATTTTTGGTCCCGTTTTCAAATTGGTCTACATTAAGGTCCAAAGGGTCCAAAATTAAACTTAGTTTGATTTTAACAAAAATTGAATTCTTGGGGTTCTTTGATATGCTGAATCTAAACATGTACTTAGTTTTTTTATTATGGGCCCAGTTTTCAAGTTGGTCCAAATCGGGGTCCAAAATTAAAGCTAAAAAAGGGGTAAATTATTTTTTTTGGGGGGTGGGGGCAATTCTCCACAGCATATTGTATCGCACAAGAATTCAAAAATTGAATATAAATTCAAATCATATGACCAATTCTAAGTTCTTTATTTCAGTTATTCTGTTTTAGAAACCTATTATGTGTCAAATATTTCAAGAAATTTTCAATTACACAGTATTGTGCAATAGCAAGAATCAGTATAATTTAAACCAATTTACATTATTTACATTACAATTAAAGGATAACTTCAGTAACACCCAACAATGACTTCAATCCAAACATATATATTGAATAAACTTACAAATCAGAAATTTTAAAATTATATGAAACTAACATACATACTACTGCTAACAATTAAATATGACTTAGAGCAAATATGACAACATGATTATAAAAATATGTACAAAGAGGGATAACTCTTTTTTTTATCTCAAATTTTGAATATGTGCTGATGAAGCTTTTTTGTTTATCTCATCTAAACTGCTTTTAAATTATGCATATTTAAAATTTGCCATCCATGACTATGATGTCATTTTCTATTTTAATACGTTATGGTGTATTTAAATGGGCTGTTATGGTTGCAAAGTATCAAGAGAAATGGGGGGGGGGGGTGAAAACAAAATTTAGGGGGGGGGGGGAATGAGAAATTGGGGAGGGGGCAATTTTTTTCTCATTTCATAATTCATAAATTAAAAAGGAAATTTCAAATTTTTTTTAGCAAAAAAGGGGGGTTACAATAAATTTTATTGTTTTTTGTTGTTTTTTTTTTTGGGAGGGGGAGTCAATGTGCAACTTCATAGTGTATTGCACAAAAGCTAAAAAAGGGGTAAATTTTTTTTATTTTTTTTTTTGGGGGGGGGCAATTCTCCACAGCATATTGTATTGCACAAGAAGCAAAAAATTGAATATAAATTGAAATCATATGACCAATTCTAAGTTCTTTGGTTTCAGTTATTCTGTGTCAGAAACCTATTATGTGTCAAATATTTGAAGAAATTTTCAATTGCACAGTATTGCGCAATAGCAAGAAATTGATATGTGTGCCCAATTTTAAATTGGTTATTTCTGATTTATATATAAAAACAAAAAATACTGATATGGTTTGAATAGGTAAATTAAAAATTTTTAAGTTCTTAGACAACATTCATTCTGTGTCAGAAACCTATGCTGTGTCAAATATTTATTCACAATCCAAATTCAGTATTGTATCAAGCTTGAATGTTGTGTTCATAATTGCCCCAACTATTCAGGGTTCGACATCTGCGGTCGTATCTAGCTGCGCCCAGCGGAGCATTTTATTTTTATTATGGGCCCAGTTTTCAAGTTGGTCCAAATCGGGGTCCAAAATTAAACTTTGTTTGATTTCATCGAAAATTGAACTATTGGGGTTCTTTGATATGCCGAATCTAACCGTGCATTTAGATTCTTAATTTTTGGTCCCGTTTTCAAATTGGTCTACATTAAGGTCCAAAGGGTCCAAAATTAAACTTAGTTTGATTTTAACAAAAATTGAATTCTTGGGGTTCTTTGATATGCTGAATCTAAACATGTACTTAGTTTTTTTATTATGGGCCCAGTTTTCAAGTTGGTCCAAATCGGGGTCCAAAATTAAAGCTAAAAAAGGGGTAAATTATTTTTTTTGGGGGGTGGGGGCAATTCTCCACAGCATATTGTATCGCACAAGAATTCAAAAATTGAATATAAATTCAAATCATATGACCAATTCTAAGTTCTTTATTTCAGTTATTCTGTTTTAGAAACCTATTATGTGTCAAATATTTCAAGAAATTTTCAATTACACAGTATTGTGCAATAGCAAGAATCAGTATAATTTAAACCAATTTACATTATTTACATTACAATTAAAGGATAACTTCAGTAACACCCAACAATGACTTCAATCCAAACATATATATTGAATAAACTTACAAATCAGAAATTTTAAAATTATATGATACTAACATACATACTACTGCTAACAATTAAATATGACTTAGAGCAAATATGACAACATGATTATAAAAATATGTACAAAGAGGGATAACTCTTTTTTTTATCTCAAATTTTGAATATGTGCTGATGAAGCTTTTTTGTTTATCTCATCTAAACTGCTTTTAAATTATGCATATTTAAAATTTGCCATCCATGACTATGATGTCATTTTCTATTTTAATACGTTATGGTGTATTTAAATGGGCTGTTATGGTTGCAAAGTATCAAGAGAAATGGGGGGGGGGGGGTGAAAACAAAATTTAGGGGGCGGGGGGAATGAGAAATTGGGGAGGGGGCAATTTTTTTCTCATTTCATAATTCATAAATTAAAAAGGAAATTTCAAATTTTTTTTAGCAAAAAAGGGGGGGTTACAATAAATTTTATTGTTTTTTGTTGTTTTTTTTTTTGGGAGGGGGAGTCAATGTGCAACTTCATAGTGTATTGCACAAAAGCTAAAAAAGGGGTAAATTTTTTTTTTTTTTTTTTGGGGGGGGGGGGGGGGCAATTCTCCACAGCATATTGTATTGCACAAGAAGCAAAAAATTGAATATAAATTGAAATCATATGACCAATTCTAAGTTCTTTGGTTTCAGTTATTCTGTGTCAGAAACCTATTATGTGTCAAATATTTGAAGAAATTTTCAATTGCACAGTATTGCGCAATAGCAAGAAATTGATATGTGTGCCCAATTTTAAATTGGTTATTTCTGATTTATATATAAAAACAAAAAATACTGATATGGTTTGAATAGGTAAATTAAAAATTTTTAAGTTCTTAGACAACATTCATTCTGTGTCAGAAACCTATGCTGTGTCAAATATTTATTCACAATCCAAATTCAGTATTGTATCAAGCTTGAATGTTGTGTTCATAATTGCCCCAACTATTCAGGGTTCGACATCTGCGGTCGTATCTAGCTGCGCCCAGCGGAGCATTTTATTTTTGTATGGAGTTAAGTTACCCTCAAATGAAAAAAGAACAGTGGACATGCTGAAACAGGAAAAAACATTGAAGATAGCAGAATCTTGAGTTGAGATTCTAATAAAAAATAATAGATTATGTTATGTTTAAATGATTTTTTATTTCTGCAGCTATCAATCCAAACAGTCAAAAGTTGTTTCAAGTTTTATTTAATACAGTAATGTAGATAAAAGCAAACATGCATTCACTGGCTAATAATAATTACATATATATTGTCTGATGAACCAGTCAGATTAATGTTTTCGTCAGAATGTTCCTCTTTATAGATTATATATCTAATGTTTCCTAAGTTTTTTATTAATAAGTAATTGTTTACTTTAATTGTATTTGATTTATATCAGACTTTACATTAAGATACAATTTACAGATACATGTAATTCTTATATATCCTGCCCTTGTTTTTTATACCCTATCCTGAGTGATGATGAATGCGTTCATTTTGTAAATGGAAGGGACTTATAGATTTACCCTTGTATGTAGCTGTGTACATCTGTGGGGCTTGGTTAAGTGTTTTTAAATTTCTATCCATTTCTAAGACCCATTGAGATTACATGTATATACTACTACAGCAATCCTATATTTGTTGCAAAAGCGACTCTGTAATAAAGAATTGCATTTAATTTCAATTCATATTCATAGGAATCTATGATAATTCATCAGTATATGTGTTTCTCAAAAAACTGGGTCACTATGACCTAGATTTCATGATTGGTTGACCAGGTTAAGTCTTTACAACAAAATGCCAGAAATTGATTATAGTACTGTCCAATCATTATTCATGGACTGCCATTTTTTTAGTGGTTAGTAAAGACACCACAAATTTAAATACAAAGTGAAATATAGTTATTCACATTACATTATTATTATTAGTACATGATGGAACCACGGAATTACCCCTGTACTAATCTATAAATTTCAACTTTTTCCCAGTCCACAAAATTTGATACCCATGAAAATAAATGAAGCCACAGTATATAATTCATACTATAGCACTACAATCCTCTAAAGTAGTAGATTATTCATAAATCTATTTCTCCCACATAAATTATATGAAAAATAGAGATGGTAATTCCATGTTCATGGGATAGGGCATCCTCACTCTAGTTGTTTGTTAAATCTAATTTTAATGTAATAAAATTTATACAGTGAAATAAAAAATAAAAAAGCTCAAAGATAGATACATTGTACATGTGTAAGAGTTACCTACCTGGAAATTTGTTTTTATCATAATTTTTTTTTATATACAGGTTTAAGTAATTATTAAGATCAAAATGTAATAATAATGTTTAAAGTTAAAAACTACATGAAATTATAACAGAATTCAAAACATAGTGTTCTCTGTGCAATGCCATCATCTATAATAAATAAGAAAAATATGTAGTTTATCTAACTTTAATGAGTCTCTTAAGAGTTGTGAAATATCCCTTAATTAATGTTATTACAATAATTGGTTGAGTATAAATGTCACTGTTATTAGGAGTATGATATGTTCATGACCACAGATTTTGCCCTTTAACCTAATTATTCAAGTAATTTCTACATTTTTCTGGCTTTGATAATTTGTACAGTTGTACATACAATATATGGTGTACATTTTTACATACAATGTACGGTGTACATTTGTATATATCATTAATGGTATCGGTAGCTTTATGATTATTTAAGATTTACATGTATCGCAGCTAGAACATTTTAATAATTTTGATTATATAATTCCAGTGGACTTTTGTGGAAAATTTTTATATTGCAAAAAATGAAATTTGATGTTCAAAAAGCTTGTGTATATATTGAAGTATTTGTCCCCCCACCTCTATAAATCTTCAGCATTTTTCCATAGGTCACATGATGCTGCTTTAATTGACATATTTGCAAGTTTATGATTTTTATTTCGGACTTGCTAAGGTTAAATTGAAAAAAAAAACATTGAAATTGAGGTCTGAAGCAATGTAAGAAATTATGAACTTAAAGGGATAGGACAAATCTGCTCCAAAATTAACATACCTATTGCAACTATACTTAAATATATTTTTTCAAAATGTCATTCCGATATTTATAGTAATAATTGTGTATTTAAACAAATTGTTTTATGAAATTAAGTTCTACAAAGTTAGCCATCTTGTCGACAAAAATGTAGGTGGTGACGTCAAAATCTATCCTAAAAATTAGGAGAATTTTTCCACAGCATGATACCATTTACATATGGCCATTATATCAAAAGTTAATACATTTCAGTTATTAATTCCATCTTCAGTAAACCACATTAACCAAATATATTCATATGTAAAGATAAATTTTAGTTAGAAAAAATGAAGAATGAAATAACTGTACCCCAGTTCACAACATTGAAATTTTTGTGACACTAAATACTTGTACTACATAATTTTGCAATTTGAAAATAAGTACACAAATGTACAACTTTATGCTTAGGGTGTAATTAAATGACCTGCATTTAACAATTTACTTTTGAACTAAAATTAGAAGACCCCTGGTCAATAAATGTTGAAATTATGTTGAATATTGCAATTATTTGTCCAATCCACACCTCATGTATATTCAAAGATCATTGACCTATCTGACTGAAATAATTTCACACCTGTTATCCAACTTATCACAGCATTGTGATTGCCATTCATTTTGTTAAGGTGGATTGTCTTTACAAATCACTTAACTAATTTATATATTTCAAATAATTAAGTATAGATCATAAATAATATACAATCATCTAAGGTTGTAGAAAACTCAAGAAAAATATAGAATTTGAGGTATACCCCAAAATCAACAAGGGGCTCCCAGGAGCCTGTATCGCTCACTTGGACTATGTTCATCCTGACTAGCAGCCTGGAACATTGCTGTCACGCCAACTGGCTCACTGGTTTCCAACAAGAAGAATTTCACTGATTTTTCACATTAGGTCCTATGTTAATACATGTTCGGCATTGGTGGATATCTTGGACGACGCGTGGGGTCATTGGATATCATTCTGAAAAAGGACCAACTTAAGACCATTGCTGCTTACTTTTTTTCCAAATGGCACAGTGGTTTTAAACAAGAAGATCTTGAAGTAAATTTCAAATAGGGTACTATGTTAAACAATGTTCGGCTCTGAAAGGTGGGTGGGATCATCAGAAACACTTTTGAAAGACAACCATTTAAGGACCACAGCACCACAGGTAATGTTCAATTTTTTTTTAAATTATATTTGTTAGTATTTTGAAGCAGCACATGATTTTAATTAAACTTTAAAAATAGTACAATAGGCCTACCATGGTCAAAATCATGCAGGAATGTATGTTAAAAAAGTGGCAATGAATCATGGGACTCACCATCCTGAAAAATGAGTCCCAGGACGCATCATGAAAAATGAGTCCCAGGACGCATCATGAAAAATTCTTAGTGAGAACCCTTGGCCCTGCAAATCATTTTCAAATGTATGAATAAAACTTCTTATCTAGTGTTTATAATTATAATATGTAGGGTTATGATTATAATATAGTTGCATAATTTTTCATAAAACTTGCACAATAACATAAGAAAGAACTGTTCTTGTGTATATAGAATTTTGATCTTCTTTCAGCATCCTAGCTACATTGTAGCTGATGTTTGCTAGACTCATCTGACTTAAAGTCTACAAAACACTTTTCTTATGGTCAGAAATATCAGTAATTGATTATTATTGTAAGTTACTTAATTGTATTTCATTTATAGATCGTTCCCTTGGGAAATAGTTATGCTGATAGGCTTGCTTATATATAAATTTAGCATATTTGGGAATTTTCCATTGGGAAATGAATGATGAATAGATCCTGTGCTAGAGATTAAAATAAAATAAATTTCAAAACTTCAGAAAATACTTCCTTTTTAGCAGGATATTGAAAACAAAAATAACTATTTTAGATTAAAGAGCAATAAAATGCAGTTCAAACAAACTTTTTTGATTGACCATATACATGTACAAGTATGTACATTGTACATTGTACCTCAGGTATTTCTGATAAATATATGTCTGTACCAATATTCAAAAATGGTTATTTATAAATCAAAATTCTGTCTTTAAACACATTTTAAGTGCCAGCCTTGGCATAATACTATGCACTTTTTGTTTCTATGGATTTGTACAATTAAAATGACTTGTTACAAATGAAACTCATTTGATTCATTATTTTTAATACTATATAACAATATATCATAACACGACAAATTATATATATTACATGGCCAACAATCTCTCTAATGCTTAACCAAATGTTAGAGAAAAACCATTATGGCCACTTCCTGTTAAGCATTTGAGCGACTGAATGGAACAAGGTAGGATATTTAATAGAGTTTATTGTTATTTATGCTTATTCTGCCAAAAGGGCAATGTGATTCTATGACAAATTGAAATATCCAATCGCCTACATTAAAATAATATGCAAGAAACCTACATGTATGGCCTCTTCAAAATTTTGTTATATCCTCGACCTGGTACATGTAGGTAATTTTTGTCAGAAATTGATCTACTGATTTTTATTAAAATTGTTTTGTTAAACAATCACACTGCATGCACAATATGTACCTTGAATTCTGAAGAACAAATAATTTTTCTTTCCTAACATTTGGTTTAAAATTAGATAATGGTGGCTGTGTATTATCTTGATTCTATTATAAGACAATATATGTAAACAACATTTTTATCATTAAGTGAACTGTATAAGACAGATTCGAGGTAAATATTCTAATTCAAAGAAGTTCACTGTTTCTCAGAATTGATTGAATCATAAAAATTATTGATATAACAGAAATTTTAGGTTGGTACAGATATACGTATGTCTCAAAGTGCATGTGTACGTGTATAAGACCGACTGTAACTTATAATCACGCAAGGTACATGTATTACAATAGGAGGGACTAAAAAGTCAGAGGTATCAGAAATTTTGAGATACATGTACATGTATAAGTAACAGAGTTTGAAAATCATATGAAATCTGTCCAGTTAAAATGGAACCTAAATTTCAGAATGTATGTCATATACCTGATCAATAAACAATTATAAGTACTTCTACAGTATCAGATTTAATTGACATTGTAGTTATCAAATCTGTTAATGAGATAATCAAATACAAGGCAAGAGTTTAAAAAAAACTATCAAGTTATTATCAGGTTAACGATAAAAAAAAATATATTAAAGGGCCAATTTATTGTGAAACAATAGCTTTATTGTAACAAAAAAACATTTTTTTTCTGACTGACAAAAGATTGTATTTAACCCCATAAAGATGATAGAACATAATAAACGAATTCAGGATAATGATGCAAATATTGATGGAAATAAAGCCTGAACCATTTATTTTCTTACAAGAATTGCTTGCTGATGGTAAAAGGACTATTTGTTCTGTAAACAACATCAATTATCTCTCCTCTTTCTTGTATTCCTGAGAGCTGTTCTATTACTAATAATAATTTATATGACAGAAAGTGAACAAAAATAGTTTTGTCATTGTAATAGAATTATACATTGTAACAAGAAGTCCTAACAGACTGGGGTTAATATTAAGGTCTGTTGCATTTAAAATAAAGTTTCTCTTATTGATGTTAACATTCAATGTGTTCTGAAAATTTTGGAAAATTCTTGTGAATTCTTTTGTAGTGATTTTTGTGTCTTTATTTTTAATCAATCTATAGCTATTAATGAAAGCACCATTATACCAAAGATGGGTTGAAGCACAGTCATTTGAATTTTAGTGATAAAAATATTAAAAAATAATGAAAAAAAATTTGTAATATATGTATAATATTAAAAACAATGAAAAAAAATTTGGACAGTAATATATGTATAATATAGGGATACATATATTACAAATTTTTTTCATTGTTTTTTAATATTTTTATCACTAAAAATCAAACAACTGTGGTTGAAGGCTTTTAATGTATTTCTTTCAATGTTATTATATCTCCCTCTTTCTATTTCTAAAAAGTGATCACTCATTCTCCTTTTGCATGTATGTGTCTTTATTAAATCCTTACTTGGACAATCATGACAATGCTCAGTCTGTCTTGAAATTAGTCAGGATATATGGTGTTACTGTGACATTTCAAGCATAAGACTTAATTATTATTCTGGCAGAGTTTTAAGACATTGATCTCATGATAAGTTTAAACTTTATACTAGTTTCATTTATACACATACATTGTATGGAAGGGAATTACCGCCATAATGATAACGATATATTCTTGTTGTATTATTCATATTCTTATTCCTATTATTGTAATTGTCAGCTGTATTATGATAAATCTTATTTTCTAATTTCATAAACATCTAATTTCTATTTTATATTATTAAATTTCTAAATTGTTACAGGCCGATTATTAATTTTTTATTGTAACTTTTCTACTTTCATGCCTAAATTTTTTAATTTTATTTTCCAAAATTGTACCTGTAAACTTTACACCTTCAAGCTTGTCAAACTCCTGAAATGATAAAAATCAAATATCCCGTTTCCATAAAAATACATGAATAAGATCTTAGAACTTAGACGAATAGCAATCAGCATATTGGAATTTAGAACTTAGAACTTAGAACTTAGACGAATGCGAGTTAGCATAATTTAATGTCACATTATGACGATCAGTGGCGCTGTCGTCTGATGAATCTCCCCCATCACGTGACCTTGTTTACGTAGAACGATATATGAGGGTCCTAAAGAGGGGGTATGAGAAAGGACAACGTGAAATAAAACATCTTCGCTGAAACCTAATCACGAATAATAAGCAACGTTCTGAGGAAAAGAAAGGGGACATATACATTGTTTTAGATAATATTCACTTCTTAATTACACTGAATAATGATGGTACTAAATATTGATATAATTTACATATGTATTTCTAAAATTAACGTATATCAAAATTTTCCGTATCTACAATACCGTAACACGTAAAATAAGGAATCACGGCCAATAAAAAGAACTGGAAACGCACAAAGACCGAAAACACGAGAAATAAAATGGGGGAAAACGCAGCACGATAAATAAAAAAGTTCAAACACGCTGTACGTTACCTCCCTCATAACTGGTGCGCTGCGGTTGACTGTTTACACAAGGTAAGTTTTAAAAGAAATATTGGATGGACACTGGTGGATTTAGAGAAGAGGAAAGGCCCGCCCCTTTTAAGCCGAGACCATATATAAAATTATGTATAAAAGTCACATTAAATTATCCCGGGTCTCCTGTTGTCTTCGGGGTCTGTATACGATATTAACTGTGGGCAGGCCTACTCACAATAACTATCGTATTTTACAGGCCCTACGCTTTTTCACTAAAAATTGTCAGATGCCGTGTCCCAACGTTTCGAAAACCTAGATCTGACACTGATCACAGGGGCTCGTACCAATATAGTCTTTCGATCGCCAATCATTACTGGTTGATACTGGGGAAAGGGGAGGGGGCTCTCCATAAAACTTTTCATATTGAATCCTTGAAGTCCTCAGTTGGTCCAGAGCGAAGCCGTTTTGGATATCCAAGATGTGAAGCCCCCGGAATTTCCTGGATTTTCTGAGATAAATTTTGACAAAAAAAAATGGGTGTGGGGGGGGATATGCCGCTTTGTTCGTCCGTCTGTCTGTCTGTCCCATTTCCAGATGATTATTCAAGTTTCCTTTGACCAATCCTTCTGATATTTGAACATAATGTTACTTATAAAAAAACACAGGTCAATTTCTGTTATAAAAATGCTATGAGAAAACAGGGGTGAGGTTTAAATTTTGGGATCCTTGCTCCTCCCATAATAGAACTTGACCTGTATTTTAATATAAGCCAGTAACGTTGTGTTCAAATATCAGAATGATTGGTTAAAGGAAACTTGAGTAATCATCTGGAAACGATTTGCTTTGGGTCAGACAGACAGACGGACGAACAAAGCGGCATATACACCCACCCCACCCCCAATTTTTTGTCAGGGGGCATAAAACTTTTATTTTTATGCTAAAATTTATCTCAGAAAATCCAGGAAATTCCGGGGGCTTCACATCACCCACTGAGGACTTCAAGGATTCAATATGAAAAGTTTTATGAAAAGCCTCCCCCTTCCCTCGTATCAACCAGTAATGATTGGTGATCGAAAGACTATATTGATACGAGCCCTGTGATCAGTGTCGGATCCGGGTCACGGCATCTGACAATTCTTTAGTGAAAAAGCATAGGGCCTGTAAAATACGATAGTTATTGTGAGTAGGCCTACCCACAATAAATATCGTATACAGGCCCCGAAGACAACAGGAGACCCGGGATAATTTTATGGGACTTTTATACATAATATATGGTCTCGGCTAAAAAGGGGCGGGCCCTTCCACTTCTCTAAATCCACCAGTGTCCATCCAATATTTCTTTTAAAACTTACTGGGTAAACAGTGAACCACAGCCGTAAATCTGACGGCCCCAGAGTTATGAGGGAGGTAACGTACAGCGTGTTTATCGTGCTGCGTTTTCCCCATTTCATTTCTCGTGTTTTCGATCTTTGGGCGTTTCCAGTTCTTTTTATTGCGCGCGATTCGTTATTTTACGTGTTACGGTATTGAAGATACGGGAAATTCTGATATAGGCTAATCAGTTCCATCAATATTCAATTTAATAAAGAAGTGAATATTAAAAAAAAAAATTGTATATGTCCGTTTTCTTTTCCTTAGAACGTTGCTTATTATTCGTGATTCGATTTCAGCGAAAATGTTTTTATTTCACGTTGTTCGTTCTCATACCCCCTCTTTAAGACCCTCAGCTATCGTTCTAGTTGTCGTAAACAAGGTCACATGATGAGGGAGATTCATTGTACAGACGACAGCGCCACTGATCGTCATAATGTGACATTAAATTATGCCAACTCAATTATGCTAACTCGCATTCGTCTAAATTCCAATTCGTAAGTTCTAAATTCCAATATGCTGATTGCTATTCGTCTAAGTTCTAAGTTCTAAATTCTAATTCGTGTATTTTTTATGGAAACGGGATATTTGATCTTTTTCATTTCAGGATTTGACAAGCTTGAGGTTGTAAAGTTTAAAAGTATAATTTTGGAAAATAAAATTTAAAAATTTATGCATGAAAGTAGAAAAGTTACAATAAAAAATTAATAATCGGCCTGTAACAATTTAGAAATTTAATAATATAAAATAGAAATTAGATGTTTATGAAATTAGAAAATAAGATTTATCATAATACAGCTGACAATTACAATAATAGGAATAAGAATAGTAATAATACAACAAGAATATATCGTTATCATTATGGCGGTAATTCCCTTCCATAACATTGTACATTGTACATCTATAATATTGATTAAAGTGATATTTTAGGTTTGACATTGGGTATGCTTTAAATTTAATGAACTTTATTGCATAATTAACCCTTATGGGCTAAGGAAACATGCAATGAACAAAGCATATACATGTATATCAATGATAATACAGTATTTATAAAGAGGACAACAATGATTACAGATAATTGACCAATGTGGACCTCATTTCCACAAATCTAATGATTGATTTTTATAGTCTACAACATCGGGGTAATTATATAAGATATCTATATCTGGATTTAATCAAATTCTCATCTCACAAATTATAAAAGCTTAAAAAATTAAGCATAAATTGTTTTGTATTATTCAAATGGTATTCCTCTTCTTTTTATAATATAGAATTTGTTAAAACCATCAGTGTGAAAGAAATCAGTCTCACTGATTAACTTGCAAAACTAATTTAAGTTACATGTATCAGATTCTGTTTGCTTTGCTCAGACTATACAGACAACAAATAAAGTCTTTCAGTAGATTTCTATATATATACCCTCCCAAGTTCCCAATGAATGAAGATACAATATTTACTTTTCGTCAAACCAAACAGCTTTGATCACAATTAAAGTGTTCCATCGATTGTATTGCTAAATAATTCCTTAGCATTGATTACTAACGACTTCTCATTCAGAGGAAAAAAGTTACGATCAATTATCTTATCTTCCCAGATAAATAAGGTCAGGTTTACACTAAGTTAAAACATTTGTTTATTTCAATAAAATATATTTCAAATTTGCTTTTGATTAACCGTATAATATGTTATTTGATAAAGCCTTATTGTCTAAATGATACAGAAGAAAAGTGTCTTAATTAGGACAAATAAGCTGTCTTATTAAGATCAGAAGACTTGTCTAAATGATGCCAGGAAAGCTTATCTTAATGAAGTAAGAAAAGCTATTCAAATGCAACTTACTTCTTAATAAGATTTTAGCTTTATAGACAAATTTTTTGGTTTTGTTTATTTCTTCAGTCCTAGTAAAAAAAATATACATTTACCAACAAATTATAAACAACATTAAAGAGGACAAAGATACATATACCTAAGGAGCAAACCAAAAAATGCAATCCATTAGACAGACCCCGGAAGACAAATGAACAACCACAAGCACAACAACATTTAAACTGATTTTCTGTTTCAAATTTTAAAGATGATGAGATATTGATAATATGGGATGAATGATATTCATTAATGTTTCTTATCCCTAATGTATCTGTGTCTTGAACAAAAACCATTTCTATAGATTTATGTTGTTATATCATCATTTTGCTTTACAGAGTACAAAAACAGCCATAATCCAATAGATCAAATCTTGTCTTTGAGAAGAAACATTGTACGTTAGATATGATAGAACGTGATTGAAAATACCCATTTATTCTGTTTCATATGTACTGCGGTGGATCTCTAATTGATTGGAAATCCAATGTTTTGTCTGTACTTATACTGTAGCTTAGATCCAATTGATGATATATGGTTGGAATCTAATTGAATTTAGGTACCAAACAAAAGCTAGAAATAATGTTAAAGTATTTTATTTCATTTCTTTAGGGATCAATGTATTCTCAGTGTGTATTACAGAACATGAATTAGGATTTTCATAGTATCTGTAATTGTTACAGAACATTTTCTTATCTGTAAAATCTGGAATTGATAAAAAATTTGTGTTGTTATAGGAAATAGACTTGTAGTTTTGTAATCTGTTTTTGACCTTAAGAAGTCATTACGCATATGATAGTGATACTATAGCAAGAAACTATAGGAAAAGGGCTGTGACAATGCCAGCATTTCATTAAATAAAACTTAAAATCAGGAGAGAATTTGCATTAAGGCCACGCCAAAATGATATTTAGTTCTTTGGATTTTTTTATGGCAAAAGATGATAGCTGTGGACATTTTTAATTTAATTTTTTTTTCTTGAGAACTAGTTTTCTATTAAGCAGAGATCAAATTTTACATGCTGGACAAAGTTGGATAAATGGGTAAAAATGGATAAAAAAATCTCTATTTCTTGTAAAATTTTAGTAGTGGTCGGACATTTTTTATAATAATTTCTTGAAAAATGAAGAATTTGGGTGAATTTAAGCATTTTGTGAAAAGAAGCACCAAAAATTGTTTTTCTTAACATTTACCAAGTCTGAAAATCAGAGCGGCAAAATCCAAAGAACTAGAAATCAATTTGGTGTGGCCATAGAGGGTAGAATAGATGTGACTTAGTATTTTTTTTTATTGATAAAACTCCCTTTGAAAAATTTGAACTTCTGTAAGTCAATCCTGGGAACAAAAAAATCCTCATCAAATGTTTGTGTGAGAGCAGAGCTTGGAAGGTCTCCTATAGAAAATGTTATGTACATTCATTCAAGTTTATATCTAGCTCGAATACACATAGAAGATTTAAATCTTTTATTAATAGAAGCCTTTGAACTCTCAAAATTATTTGATTCCCCAGGAACATATTCTTTGCATACTTATGTAAAAAATATAGTCCCAGAAAATGATCTTGGGGATAGTATTTCTAGCTGTCAGACAACTAAAGATGTAAAGCATCTCAAACCTACAATCAAACGTGATATAAGTTTGATATTCAAGCAGCTATTTGTAGATAAAATTAATAGTTATGACATTAACAGTAAGCTATTTCTTTATAAAAAATTAAATCCAACACTTGAGGGAGAGTTGTATCTAAAAAAACCCATTTATTCAATCAGAAATATCTTTCACTAAATTTTGTATGAGTATCATAACCTGGAAATAGAGAGAGGGGAATATTATAGAATTCCTCGAAATGATAGACTTTGCAAAGTTTGCAAAGTCTTAGAGGATGAATACCATTTTATCTTAAAATGTAAAATAAATAACAAAATCAGAGATTCTTTATTTAATAATTTAAGTTTGGAAGATGACCAATTTCAAAAAATGTCGGATGAATAAAAACTGGTCCACCTGCTTAATCCAACGAATTCTAAACATGTTAGAATGTTTGGCGTCTATTTAAAACAGTCATTAGAACTGAGGGCAGAAGTCTGATAACTCCTTAATATGTTGTAGTAAATAATCTTATATTCTATTCTATATGTATTTTCTGTATTCATTTTGTCCCAAACTGTTTACAATGTTTCATGACAATAAAGTTAGTTAGTATTGCCAATTCTGTTTCAGTTTGGGTTAACAAATAAAAAGACATGTAATATGAATTCAGCTATTTTGAGCTCACCAGGCCAAAGGCCATGTGAGCTTTTGTCATCACATGGCGTACGTCGTCCGTCCGTTAGCTTTTCACATTTTCATCTTCTCCTGTGAAACCACTGGGCCAAAAGGAATTTAATTTGGCAGGAAGCATCTATGTTAGGTCCTTTATAATGATGCCCGTTTTGTCCCGATCGGACAATAAACATGGTCGCAATGGGCAATTGGTGTTTCTGATTGGCTGAGTTTTCAAAAATCTTCCCCTCTGAAACTGCTGGGCTAAATGGAACTAAACTTGACAGGAAGCATATATGGGAGGTCCTTTATAAAGTTTCCTCTTTTAGTCTCGATTGGACTACAGATATGGCCGCCATGGGCAGTTCTTGTGTCTGATTGGTTGATATAAAAAAATATTCTCCGCTGAAATCACTTAGCCAAATGGAACGAAACTTGACAGAAAGCATCTATGGGAGGTTCTTTACAAAGTTTCCTCATTTCGTCAAGATCAGGCAAAAAACATTGCCACCATTGGCAATTCTTGTTTCTCATTGGTTGATTAAGATTTTTTTTTTTTCTCTGAACCTGCTTGGCCAAATGGAACGAAACTTGATAGGAAGCATCTATGGGAGGTACTTTACAAAATTTCTTTATTTCATCCCGATTGGAGTACATATATGGTCACCATTGGCAGTTCTTGTTTCTGATTGACTTATATAAAATAATCTTCTCCTCTGAAATCGCTTGCGGAATAGAACGAAATCTCACAGGAAGCATATATGGGGAGGACCTTTATAAAGTTACCTCATTTTGTCCTGATCGGAATACAAATATGGCTGCCATGAGCAATTCTTGTTTTTGATTGGCTGATATAAAAAAATCTTCTCTTGAGTCGCTTGGCCAAATGGAACAAAACTTGAGAGAAAGCATCTAATTGGAAGGATCTATACAAAGTTTCCTCATTTCATCCTGATCAAGCAACAAACATGGCTGTCATGGGCAGTTCTTGTGTTTCATCGGTTGATAATTTTCTTCTTTGAAACTACTTGGCCAAAGGGAATGAGACTTGACGGGAAGCATCTGTTGGAGGTTTTTTACAGATTTCCTCATTTTGTCCAGATCAGGCAACAAATATGTCCGCCATTGGCAATTCTTGTTTCTGATTGATTGATTTAAAAAAAATTAATTTTTTTCTCTTAAATTGCCTGGCCAAATAGAGCCAAACTTGACAGAAAGTGTCTATGACATATAAAAATCTACAGAACCGCAGAATTGCTTGAAACCAAACATGGTCTATGTTCCTCTTAAGGTGCTCATCAAGTGTTGTTACTCTGGTGCTGCCGATCCCCAATTCACAATGGCCATTAGCAGAGGACTTAGGTTAACATAAGACCCTTTGGGAAATACATGTAAAAATCTTCTGGAGAACTGCCAAATTTTAGAATATGCTGACCTGTAATAAGTAGGACCTTGGGGAAGAAATATTTGGTTCCTACAAGGCTTACCACACTTCTTAATGATACGGAGAAGTGACCTCTCTTTGAGGTACATAAAAAAATGGATTTCATGCACGTGAGTGATACAGGCTCAGCCCTCTGAGCCTGTAGTTTTTTTATAAATGTACCAAATTAATACAAACCACAAATGAGGACTCTTTACAGCGTAATCAAAATGTTTGTTCTACTTAAATATTGAAAATTATTTTAGTTATTTTTTGTACAGTTAACATTTACAAGTAAATTGACAGAAAAGTATGAAAGGTCAAAATTTCATATGTGTGAAACCACAATATGTTTTTTTGATGAATAAAGAATATGTACCTTGATAAAATTATTGAAAATATAAAAGAAATATATCTTTATATACAGACTCTAAAAAATTATATATATAAAAATATCCATAAAAAACTTAAATGTAGAGATTATATGTTTTATTGATACTTTGTAATTTAATCCCCAGATATATGTTGATCCAGGATTGATTTAAATTATACATTATTGATGACAAAGATATAGAATCGTATGATAAACAGACAATTTTGAAACTTTGTACAATTTTTTCAGAAGATCTTCAATGTGAAGAATAAATTTAAGGATGTGTACATATTTTACATTGGCTTATTGGCAAGATAAGACAAATATATAAACCACATTCTGCCATTGTGAAATTTTTTCAGCCAAGATAAAGAAATTTCAATGAAAAATGTGTCATAGGTTTGACAAAATAAACAAAAGGATAATTATAATTGACAAAAAAGAATAATCAAAAAAGCAATAAAAAATTTTGAAAACTTAAATATTGTAAAATGCTTGCTACATTTACTACTGAGATAAAGCCATTTTGGATAATATTATGTGTACCTGTTGGAAAATCCACTAATGGAAATATAAAGCATTGAGAATTAACTAAAAGATTATAAATGTAACTTATAAATGTCATTGTTAAGTCAGATATATTTTCTAATTTCAGAGTCTTTTGAAGTTGACAACAAGTCTTCTAAAAAGAGAGTTCCCAGCAACCCCTGACATAGCAACAGAGGATGGCCATGACCACAGGTATATACACTGTACAATGAAGATGATCATATGAAGTTATAGGGTTTCACAAAATGCATATTTCTTTGATCATACATGTATATTTTATTACCTTTGCCATATGATCTTCTGGTTATAATGTGATATATGAACAAGTCTATAAGTTTGCTCAAGAGAATAATTGAAGAACAAATTTGAACAACATCAGTCATAGGGATGGAAAGACAACAATCATCAGCAATAAAGATAAAAAACTATTGACAAAATGTTCTATAAAATAGAAGTCCCAGTAATTACATTGTACAACCAATTGCTGTTTCTGATTTATAAGTTAATGCAGCAGTATCTTGAAAATTTGAGAACTGAAATCCCAATACAGATTGTTAAATGAATTTTGTATATGTGTATATACATTGTAAATACATGGTTTTTTGTCTGTCCTGTGTTGTTTTACCAGTAAATCTTAAGAATGATATAAATATTTTCACATTTTTCTCACAATGAACAATTGAGAAAAGTGTCTCTTTCACACCAAAGGTATGTATTTTGTACCAGATAAATGACATTAAAGTGGATATAGGTATTACTACATTTCATTAACAATGACTTCCATGTAATTTTAGATGACTTTGAATTTATAATGTGTAAATATAAAGTTGTTTTAGTTGACTCATGAATAATGTTAAGCCATGATTTAACTTACTGAGATTGTATTGGTTATGAAGTAGTATTATGCTGTGTTCACAGTGTAAGATTTCAAAAATAACAAGTAAAGATAGTACACTACAATATAAAAAAAGGAAAAAATGGACAGGTCAGATGGAGGATTTGAGGGATGGAATGTTCAGAACTTTAAAATTGTAACTTGTATTAGCATGGGTTTAACTTTAAGATCAGTTCAGAAAATAAGAAAAATTGGTTTTAGACAAAAAACTTATAAACCTCCAAAGATTAAAACTTATAATTTGCTATATCTCAGTTTCTCGTTTAAACCAACTTCATTTAAGTTGTTTTTATGCCTCTGTTGTAGTTTTGGGGTCATTAAGTGTCATTCATGTCTGTCTGTCCATCACACTTTGGTTTCAGCATTCTTACTTGAGTGAGGTTTGACCCCGGGTACGGCCAAATGTTTTGAAACTTACATACAAAGCTTAATGCCAAAATATGCAGATCAATTTTGAATTTGGGAATCATTACTCTCTCCATTCCAAATTTATGCCCCTTTATATAAGAAAAAATTGTTAATTTTTTTACGTTCTGCACTCTAAATTTAGTTTGTCTTGGCAAAATGGTTTAACACAGATACACAATGATTATAACCACAAAATGTTAATTCAATTCAAATTTGGGTATCATTTACCATTCCATAGTTTTCTGTTGGCTTAGTATTGCTTAATCAAATTATTTGAAATTTGGAAGTGTTGTGTTGAATTGCTAAACACAAATTGGTATCAGTAATTATACCTGTATAGTATTGATGGCAGGCTGGTTCCAGCCTTCTTATTGTGACATCTTGTTTTTTGTCTCGCCTGCGACGAAAGTCGCTGGAAGCGAGACATAGGTATAGCAATCCGGCGGCGACGGCGTTAACTTTTTGTAAAACCTTAATAACTTTTAAAGTATAATACTTACAATGTTCATCTTTGGTCCACAGGTGCATGAAGTGATGACCTTTTCAGCAGCACATTTTTAGATGACCTTGACCTTTTTTTCATGGTTCAATACCCACATAAACATTGCGACATAGTTTTACATTCAAATCCTTTTCTCAGAAACTATAATACCTAGAGTTATTATATTTGGTCTACAGTGAGATCTATATGGGTACATGCCAGTCTGACACCTGTCATTTGTCCTTGACCTCAATTGCACGGTTCAGTGAACTTCGAAAATCTGCGACATAGTTTTACATTCAAGTCCCTTTCTTAGTAACTGTAATGTTTAGAGTCATCATATTTGGTATATAGTAAGATCTATATGGGTACATGGGAGTCTGACACCTGTCATGTGTCCTTGACCTCAATTTCACAGCTCAGTGACTTTGTCAATTTTTTCTTCTAAAGTCCATTTTTCTGCAACTACAATGAATAGACTCATCATACATGGCTTATAGCAAGATCTGTATGGGTACATGCCAGTCTGACACCTTTCATGTGCCCTTGACCTCAATTTCATGGTTCAGTGACTTTGTCAATTTTTTCCTCAAAAGTTTATATTTCAGCAAGTGCAATGACTAGATTCATCAGATATGGTCTATAGCTAGATCTATATGGGTACATGCCAGTCTGACACCTGTCATGTGTCCTTGACCTCAATTTCATGGTTCAGTGACTTTGTCAATTTTTTTCTTTAAAGTCTATTTTACAGCAACTACAATGAATAGACTCATCATACATGGCTTATAGCAAGATCTGTATGGGTACATGCCAGTCTGACACCTTTCATGTGCCCTTGACCTCAATTTCATGGTTCAGTGACTTTGTCAATTTTTTTCTTTTACAGTCCATTTTTCAGCAACTGCAATATCTAGACTCGCCATATATATAAGAACTTGCCCACCTCATATTTTCAGATTGATCACTAATGTTTTAATTAGGGGATAGACAAACAGGAAGGGGGGGGGGGAGAAGTATAACTTTGTGTATAAAGTTCCATCTAGTATTTAAGTTTTTGTGTTTTGGCATGTTTTTCGAATACTGTATGCAATAGGTCCACTATATTTGGTGTATGGAAGGATTGTAAGGTGTACATGTCCAACTGGCAGGTGTCATCTGACCTTGACCTCATTTTCATAGTTTGGTGGTTATAGTTAAGTTTTTGTGTTTTGCCTATTTTTCGAATACTGTATGCAATAGGTCTTCAGTATTTGGTGTATGGAAGGATTGTAAGGTGTACATGTCCACCTGGCAGGTGTCATCTGACCTTGACCTCATTTTCATGGTTCAATGGTTATATTTAAGTTTTTGTGTTTTGGCATGTTTTTCGAATACTGTATACAATAGGTCCACTATATTTGGTGTCTGGAAGGATTGTAAGGTGTACATGTCCAACTGGCAGGTGTCATCTGACCTTGACCTCATTTTCATAGTTTGGTGGTTATAGTTAAGTTTTTGTGTTTTGCCTATTTTTCGAATACTGTATGCAATAGGTCTTCAATATTTGGTGTATGGAAGGATTGTAAGGTGTACATGTCCACCTGGCAGGTGTCATCTGACCTTGACCTCATTTTCATGGTTCAATGGTTATATTTAAGTTTTTGTGTTTTGGCATGTTTTTCGAATACTGTATACAATAGGTCTACTATATTTGGTGTATGGAAGGATTGTAAGGTGTACATGTCCAGCTGGCAGGTGTCTTCTGACCTTGACCTCATTTTCATGGTTCAGTGGTTATAGTTTTTGTGTTTTGCATATTTTTCGAATACTGTATGCAATAGGTCTACTATATTTGGTGTATGGAAGGATTGTAAGGTGTACATGTCCAACTGGCAGGTGTCATCTGACCTTGACCTCATTTTCATGGTTCAGTGGTTATAGTTAAGTTTTTGTGTTTTGGCCTGTTTTTCGAATACTGTAGGCAATATGTCTGATAGCATTTACTTTCATTAGAAATACACGACAGGCGAGACATTTTTGTGTGTCCACTCTTGTTTTACAATTTATATGGGTGATCCAGCTCCTTTAAATGATACATTGCCTTTTTTGAGGTCATGAAAATGATGATTGAAATTACCTAAGATAGATCTTAAAAAACCTTTTAAGTTGTGAAAGATATAAACTGTTAGCATAATTACATTTAACACTATTATAGAAGACTTTATTCTGTAGACATTAACAAATGTCTTGTCTGATGAATAGATATTGTCAGGCATTTCAGAGATTGATTTTTTTTATTTTATGTGAAAATTGCATGTTTCTTGTTGAAATAAAACCTGTGATTATATATCTCAAAGTTAGACCAAAAGATGGCTGACGAGTTCAATCTCATTATAATAAGACTTTGCATCCACTATAAAGAGAATTTCTCCATGATCATGCAAAATTAATGTAAATTAGCAAGAGAGTGTGAAATTTGCAATTTCCATTCACTGTAAAACTTTTTTTCAAATCAAATCAAAGTTATGTCATATAAATATAGTGACAGTTTTTGACACATATACACATATATTTTATAAACAAAAACATGTGTATCAAACAACAAATTAAGAGCATGGCAGAGTCTGAGAGTCCTCTGTCCTCAATTCTATTAATTGTTTAATAAAGGATCATAGACTTTGTACCTGTCTATAATTTGTTGGATTTAAGATTATATATTTAGTTAATCAAAATTTGAGTTGTGATTGGTATATAATGCATTACTGACCATTGGGCAACTCAATAATGGTTTCTGAAAATATAGAGATATTTGATGGCTCTTTGGGAAAATATTATGATGCACCCAGTTTCAGTTATGGAAACTTAATCAAAAGTTGTGGGGCAAAAAGTAAAGTTTTTATTTCTTCGGTACTGTATTTTTGCTGCAAAAAATATATGAATCAGTTAAAAAAAATAGATAAAAAAAGAATACCCCAATCTATACATTTGAATATTATAAACAGTCATATGAATTTACATATTGTAGTAATCATATCATTACAAAACAACATATTTACATTACAGAAAGGAAAGTTTCTATTTTATCAGTAACTGTTATCAAGTACAAATATTTTAGAAATATCTCCTTGAAGAATTTTATTACCTGCATGTTAATCAGGTGTGAACAGGTGTTTATCTGCAGGTAGACAACTATTACATATGTTTCCATCTTAACTAATTCATCATTATATAATTACAAGTAATTCACCTGTAATCAGGGGACATAACTTGTCATTTTAATATGAGATATTTATATGCTGAATAATTGATACAAATGAATTACACTTGTCCATTTCCACAATATGGTCTTTTGATGTCTATATTCATTTGGTAATATAAAATGTGACTAAATAATCACAAGTTAATTTGTATAAGATTGACCTTTGCAATTTTAGAAATTAAATTTAATAAAATCAAATTTCTTTCAAGTTTCACAAATGAGGCATGCTAGATGTTATGGGTATGTCAAGTAAAAGTATATATTCCAGGCAGGATACTATTAGATTGTATAGGTTTTACATTCAGAATATTATGAAGATACAATTTGGATATGTTAAAACTCACTAAGTAATTTACTGCTCCAAGAAGTGCATTATAAGTATTTAACTGTACTGATATGTAATATAGATGTATACGATGATAAACCTATTGAAGGTAATGCATTGTACCCTAAAGTGTGTCAGTAGATAGGTTTACGGTTACGTTAGAGATACTTTGGGTAAGCCTTTTGGCTTTTATCAACCAGATTTTCCCATGGAAAAAAATGTCTGTTGATAGTTTTGCAAAGTAAAGTGTGCAGTCAGGACGACAGGTTGACTGCTCCAAGAAGTGTGTAAGGAAAATTAGATTTGCTGTCATTCAGGGAATTCTTAATTCAGGCTTCCTGTTTTCACAAAGAAATCTAGTTTGTTTTAATCTGTAAATTTTATATTTTGTGCATCAGAACTGCTAAGAATATTGAATTTCAATTTAATATATTCTGTATTATTCTCTTAACTAAGATTTTCCAAGGGAAGGTAAGGATACACAATTGATGTCTTTGTTTTATACCTAATTTATAATATATTATTTACAATGTATACAGTGTAAAATTATTATCTGTAGTTTTTAATTGTTTTCCACATTTTTTTTATTCTGAGGCATTCAGTGTTTAGATTAATGTCAGTAGAATATTTAATTAGTTTTATTAAAGTACTTTCAAAAGAACCTTATTATTTAAAATAGTATACATGTACATGATTCAAGTATTTCTTTGTTATGGCCAGTACATGAATGTGTTTTAGTATTTATATTACATGTATTGTCTCAAGTTGCTTAAAACAGTATGGATTTCTCGTCCCTTTATAAAAGTCTGGTCATTGTATCCATTATGTCTATGTAAATTAACTCTCGTTTTTTTAACACCGATTTCTAGAATTCTCGGAACTAATTTTCTGGACCGTACAACAGAAATATACTGTAATTTACTCTCAGTAACTCGAACACAATTTTTAATTGGTGTACATGACAAATATCAATAAGTGTGAAAAAACAGAGGTCAGATCATTGATTGACAAAAGGTGATTAATTGTCATTCTCTTATGATTGACCAGTATTATCTAACTCTCGGACGGTTAGGGAAATTTGATATCACATCGTGTACAATGTGATATCAACTAGTGATATCAAAAAATTTCCCATTTGATTGGTCAATGCGTGATTGTGTATGAAAATTAGTATTTTTGATTGGTCAACAATTTTGCTACACAATGGTGCCATATTTGAAATCCCTCGTTGCATAGCAACATTTGACGTCACAGAAAAATGATCGTTAATTTCCCGTGGGTCAGACTCCGAATCACAACAAAAAAATCTTCCTGAAGAATCATAATAAAAATAGGTTTATTATTATTATTATTATATCCAAGTTAAACAACTCGATTTGATATCAAGCGATATCTAATTCTCACTCATTGTGAAACCTATAAATTACAGGTCATTGATAATGCACTTGATGTTTATCTGTGATTTATTCTTATTATTTCCACATCAAGATTTAATGATCAGAATGATAAATGGATGTAAATTAAATTTTAAATCTATTGCTGGTTCCTAACCGAAAATTTTCTGCACTTGGATGGCTGGAACTACCAATTCCTCAAACTAATTTTACAGACCCCATTTGAGTTTGAGATATCGAGATTCTACTGTATAGCTTTGCATGAAAAAAGAATTTTGTTTCTGAATGTACATGTACAGTATTGCAAATATTTGTTAGTTACATCATACATTAGAAAATAAGGGACATGATTTTGGAAGATACTGAAAAACAGTGTCATGTTTCAATTGTAGTTTAACTCAAAAACTCGATTATATAGAGTTTGACATGGCCACTAAAGTTTTCAAATAGTTCATTTATGGTCCTTTAATGGACAAATATTGCAAGAAAAAATTCAATGGAAACCAAAGGTCTAGATTCTTGATAAATAAACAGTTAAATAATTATTTCAATTGCTGGAAAATAAGCCAACATTACCTTGAGACATAGTATGTTGAATACAAAACAAATGAACATAATCTTTTAGAATTTCTATTCTAAAACCTATTTCAAGTGCTTCTAGACCTGAATTGGTATTGTGTGCAACCTCAAACAACACAGAAGCAGCAACAAATGAAAGCAATGCTATTTTTAAAAAATTCAGACTTGAAGATTCTGGAAAATAATGTTAATATTGAATTTACTTTATACTTGCAGAACTGCATTGGGTGTATGGAGAACTATTCTGGAAGAAACAGAGAGACTGGCAAAAGCCAGACTACAAGCTGCTGAGATATACATGGAGAAAATAGCTGAACCAGTAAAACCTCTTAAATCTGCAAAAATCCAGTGTTATAAAAAGGTAAATCAAACGTAATGAGAAGATAAAAATTCCTTGGACATTCATAAATTCAAAGTTATACAATTGCCTTGGTGGTCTTGTGGTCGCGTGTTCGATGCCTGGCCGGGTCAAACCAAAGACATTAAAATTGGTATTTGCTGCTTCTACGCCAAACATGTGGCATCTAGGAGTAAGAGCAAATCTCGGAGTCAGTATAATGTGTCCGTGTGGGGTGATATGTCTTCCTGCAGACAGTTACCTTGTGAGCTAACACATTAAAAATCGAGCTCAATGTTTCGGTCTAGTACAAAGCAGGGATCATATTCATTATCATATTAAAATGTTCTCATCCTGATATGCACCTGGTTGCCACTGGACGTTAAACATCCATCCATGTAACCAAAGTTATAAAAAGGTAAAATTCTTTGCACCTACTAAAAAGCAATGTTTTGTAAAGGTAGAATTCCTTGGAGGTGCAGAAATACAATTTTATAAAAAAAAAAGAAGGTATTAAAAACTTTTATATTCTCTAAAACCCAATTTTTATAAAGATCCAAAATTCCTTAAACATACAAAAATCTGATGTTTTAAAAATTGTAAGGCCAAAAATAAATAATTGTTTGTTTCCCCAAACCCGACCCTATCAAGTCAGGTGTGGGTAGGTAGGTAGGTAAATTATTTTATTTTTTTGGTAAATTTGTTTTTTGTTTGGTACTTGTAAATAGGAAATTACAAACCATCATTATAGGGCAGTATTTTAAATTCTAGGGTGTATCAAGCAATCAGTTTCCTCATGTCAGATATTTTAAATAAAACTCTATGGCCGCGACGTTAATTGCACAAATATAAAGACGTACGCGGCATTAATTTTACAACGTTGCAAAAAAAAACTCGTTCGTTGTGACGTCATGTAACGTTGTTTTTGAACACCAAGATCAAAGAGATCAAGGAAAACCAATAACAGTGCGTAGATCTTAATAAAAACAATTCAACAACAAAATTTGAATCTGTATTTTTCATACAGAAAAAAAATCAATTTAATTTATATATCATTTGGACACATATGTCCTTCCCGCGGCCTGCCGACAATGGACACATATGTCCTTCCCGCGGCCTGCCGACAGTGGACACATATGTCCTTCCCGCGGCCAAAGGGTTAATTGGGTTTCTCTTGGGTGGTAATTTTCCAATAATGACACAGTCTCTGCAAACTGGTAGAACAATACGATGTGTTTTAATAGCATCTTGGTCCTTTGTTGCCCCCACAGCTGCACAGAAGGCACAGATATCGGGCTGTGCCAGGGTAGAGGCATAATACGGAAACCGACAGAACGGCGTCCATGTTCTGACATTTAAATGTATGAACAATCTAGAGAATATCATAAAGACCCAAGACCACGTGGAAGAAGAAAGCCAAGTCGCGTCATCAAGGCGTTTTCAACTATGCCGATTACAAAGGCGCTTTGAAGAACAGCGTCTCCTTCTTATGTCTTAT
This sequence comes from Mytilisepta virgata, assembly GCA_028015205.1. Taxonomy (NCBI): domain Eukaryota; kingdom Metazoa; phylum Mollusca; class Bivalvia; order Mytilida; family Mytilidae; genus Mytilisepta; species Mytilisepta virgata. The sequence goes on from JAPWFG010000016.1 coordinate 3,998,583, forward strand.
GTATTTGACTCCTCCATTTCATAGGAGCACCGCACCACCACATGAATTTCGATAAAAAAAATTTCTACACAAAATCGGCAATAAAATTATTCCGGTCGCGGCGATTTTTCCGGGTCGGTCGGGATTGGGGAAACAAACAATATTTTATTTTAGGCCCAAGAAGGAAAAATTCCATGGCTAAAAAAAAAGAGCAATTTTATTTAAAGGTAAAATTACTTGCATCTACAAAATCCAATTTTGTAAAAAGGTAAATTTCTTGGACCTACAAAAATTCCATTATTTGAAAAAGTAAAAATTCCTTAAACCTAGAAAAATCCAGGTTTAAAAGGGTAAAAACCCTTGGACCTACAAAATCCAAAGTTATAGAAAGGCTTACAAAAATCCATTATTGTTTAAAATCTAAATTTCTTTGACCTACAAAAATCCAGTTTTATAAAAAGATGAAAACCCTTCAACTTACAAAAATCCAATATAATGAAAAGGATAAAGTCCTTTGATCTTCTGAAAAACCAAGGTTATAAAAAGGTAAATCACCCAAATATTCAAACATTTGTGGTTAATATGGGACTTGGATACACTTCACTTTTTATCAAATAAGGAAAAGGGAAATGATTTTTTGACTCTTGTAATGACTTGAACAAACATAATGAGAACATATATTATAATAAGTAGGTTGTTATGTTGTGGTATGTTTTAAGGAAACATTGGATTTACCAGTTAGCTTTCTGTTTAACCTTCGTTCTGCCAGATAGACTTAATATAAAAATGTTCATCCCCTCAAAATTTTTATTCATTGTAAAGTTCAAATAATGTTTTTTCATCACTGAAATTTGGCATACCACTTCTGTGGTGAAGATATCCTTCACAAACATTTCATGGACAAAAACATGACAGATACATTAAGGTAAACAAGAAATTAGTGGTTAAATCTAAAAGCAAACTGGATTGTCTCCATTATTTGTTGAATCTGACTGTCCACCCACTGTATTTCACCAAAATAACTAATTTTTTTGTTAGAAAATATATTTAAATATGGATGTGGGTTTACGACACATGTGAAACTATTAACTCCTGAAATACTGCAACAATATATGAAAAGCAAGTGAACAACACTTTTATATTAATCTTTAAAGTCTTTCTAAAGCCAGTGGAAATGTACATACTCCTGAAAGGCTGAAATGGATATTTTTATGTGCCGCCACGAATTTGGCTAAGGTATATTGATTTACCCTTTTCCGTATGATGCGGTTAAGTTTTGCATTTAGGTTCATTTCTTTGGAAATAAGCATGGTGTATCAGTGAAACTTCATCGGTTGATAGCCAAATGTGCTGAAAACGGCGTAAAAACCCCATCTAAACAAACAATCATTTCTTTGGAACTAAGCATAGTGTATCATGATGACTTATATTTTAGGAGGGGCATCCATGTCTTACAGACACAATTTCTAGTTATTTATTTATTTTATTAAATGAAACATTTGTTTACGACAAAAAAGGAAAAAAAAATTAACGAAATTATCTCTGATCAGTGGATTTTTTGTTGAAAATAGGGGCTTAAATTTGACCTCAAAGAAATGGGTGAAATATTACTTCACCACTAAACAGGCATAATTGCATCATTAGATATAATAATGATTTCTAAAATAGAATTTTAAGGCATTGGATATTCCTATGCTTATACATTTTAGATGACTCCACAGTTGTCAGTTTATCAACAGGAAGTAAGCCAAACCGTTAATGATATGGTTAAAGCCCAGAAAACATACAACATTGAGCAAACATTGACACATGATGCCAGTCAAAAAGCAGCTGAGGCCAATGACAGGTAACAAAACAAAAAAAGTCTCTCTTGAGAGTCATTATTATGACATGGATAATACAATTGTAAGAGTAAAATCATAATTGAATACCAGTAAATTATATTAATGTAAAACACAATCCCATTAGGGATATAAGCATACAATATACAATATAACACATATAACAATAAATGTGATAATAAAGAAGATATATAAACAGTTAATTGTTATGATAATTCCCTATCCTCAGTTCTAATGAATTAATGAATGTTTTATTATGTCTCGATCCCCCCTTTGTAGAAGGGAGACATATTGTTTTTGTCGGATTTATGTCGCCCCCAGACGTAGTCGGGGTGACATATTGACACTGTTACGTTTCATTGGTTTTTTTTTTTTTTTTTATTCTTCGACCTAATTTTGTCCGGACGAGTTCTCAGAGATGGCTGGAACGATCTTTATGAAACTTCACAATAATGATGATCACCAAGTCTTGTTGTGCATGGCACATTAAAAATTTTGAAAAATGTTGTAAATATGACGAAAAACTGAACATTGTCTGATTTCAGCGAAAATTGATATCTAGACTAAATTTGGGATGAGGAACAAGATGCAATCATGGAAATACAAACATTTTCAAAATGGCCGCCATCGGCGACATTTGCTATTGCTTGCAATTGCAATTCTAGTTTTTCTTCTCAGCGAGGCTTGTCCGGGCCATAACTTTTTTTGTCTTTTAACCTAGACTTATACCCTTGGTATGTAGGTGTATTACCATGAGGGAGAGTGTCGCGTAACATTATGACCTTCATTTGACCTTGACCTTTGACCTCAAGGTCAAATTATGACTAAAATTATAGTATTTCCTTGTCCGGGTTGTAATGTTTTTGCCTTTTGACCTAGGCTTATCCCCTTTGGTTTGTTGGTGTATCACCATGAGGGTGTGTGTTGCATACCATCATGACCTCCATTTAACCTTGACCTTTAACCTTAAGGTCAAATTATGAACAAAATTATAGTATTTCCTTGCCCCTTTGGTATGTTGGTGTATCACCATGAGGTGGTGTGTCGTGTATCATTATGACCTTAGTTTGACCTTGACCATTGACATCAAGGTCAAATTATGACTAAAATTATAGTATTTCCTTGTCCAGGTTGTAACTTTTTTGTCTTTTGACCTAGGCTTATACCCTTTGGCATGTAGGTGTATTACCATGAGGGTGTGTGTCGCCTACCATTATGACCTTCATTTGACCTAGACTTTTGACCTCAAGGTCAAATTATAGTATTTCCGTGTCCGGGTTGTAACTTTTTTGTCTTTTGACCTAGGCTTATACCCTTTGGTATGTAGGTGTATTACAATGAGAGTGTGTGTCGCGTACCATTATGACCTTCATTTTGACCTAGACCTTTGACCTCAAGGTCAAATTATAGTATTTTCTTGTCCTGGTTATTACTTTTTTAAAAGATTGATCTAGATTAAAGTGAAGCGGAGACATATGTTTTGATGTACAAAAACAGTCCCAGCTAGTTAATTAACTGTTTTTTAGCTCACCTGGCCCGAAGGGCCAAGTGAGCTTTTCTCATCACTTTGGGTCCGTCGTCAGGCGTCGTCCGTTGTCGTCGTTAACATTTTACATTTTGAACTTCTTCTAGAGAACCACTGAATGGAATGAAACCAAACATGGCATGAATGTTCCTTATGAGGTGCTGACCAAGTGTTGTTACTTTGTAGCCGATCCATCATCCAAGATGGCCGCCAGCGGGGAACTTAGTTTAACATAGGACCCTATGGGAAATGCATACAAATGACTTCTTTTAGAGAACCACTGAATGGAATGAAACTAAATCTGGCATGAATGTTCCTTATGAGGTGCTGACCAAGTGTTGTTACTTTGGTGCCTATCCATCGTCCAAGATGGCCGCCATCAGGGGACTTAGTTTAACATAGGACCCTATGGGAAATACATACAAATGTCTTCTTTTAGAGAACCACAGTATGGAATCAAACCAAATATGGCATGAATGTTCTTTATGAGGTGCTGACCAAGTGTTGTTACTTTGTAGCCGATCCATCATCCAAGATGGCCGCCAGCAGGGGACTTAGTTTAACATAAGACCCTATGAGAAATACATACAAATGTCTTCTTTTAGAGAACCACTGAATGGAATGACACCAAATATGGCAGGAATGTTTCTTATGTGGTGCTGACCAAGTTTTGTTACTTTGTAGCTGATCCCTTTATGGCCATTATATATGCAATTTTTAACATTTTTTTTACAAAATTCTCCACTTGATCCGGGCTGAATAGAAAATAAACTTGGCCACAATTTTCAGTAGGTTATCATGACTTGTTTGAAAAAAAGTATTGGATGACCCTGCCATCAAACCGCCTTTGCTAAAAAAGAACATAGAAGTTAACTGTTTAGAAGTCTATCAGAAAATTGTAAAAAAAATTCTGAATTGTCACAACTTGACCACATATTCAAAAATAATAATGATAAGATGTCTTCAGTAGCTATTGTAAGACTACACTAAGATGACCTGTTTTTAATTTTAAATACTGTGTCAAATTAAACCAATCTTGGTCTCAATCATTATATAATTTTACATAATTTCCAAAATCACATTAGATACAGGTGAGCGACACAGGCTCTTGAGAGCCTCTAGTTTAATATCACTTGGTGTTGATGGATTCAGAAGCCTTTAAGTTTCTCAATGTTAGTAAAGTTATTAAAATTATTTTCTACTGTATTGGAATAATTAAGTTATTTTGCACGACAGAAAGAAATAAAATTTGTCATCAATTTCATTTTTACGATATAATTTTTTTTATTCAGACATCCTTTTTCAAAAGACTCTAGGTACTTTCTATTTCAGAGTTCACAGTATTCATGCAGAAATTGAATCATTTTAAAATAAGTTGAAAGCTTTATATTCTTTTGATATATTTTATATTTAGTATTTATGCTATTTGTTGACATTTCCTTTAGTTTATGTTAATATTAATTTGAAATTTGTCAAAATAATTTTTAAAAAATATATTATTATTTGTACCTACATAATATGGATAAATATGTGCAGAAAATTAATTGAAGTTTATTTAATTAAGTTTGTAAATTAAGTACAAATAAATCTTTGTTACATGTATCTGTTATAGAGAAAAGGTGTGAAAATTGGAATTTTATAGCAGATTTGAAGAGGGGAATTTTGTGCATAACCTAGGGGGAAATTGATGCCATAAAACTGTGAATCTTGACTCCATCTGTCACTGAATGCGAGGACAAGGGTGCCAGGAGACTTCAGTATAAAGCTTATTCAACCATTTATTTTTTGATGTTGATTGTTTTCAGGCTGTCAAGAAAATCCACTGGGATTTTTACCTCACTGGCAAGTTTACAGAAAAATTGTGCCAAGGTAAGGTAATGTGTAGCTGATCTCAAGGTCAAATAATAGGGTTTTTTACAATATGCTTGTCAAAGCCTCAGTGTCTGTCAATTTTTAGGACTATTAAAAAACATATCTACCTCTACAAAAGACTATAATTTTTCGACACTTGAAAATTCAAGGAAAATTGAATTTTTTTATAACCCTTATTATTCGACACTTACAAAATTGTCAAAGTTACGATAATGGTTACAGTTGGTAATTTTAACTTCTTCCATAAGTTTGTAATTTTAACTTCTTCCATAAGTTAATTACTTGCAGTCCTTATCATGTGTTTATTTCATCATCCTAAATCATTTTAACCATTTATTTATTAAAAATGATTGAAACAAGAACGATATTTAATTAAATTTTATGAATTACTGTTGTCAGATATATAAATGAATTATTATTGTATGGGATCGAAGTGGAGAAAAAATATACTTAACAAATGGGGGGGAAGGGCATGGCATCACATGGCTTTCATTGGTGCTCACTACAAAAGTTTCTAACAATTAATTGAATTTGGATGGTTTCCTTAATTTCTGTTTAAACAAATGTCACAACAAATTTAAATATTTGTAAAACAATCTGATTTTTAGTTGAACACACGAAGAGATGCCTGTGAGGTGAAATCTACGAATTCTCGAAACGAATATTTACTATGTTTAGCTGCAAGTAATGCTCATCAACATAGGTATTATACAGCAGACTTACCTGATCTCATAGACGTAAGTTTATAAATTTAGCATAATGAGTATTTGAGACAAATTATCCTTTATATACAAGTCAATGATACTCTTTTCTAAAGTCCTCTGCAGAGAAATCAAAAATTTTATGAATAGAAATTGTTAAGTAAATTCTTTATAATTGTATCTATGGCAACTTTGTTGAAATTATTTTCTATCATCAGAATTTTTATTATACTTGTATGTTGACCTCTGTAAATTATGACATTTTAAGTGCAGTAAAGATTTGCAAAGAATCTGTTATGAATAATGGGTTCATCCCACAGAGCGGCCAAGAATGAACTTTGGTTCCGTGGTATGTGAGATCATCTAGTTTGGGTATTGTCAGATCATTATACTGAAAGCCCAATTGGTGGATTTTTGTTTAGTTCTTTGTTAGAATAATCCCACCCCACATCTAGATATGTCAAATGAGTGGATAAATTAGGTTAAATAATCAGTCTTTACCCAGCTTTCCAAACATTCAGATGTCCCAGCTGAATTAGTGTTGAACTAGTTTTCCTCCTGAAGATGCATTTAGTATATATTTCTCACTGGTTGAGCAAATACAAGAGATTTGTGCATAGTCTGTGTAGGGGATGTACTTTCTGTTTCTTGTCCAATACCTTCAATTTGGAATAAAAGTTGGATTGTTAGATTGTTGATAATGGCTTCATTTTGTCGTATTTACATTCTGTGTAGTTCACTTATGTACTGGTATTCATATATATCTGATATTGTGGCATCATGCCATTAATATGTCAATTTGACATACAAGTATGGTTTCCATTCCATTCACAGGATGTGCAGTGGTCTGATAGCAACATGAACCCCAACAAAAACCAAGGGTGATCTCAGATACTCTGGGATGCTTTAATAGCAGATCCTGCTCTATATGTGACGACCTTCATGTTACTCCTATTAAATATGTACAGACATGGCAACAAACACATTGTGGTGAAGCAATCATTGCAACAAGCTTCCAGTTTATAATTCAGAAACCTCAATAGATAGTGATAATTTCGATCTATGTTAATTTACTGGGGGGACCTTGGTCTTGGATATAGAAATCCATAGCGACATGCAAGTAAAAAAATGGTAGGATTCAGCAAAACGGCTGCAAAAAAATAGGGTCGGTCCGGTAACCAGAAACACACATATATTTTTATTTGGCCTCACATATATAATTCATTTGTTACAATTATATGTGATCTATTTTTACAGACATTAGATGGAGATATGTATGATAAAATCCGTGATTACTTTCTGACATATGGTAAAGCTGCATTAGATGTTAGTACACAGGAAAAATCAGCCTGTGAAAGCATAGTAAATGAATCCGATATGGTATGTATACTGATACCAGAAAACAAAGTGTGATAATACTGTGCTCCTATTCTGTATACTGGAATATCCTGTATGTTTGTACATGTGTTAATCAGCACAAGGTTCCTTTAAATTCAAGTGGCCTTTTTTCTTATGGAAATCAGAGCATACTCCATATATAAAATGGTAATTTGCAGCGCCCTGTGGGGCACTTATCAGTGTTTTGACTGTAGTGAAATTTTGGAATAAGAAAAAAAAATTTTTTTAAAAGCTTTTAATTGCAGAACATATTTTCAGAACTTCAGATTAGAGTTTTGCATAGAATTTTCTACTATTTCAAACTTGTGTCCAATGGCATTCCTGTACTAGAAGAGAATTTGCAGTAAATTGATACTGTTTCAAGAAATCTTTAATTGAATCTGAAGCATCTTATGGATTGAGATATTTTCTGTGCTAAAAAGGTCTGCTATTCCTACTGTATAACAATAAAAGAATTTGACAAAAGCATTTGTTAGGGTCGTCTGAATGTTTCAATAGTTGAATAAACATTGTGGGAAAATTTATTTAAAATTTGAAGAAAAATAATGTATGACGCATAAACCTGCACAATCACATGTTGACTAATCAAATTCATTCTTTGTTTACACATACTTTATTTAAATATGAAGTATCAGTGTTAAGGTTTCAGAATATATTCTTATTAACTTTTAAAAGCATGTCATGTACAATTTATAATTATATAATCTTGAAATTTGAATTCCCAAAACCTACAATTGGGGATCGAACATCACATAAAAAATTCTTAACATAGCATAAGAATTGTTTTGTTTGGTCACGTATGGTAGATTTCAGCCACTTAGTTCTTCTGTTTTAACAATCGGATTGAAGGTTAAAGAAAATGCAAGACATTATATGTTTTATGTGAATACCAGTACTTGTCAATGTCTGTATAGCAACAATATTGTTAAAATCTGTTGTTAAAACTCTTAAGGGGGAAAAGCCAGTGTTTTATTTTGCACTGCAATCATAATTTTTTAACTCTTTCATTGTAATAATGCACATTAATTTTTACTACTGAACTAAAATATATTCTCTGCATTGTATAATACTAAACAAAGAATATACATGTATGTTTTTTTGTATTACAGATTGATAGAAATTTTAATCATCAGTGCTTTCTTTATTGTAATAAAATATTCACAGACAAAGTGCAATACCAGTTTGAACCATGTCATAATGATAAGGTATGTTATGTGACTTATTATGTAAAAAGATAGCTTGCTGACAAAAGAAAGAGGGTAAAACCAAAAATAGCCTTTAAAATATGAAATAATAAGTTATGATAATTTGTAAACATGATTGTGCACTCGCAAGTTCAGCAATATTCACACTTTCATTTCCATTTATCTCCTATCTAGTTCGTTGTTTGTTGCGAAAAAAATATTTTTCCGAGATAATATTGCCAATTAGTGATATATGTGCAGTAAGGCTGTTGACATTTTATATCTTGATCCATGTGTCTAAACACTGGGGCCTCAGTAGGTCCAAATTTTTTTTCGAGTATGTACCTGGAACTCATTTTATATCAAGAATTATAATCCTAATATGGTTTTTCCCCCACTTGGTCTGGATATCCACTTTAGTTTTGGGAAAGTGTGATTGAATACGGATTCTAGAATTGAACTGGTTTTAATGCAATTATTCAACACAGAAGAACATTAAAAAGCTGGACTGAGAAAGTTTCTAACATATTATTCTTTGTCTGAGACAATTAGTTACTGATCTTTATTTTAGTAAATAATTGTAGAAGAATCAGAATCTTATTTTGACACTTTTTTATGCCCCCGCGACAAAATGTCAGGGGGCATATTAATTTACCCCTGTCCGTCCGTCCTGAGTAGGATACATTGTTTGTCCGGCTATCTCCTCCTACAGTTTTAGAGATACAGCTTTAATATTTTGTAGGATGTTCATATACATAATGAAGGTGTGCATGGCCAAAGGATTTTGATTTTTTTCAAATATTCTGAAAATGATAGGTAGTTGGACTTAGTCATTTTTTGGTACTAGCTGTATAAGGAGATGATGGTTCGTCCGGCTATCCCCTTCTACAATTTTGGAGGTACAACTTTAATATTTTGTAGGATGTTCATACACATAATGAAGGTGTGCATGGCAACAGGATTTTGATTATTTCCAAATATTCTGAAAATGACAGGTACTTGGACCTAGTCATTTTTTTTGGTAATAGCTGCATAAAGAGATCATGGTTTGTCCGGCTATAAATATGGAGGTATGCATGGCCACAGGATATTGATTTCTTTTAAATATTCTGAAAATAACAGGTAGTTGAACTTAGTCATTTTTGCAAGCTGCTTAAAGAGATCATGGTTTGTCGGGCTATCTCCTCCTACAGTTTTGGAGATACAGCTTTAATATTTTGTAGGATGTTCTTACACATAATGGAGGCGTGTCTGGCGGGGGCATCATTTGTGTCTTACAGACAGCGTAACAGTTTCAAGTTGTATGCCAACATCACTGTTTGTCAAATCTAAAAAATGTAGAGCTATACTCATGCATATTGCAGGGCAGAAAAAAGGGGGTGGGGGCATTATCCATATCTAGTTTTTAAAATGCATTATAAAACTTTTTCATTATATTTTAATGTTTTATAATTAGTGCAATAAAATATCCAAGGAACATGGTGCAGACCTCCAGGTTGATAAAGAGGCCAGAAAATGGGCCACAAAAATCGCCAAGGAAACCAAAGCAATCAGGGACCATAACAAAACACTCAAGGCTCTGGAGGCCACAGCTGCAGGAGATTTGGTAAATGTGTATTTCTCGCTATAAATGTTCCTATAATAAAGATGGGGTTAAATTCTGATTAGGTGTACAAGAATCGAAATTGAATTTGAAAAAAGAAAATCACGGTAATTCCAGCTCATTTTACCAAACTTTAATATTTTAGTAGAGAGTATGACACTCTGAAGCCGATTTATTTTTATGTCACTTAGTACTTATTTTTGGGGGAAATTTTCATTTTTACTCAGAAATCACAGATTTTGAGAATGAAGAATTGACAATAACTTAAGTTTTCCTCAGCTGATTTCTACAAAACTTCTGTAAGTTGTTTAACAGTATGAGACTCTGAAGCTTATTCATTTTGGTATCAATCCATGACATTGTTTTGTGGGGGAAAACTATAAAAATCAAAGATTTGAGAATTTACTAAGACGTTAGACCTTAGAAAGCCTTTTGCTGGATTGATACAATACTTAATACATTACTCTGTGAATCTGTTTTAATGCTGAATGGCACAATTTGATTTCAAGAATTGCAATTCCAGTTTGGTAAGTATCCTGGAAGACTCTCAGATCTTTAATTTAATGGGAGAAGTACTTAGCAATCATGGTTAAATGCATTGAAATTATGTTGCAATTATGCATTTTCATCTTTGATACCCATTACGTTTTAGTAAATAATGTAAGGGCTGTTATTTACTTGTTTGGGTTTGTTAAAACAGGACAGATTCCTTTGTAGATTTAGAGTAGGCTAAAATGCCTCTTCATTTACTGTCCGCCAAGGGTTGATGGATTAGTACAAGTTGGTACAGAACAAGTATAAAGGATTGCGCAACGCCCACGTTTTTTGACGGAAGCCCACCAACTATTCGATCCACGTTGGCATGTTATTGTCCACGTTGAACGTGGGCATCCGTTATTAGGTGAAAGTTCGTTTTGACTGTAGAAAAACACGGTGGACGGTCAGCAGATCGATATAATAAAACGGGTTAAAAATTGACGTTATGTGTTCTTTAATACCAGAATTATTAATTTAATTCCAATCCTTTTCATAATTATATAATTTTATATGCAGTCGGGAGTTGTTTTATGTTCATAATAACAGATTTGTCCAATATCGGTGTCAGCATAAATAAATGGGTCATCCTGTAGACTAGACAATGATTGACAATAATCTTGACCGCGGTATATTGTTTGAAGTAACAGGTCAAGGTATTATGGATTACAAGGAAGGCGTGGTATATCGATGATTTGTAACATGTATTGACAAGTGTCAAATTATGTACCTGTGACAAGACCACACAATTCTCGTGCAAAAACTGGCGGGAAAGTATATGACAGTACGATAAAATCTTCAATCAATACAATTTGGAAAAATAACTTGTATGGTATATTGATTTTTTACTGTGTACTTCTTAAATAAAAAAACAAATTAAGATACATGTAGTTTTATCAAATATTGCGGCAGATGAATTTTTTTGTTTTTGCTTAGGACTATTTTATAAATGGAGCAACAAACCGCATAAGATCGTTAGAAGATAAAATAAGTTTTAGTTTTTCAAAAGTTGAATAATTATTTATACTTGGCTGTATTTCAATGATGCTATTGAAGTATTAAAATAAAAAATAATACATTTGTTCTATTACTAATCCTTGTGCTCTCTCCTTAACCCATTGTCGGAAACTCACGGCCAGTCGCCGAAAGTGGAAGCAAAGCGTAAGCGGGACCGGCCGTGGCTTTCCGACGATGTTCTTAACCTCATTTTTTCTTTTTTCATACCGTATAAAATATTGTACCTTTAAAATATTAGAATGAACTGCAATCTTTGCATGTTTTTTTTAATGAGAATTAATGTTTAGAGATTCTCCTTTCCCTCTCTGTAGATTTTTATGTTATATTTTTCTATAAACTTTATGTTTCAATCGTCTGGCAGATAAAGGTAGGTATACACATCTATAACAAAAACCTTGGTCTCGTAAATGTATAATAAACACAGGTGTCAAAAATCAATCTGTCCATTACCTTACAACAATTCAAGCGAATCTCCTATATATTACGTTTGAAACAACAACTTGTTGATTAACATGTGAATAATTAAATGTACACGTGTATAAAACATTTTAATCCAAAGGATATTCAGTTTTTTGTAATAAATATCTGTATTTAAAAATCACAATGTTTTTTTTTTTTATATTAATACAATGCATTGAAGAATTACGCAATTAAGGAAAAACTAGTGTTGACAAAGTATTGGTATTAATTTATAATTTCGAAATTATAGTTTTGAAGGGTAGGCAATGTTTTAATATTTAAAGTTCTGAAAATCCACTTCAGACCTTCAGCATCTATTCCATACTACATGTAGATTTATATAATTACCGGTAACACAATCATACTCTGAAATCACGCTTTAATCGTAAGCTAACAATTAACACCTTCAGTTTGAGTAACAGGTGTGTTGTAAGGAAGAAATACATGTTAATCAAAATTATTTTTTCTTTTATTTCATACCGTATAAAATAGTGTACCTTTCAAAAATTAGAATGAACTGCACACTTTGCATATTTTTTTTTAATGAGAATTAATATTTAGGGATTCTCCTTTCCCTCTTTGTAGATTTTTATTTCGAGGTATATTTTTCTCTAAACTTTATGTTTCAATCTTCCACAATACCAAACAGCTTGACGTCTGGCAGATGAAGGTAGGTATACACACCTACATGTATAACAAAACCTTGAACACAGGTGTCAAAAATTAATCTGCCATTACCTTATAACAATGCAGTGAATCTACTATATATTACATTTGAAACAACAACTAGTTGATTAACATGTGAATAATTAAATGTACACATGTATATAACATTTTTATCAAAAGGATAATGAGCCTTTTCTAATAATTATCTGTATTTAAAAATCGCAATGTTTTTATATATTAATACAAAAATGCATGCGTTGAAGAATTGCGCAATTAAGGAAAAACTAGCGTTTACAAAGTATTTTTCGTGTGTTTTTATAATTTCAAAATTATAGTTCTTAAGGGTAGGCAATGTTTTAATATTTAAAATTCACTATAGATCTTCTATGACTATTTATTCCATACTATATATATATATAATTACTGGTAACACAATGTTACTCTGAAACCACGCTTTAATCGTAAGCTGATAATTAACACCTTCAATTTTGAATAACAGGTGTGTTGTCAGGAAGAAATACTTTTAATAAACAAAATTATATAAAAACTCACTGCAACTACGCAGTATTTGGACATTCCAAATGAGAAAGTATACCTAGTTGTATTTACGATTGACACTGACATTCTCGGAAACGTTTTTTTTTTTTTTTTTTTTTCTTCTCAGAAACGTAACTCACCTGAACAAGAAAAATAATTAGAATGTAGCTAATCAGTGCACTTTATTAAAAATAAATAGTTGATCATAATTACATTGAAAACAATTGAAGCAATGGACTCTGTTGTTACTGGCGTTAAAGGTAACAATGGATAAATTACTAATACCGCAGACGCCAGAATAAACAATGACACATTTTTATGACACACCTGAACACCTGTGGTGTTTACCCCCATAAAATATCCGATTTTAAACGTAAAAAACACGGGATTGTTAAAACAATAATCGCTTTAAAAATACGTTCAAATTGATAATATTCGTCCAGTTAACCCATGTTTTTGCGTCCGTGATCGTATCAAAACTTTATGTTTCCATCGTATGGAAGATAAAAGTAGGTATGCACCTACATCTATAACAAAAACCTGTCAGATAATAAACACAGGAGTCAAAAATTAATCTTTCCATTACCTTACAATGACTATTTATTCCATACTAGATATATATAATTACTGGTAACACAATCATACTCTGAAACCACGCTTTAATCGTAAGCTGATAATTAACACCTTCAATTTGGAATAACAGGTGTGTGGTCAGGAAGAAATACTTTTAACAAAGAAAATTATATAAACACTCCTTTCAACTACCCAGTATTTGGACATTCCAAATGAGAAAGTATACGTAGATGAATTACATACATACATGTATTCACAACACATAAGAAGATGTATTTACGATTGACACTGACATTCTCAGAAACGTAACTCACCTGAACAAGAAAAATAATTAGTATGTAGCTAATCAGTGCAGCACTTTATTATAAATAAATAATTGATCATAATTACATTGAAAACAATTGAAGCAATGGACTCTGTTGTTACTGGCGTTAAAGGTAACAATAGGTAAATTACTAATACCGCAGACGCCAGAATAAACAATGACACATTTTTATGACACACCGGAACACCTGTTGTGTTTACCCTCATAAAATATACGATTTTAAACATAAAAAACTTGGGATTGTTAACACAATAATCTCTTTAAAAATACGTTCAAATTGATCAAATTCGTCCAGTTAACCCATATATTTTTGCGTCTGCGATCGTACCAATCTGCCCACCGTGGGTTTCCTCGCTCAGTGAGAAGTGCCCTTGAAGGGAAACGGGATTTAGAGGAAGAAACACTGACTGTACTGTATAACTTGTTTACTAATCCAATATAAATAAATAAGTTTAACTAAATACAGACACGAATGAAACTTAGACTATTTATATTTGATAATGCTCAAAATGAAAACCGATAACAATGTATTGATAAATAACTTTTAGGGATCAGACTCAGGAACAGGGATGGAGACCAATCAACAGGAGATAGAACAGAAAATAGAGGAGATGAAACAACTGATTAGAAAAGCTGAGGTAGGCTTTATTGATAAATACCACTTCTGTTATAAAGATATAATTAAAGGAATACAGATAAAGTATGAATCGTTTTAAAGAGATAATGCAACAAACTCATCCATATAATCCAAAGCAAAGTGTTTTGTGTTTGTTGAAACTGGGATCTTGTTACAGTTTTTCTATTCTATTATTTCATGACTTTATGAGGTGCAATTAATAAAATTATTGGTTGTCTCTAATATAAATCACCATATATATCTTGATGAATTTGATCAATTTCTTATATTTAAAAGAAAGTTATTGATAATTTATTTTACAATAATGTGACTTCCCAAAATTCTTAAAATTCATATGACCTTTAAAAGCAAGTCGTAAAAGTATAATGGTGAATAAGAGCTTTCATGAAATTAAAATGACGATTTGAATTTTTCTATTGTTTGTAGACTGCCAAAGACAAAGCTGAGGCAAGAATAGAAATGCTAAGAGAAGCTGGTGGTTAGTATTGCTATATGGGGTCTAACAATTGTATCGATCATGCAATCCAACGATACTATTTTCGCATCATTGCATCAGAATCATGATACATTTCCATATTTAATGCACCCTATCCAAGTAAGATTTTAGAATCAGGATTCCGCTTTCAGACAGGTACCAGTTTCATTTTTATGATCCCGCGACGAAGAATCAGGAGGGGGGTAGGGCAGGTTTATTTACCCTTGTCTGTCCTTTTTTCGTTCGTTTTGGAGCTACAGCTTTAATATTTGGTAGGAATCCGATGTTTATACACATAATGGAGGTGTGCATGTCCACAGGTTTTGATTTTTAGCTCACCTGACCCGAAGGGTCAAGTGAGCTTTTCTCATCACTTGGCGTCCGTCGTCCGTCGTCGTCCGTTAACTTTTACAAAAATCTTCTCCTCTGAAACTACTGGGCCAAATTGAACCAAACTTGGCCACAAGCATCATTAGGGTATCTAGTTTAAAAAATGTGTCCGATGACCCCGCCTGCCAACCAACATGGCCGACATGGCTAAAAATAGCACATAGGGGTAAACTGCAGTTTTTGTCTTATATCTCAAAAACTAAAGCAATTAGAGCAAAACTGACATGGGGTAAAAATGTTCATCAGGACAAGATCTACCTGTCATAAAATTTTCAGACGAATCGGTCAACCCTTTGTTGGGTTATTGCCCCTGAATTGTTAATTTTAAGGAAATTTTGCAGTTTTAGGTTATTATCTTGAATATTATTATAGATAAAGACAAATTGTAGACAGCAAAAATGTTCCACCAAGTAAGATCTACAAATAAGTCAACATGACCAAAATCATTGATTGACCCCTTATAGGAGTTTTTGCCCTTTAAAGACAGCATCCAGCGTAAACTTTCCTTTAAATATCTTTTCCTCTCAAACCACTTGCCCAATTGAGATCAAAGTTTGGTGGAATGGTCCTTGGGTGGTCCCCTTCCAAAACTGTATCCGGCATTCCCGACTTCCAACCGACATGGCTGCTGTTACTAAAAATAGAAAAAAAAGGGGGGTGACTTTTAAAAATCTTCTTATATGAAACTACAAGTCCAGTTGGAACCAAAGTTTGCAGTAATAGTTCTTAAGAGGTTCTGTTTCAGAAATATGTCCAATGACCCGGACTGTTAACCAAGATGGCCGCCACAGCCGAACTTAGTTTAACATAGGGCCCTATGGGAAAATTCATTGAAAAATCTTCTTGTCTGAAACCACTTGACATATTGGAGCAGGACTTGGCAGCATTGGTCCTTAGGAGGTCCTTTTTCAGAAATGTGTCTGATTTCGTGGACTGTGAACCAAGATGGCCGCCACAGCCGAACTTAGTTTAACATAGGACCCTATGGGAAATTCACTTAAAAATCTTCTCGTCTGAAACCACTAAGCCAATTAGAATTAGACTTGGAAGCAATGGTCCTTAGATGGTCCTCTTTCAGAATTTTGTGCGATGACCCAGACTGTCAACCAAGATGGCCGCCACACCCGAGCTTAGTTTAACATAGGGCCCTATGGGAAAATTCATTGAAAAATCTTCTTGTCTGAAACCACTTGACATATTGGAGCAGGACTTGGCGGCATTGGTCCTTAGGAGGTCCTTTCTCAGAAATGTGTCTGATTTCGTGGACTGTGAACCAAGATGGCCACCACAGCAGAACTTAGTTTAACATAGGACCCTATGGGAAAATCACTCAAAAATCTTCTTGTCTGAAACCACTTGACCAATTGGAACCAGACTTGGCAGCAATGGTCCTTAGATGGTCCTCTTACAGAGGTGTGTCCGATGACCCGGACTGTCAACCAAGATGGCCGCCACAACCGAACTTAGTTTAACATAGGGCCCTATAGGAAAATTCATTGAAAAATCTTCTTGTCTGAAACCACTTGGCATATTGGAGCCAAACTTGGCAGCATTGGTCCTTAGGAGGTCCTTTCTCAGAAATGTGTCTGATTTCGTGGACTGTTAACCAAGATGGCCGCCACAGCCGAACTTAGTTTAACATAGGGCCCTATGGGAAAATTCATTGAAAAATCTTCTCGTCTGAAACCGCTTAGCCAGTTGGAACAAGACTTAGCAGAAATGGTCCTTAGATGGTTCTCCTTTAGAAATGTATCCGTTGACCTGGACTTAACCAAGATGACTGCCACAGCTGAAATTAGTTCAACATAGAATCCTATAGAAAATAGCCAAATTGACTGCAACACTTAAATTTTTAGGTCTGCTCAAGGTGAAAAGTTAAATCCAGGTGAGCGATACAGGCTCTTGAGAGCCTCTAGTTTATCAAATATTCTCAAAATGCCAGGTAGTTGGACTTAGTCATTCTTTTTGTATTAGCTGCATAATGGGAACACGGTTTGTCTGGTTAACTCCTCCTACACTTTTGGAGCTACAGCTTTAATATTTTGTAGGATCTTTATACACATAATGGAGGTGTCAATGACCACAGGATTTTGATTTTTTCAAATATTCTCAAAATGACACGCAGTTAAACTTAGTCATTTATTCGAACTAGCAGCATTGTTTGTAATTTCTTATGGTCAGGCAGGGGCATCATTTGTGTCTTAGAGACACAATGCATTTAAAAAAAAATCACTCCTAACAAAACGACTTTGTCCATAATAATCAAGTGAGGGCGGGGGCCATACTTCTTTTGTAGTTTTTTTTGTCGAGCCTGCGACTTTAGTCGCAGAAAGCTCGACATAGGGATAGTGATCCGGCGGCAGCGGCGGCGGCGTTAACTCACTTCTTAAAAGCTTTATATTTTAGAAGGTGGAAGACCTGGATGCTTTATACTTTGTATATAGATGCCTTATGTTACGAAGTTTCCGTCTGTCATATGTACATTGTCCTTGACCTCATTTCCATGGTTCAGTGACTACTTGAAAAAAAAATTAAGACTTTTTGTAATGTTAATTTCTCTCTTATTATGAGTAATAGGATAACAATATTTGGTATGTGCGTACCTTACAAGGTCCTCATCCCCGTTAGACAGTTTTCAATTGACCTCGACCCAATTTCAAGGATTAGTGAACAAGGTTAAGTTTTGATGGTCAAGTCCATATCTCGGATACTATAAGCAATAGGTCTAGTATATTTGGTGTATGGAAGGATTGTAAGGTGTACATGTCCAACTGGCAGGTGTCATCTAACCTTGACCTCATTTTCATGGTTCAGTGGTTATAGTTAAGTTTTTGTGTTTTGGCCTGTTTTTCGAATACTGTATGCACTAGGTCTACTATATTTGGTGTATGGAAGAATTGTAAGGTGTACATGTCCACTGGCAGGTGTCATCTAACCTTAACCTCATTTTCATGGTTCAGTGGTTATAGTTAAGTTTTTGTGTTTTGGCCTGTTTTTCGAATGCTGTATGCACTAGGTCTACTATATTTGGTGTATGGAAGGATTGTAAGGTGTACATGTCCAGCTGGCAGGTGTCATCTGACCTTGACCTCATTTTCATGGTTCAGTGGTTAATGTTAAGTTTTTGTGTTTTGGCCTGTTTTTCGAATACTGTATGCAATATGTCTGATAGCATTTACTTTCTTTAGAAATACACGACAGGCGAGACATTTTTGTGTGTCCACTCTTGTCTGTAAAATTTAATGGTTAATACACTTCTTCAATTTTATTTATAACAGCTATGAACAGCTTAAATTGTAAATTTTTAGAGTAAAAGTTTTATGTTATACAATATTTGTTTATTTGCTAGTTTGAGAGTAAATTTTGAGAGAAAAAGTAAATAACCAATGTATTTATGGACAAGAAACAAGGTTTGGTTCCATTCATTTGAATTCTCGTTTACATAACTATTTATAGTAAATGTTGATGAGTGGATAGCCAGTGCTCAGGCAGAGAGTTTAAGAGTTGAAGAGGATGAGATGTCACGAAGTTCTAGTCAACTTTCTGTTAGAAGTGACAGTACTGGAAAGGTTTGTACAGTAGGAGGATAGGTAACATTGATAACAGACATACATGTGATCATTGAAAACTGGATTATGGTGAAGTTTTAAGTTTGGAAAATTAAAAACACAATCTCCATCTTTCTTGAAAAGTAAGTCACTTTAGAAGAGAGAAATTAATCCTTAAAATGTAAGGAATATTGCATTATGGACACACCTGCAGGGGGAAATTGGTTTTATGTCCCTAATATTTTGTAAAAGGAGGTGACAACAGACTGCATTTCTCTTTCGGTTTAAAAATAAACAAGAAAACCTTTATTGGTGAACTGATAAAAAATATCTGAAACTAAGGCCAATGGTTTCCCTCATCTGTTGAAAGACATCCTTTGTAAGTGACATCATGGATTGCATTATCATGATACTGTGGTTATATATTTCATTATATACAAATTTTCATATTTTAGTGTATAACGAAATGTTATTACCTGAAAATAACAAAAGCATGAACTTCAATATCTTTTAAACAATTTTATTACTGAAGTTTTTTCTTGCTAATTTTAGATGAGCAATGAAATAGATCAAACCTATACAAAATATGATGAAGATGATGATTTTATCGATGATACGTTTGAAGTTACAAAACATGAGGATAGTTATCTTTCTCATGGCAGTAGTGACCATCCATATGCAGTGCCAAAGAAATGCCGAGCAATTTATGATTTTCAGGTTAGAGATTTTCATTGAATCAAATTTTAAATTTTACTTTAAATGAAACATGAAAATCTGAATATTGCTCCTTTGTCTGCAGAATAACTCATTTCATTTGTAATTTCTGTGAATTCCTTTGACCTTTACAGGCTGATAATGTCAGTAATAAATTATTAGATCAATATCAAGGAAAACATACAGATATGCTTTTCTGTGTTCACCTGCCTCAGTATAATAAACAATCATTATGTTATTCATTAACTATGAAGTGATGTCCACTAAAAAGTCAAGTAAAAAGCCTGATAAAGTCAGTGTCATAATATAAATTTTACACACATACACACATGCACACAGTATAAAACCTCTTAAAAGTTTGCTCCAAAAGCTTTGGCCATAGATGTTTATTAGTATACTGTGACATTGGTACATACATACATAAACAGTTACCATCAATAGCACATATGTACATTAATAATACAACTTGAAATTTGGAGAAAATGTTTTGTTTTCAAAAGTTTTGAATTATATTGAATTGAATATAAATATCGTGGTCCTCACCAGGACAAGGGTTATTCTGATGGAAGCGGGCAAAGTATGTAAAATATGTTGTAGGCCAGTAATGCTGATGAACTGGATATGGTGGAAAGTGAACAGCTACAAATCCTGAACAGTGGGGAAGGTGATGGCTGGGTCAAAGCACGGAATTACCAGGGACGTGAAGGTTACATTCCAGAAAATTATGTTGAGATGATAGAAGACAGTGAGAATATAGAATTTCATCCTGTTACACACACAGAATTTCATCCATCAACCCAGTCAGACAGTGTGGTATCTCCCACCTCATTGACTGATTCTGTTACACAGGAAGTGACATCATACTCATCAGGTGACATGGAAGTTCAGATGACAACCAATACTATGCCAGTTGATAACCCAGATTTGTCAGGTATTGACAGTTTGTCAAAAAGACTTAAAAATTTAGAAATAGAACTGCATCAATGAACCAAAATTTCATTAATTGCATGGGTCACCAAACTGGGCATAGTGGGTGAAAATGTCACTTTCCAAAAGATGAAATCTCCCTAAAGATACCCCAAAAGCACAGTTGAAGTCGCACTATCAATTCTGACTTGTTTCAGTTCTTTTAGATTTTTTTTCAAATTGTTGTATGGAAAATGAAACATTTGTTTTAAGTTCCCTACCAGCTACGTTGGAGGGAACTACAGGTTTGCACTCCTTTCGTCCGCCGTCCTTTAGTCATGCTACAGGTTTCCGGACTTTTTAGCTCACCTGGCCTATAGGCCATGTGAGCTTATTTCATCACTTTGCACATTTTGATCTTCTTCTCTGAAACTACTGGATGGATTGTAACCAAACTTTGTATGAATGATGCATGGAAGGACCTCTACAAGCAATCCACACTGGTTCCAGTTGGATGAACGACATGGCCACCAGAGGCCATCTTCGATTTTTATTGGCCAATCTTCTCTTCTGAAACTACAGTATGAAATGTTTTGAAACTTTGCAGGATTGATGACAAATATACCATCTACAAACGATCCACTTTTTGTTGTACCCTACCACAACGCGACCTAGTAATGGTCTGCATCCATCTGTCTTTCACACTTATTTGTGGATGCAACTCCTTTAAAACCGCTTATCGTATTTTGTTCAAATTTTGTAGGATTGTTAGTCACATTTTGTACTTGATCTTATTGGACTTTAATGTTTTTATGCATGTGACACTATAGGAACACTTTGAGGACGTGACTCCTTTGAGACTGCTGATCAAATTTCATTCAAATTTTGTAGAATGTACTTGATCCAATCACACTGCAATTTTGATTTGTCAAAATGTTGGGAGTTATGGGACTTTAATGTTTTTTGTGAGACACTACAGGAACAATTTGTGGATGCAAATTTTTATTTGTATTGTACTGCAATTTTTTTTATTATGTGTTGACATCCGTAGTGTGCCGCCAATTTTGTATATCTTGTGGAGCTTTAACTTTTCTTTGTGTGTAGCAATCTTTTCGTTTGCTCAGGAACTAATCGGCAGACTTTAACCTAAGTATCTCATATGGAAGTACATATGCAAATGATCCACCTTTTTTAGGTCAAATGTCAAATATCAAGGTTACTTTGGCATTTTGTGTTTATTTAAAAGCCTTGTGAATACAAAAGAACTTTTAATGGCCTAATAAAAGCCAGGTGAGCCTCTAGTTTGAGAAACCATTTAACAAACTGATCTTATTTTGGCTGTGTGAGCTTATAATGATGAGCTACAGATCAAGTTTAAGTTTCAGGCTGATTGGATAACTATTGTGTACTTCTTGCAAACACAATTTTGAGATTTTTAGTAATCACTGTGTCCATACGTCTGCATCGGATTCACATAGTCAAGGAGCATTTGATGTGTTTTCTTACAGCTCAAGCCGATAGTGGACATTGTATTGTTCAGCAATACTCTAAGAATGCTTGTTGTTTTTGTTATAACATCAACAATTCTACAAAGTTTGAAGTGAAAATAAATCATCAATATGTTATCTTATGAACAAAAAGTTGCAAAATTGGAAGTATTTTCTTTATCATTATTACCATTTAATGAAAGGGAGATAATCTGCCTTTAAATTTGACTTGCCTCCCTTTGTCCAATAACAGTTTATGCAATATCTAACGTAACAGTGAAAGGGATAATTGTAAACTAAACTAGATAAAATGGATAAAAGAATGAAAGGGATTGACACCACATGGGTTTAAAAATTTCTTAGAATTTTTATGAGGGTTTGGATGGTAATTAAAAAAATGCAGAATAATGGCCCTATAATATATATATAATAAAGAATAAAAATAGATCAAATAAAATTGGAAAGAAATGGAAAATAATAACCCCACAAGAGCTGTATAAGACATTTTGAGCTGAAAATGTTGCACTGAAACTTTCAGCTTCCTTTTCAAAAGAGGGAAAATTAATTTGAGACCCTCCCCCTTCCAATACAGTATCTATTTCATCTCATTATTTGCTTGCAATTATTTTTTAGCCTCATTCAAATAATTCAAACCACAATATGACGTGGAATAAATTGAAAACTTTAGCCTTGTATTTGTTCAATATCTTGTATATTTGAAAGAGGTTTCCAAAAATGGTTCACATAAATTTACATGAAATCTAGAGAAAGTATGAATATTTATAATTAGTGCATTTATTGACATAATTTATTCTGAAAACTTTCAGTCAAGTATATTTTCCT
Source organism: Mytilisepta virgata (assembly GCA_028015205.1). NCBI lineage: Eukaryota > Metazoa > Mollusca > Bivalvia > Mytilida > Mytilidae > Mytilisepta > Mytilisepta virgata. The sequence goes on from JAPWFG010000016.1 coordinate 4,021,797, forward strand.
TGCAGATTGCCATGTTTTACAACAAAATTGCCATTTCTTCATGTTATGGTAGAGGCGTTTGCATGCCCCTTTCGCAAGTCTTCCTAAACCAGTGAATGGATTTCTGTGAAACTTCAGAGAATCTTCAATATACATTGCTATTCAGCACTACCTTTATTTTTTTTTATCAGTTTGAAAATTTGGATTTTTGACAGACAAACATGAACTTGACCGTTTCTTCATGTTATGTTAGAGGCATATGCATGCCCCTTGCACAATTCCTCCTAAACCAGTGAAGGGATTTCTGTGAAACTTTCAGTGAATCTTTAGTATACATTGCCATTGTGCACTACCTACATTATTTTTTTTTCAGAATGATTTTTTGGTTGACTTAGACATACGTGGTAATACATTTCTTGATATTATTATAGCCATATCTCTGCTCATAGTACTTCTGGTTTGTTTTATGATGATTTATTTTATTGTAAAGAGCAAGGCTTTTCCATTTCATCATTGGGACTGAAATTAGTGCCTGTGTTCTATCAATGAGCATTACATCCAATACTACACCTTGTTTAGGAAAATATTGTAGAGGTAGAGTTACATATATATAAACACAATCAAAACATCTAGAATGATGTAAAATAAATTCTTGTATTTAACAGATGGTGTATGGGCCAGAGCTCTGTATGACTATTGTGCCATATCTGATGAGGAGCTATCATTCAGTGAGGGAACATTGATCAAAATACTACGTAAAGACGACAATGGTGTGGACGATGGCTACTGGGAAGGGGAGTTCAATGGTAGAATTGGTGTGTTCCCATCAATAGTTGTAGAGGAAATCGCCAATAATGCAGGGGTAAGAAAGTTATAGAAAAGTAAATATTTATATTAAAAGTATTGAATCAATACAACTTATGGAATGGTTAAGAAACCTTTGTTTCAATAAACTACCTGGTATTTTTCAGGCTTCATTGCAACAGCAGTTATCCCCCCCTCCTGTGACAATAACAGCAGCGACACCTGATGATGAACTTCCAACATCACCTTTGTCACCATTGTCACCATCATACAAACAAGGTGAGATAATTATCTAATATATTAATATGTTTAATTGGGTTTTATTCTTATTTATCAAAATGTTTTAGTTTCGTTTTGTTATTGTTTCAATACAAATCTAGTAGAAATATTTCTTTTATTCAGTACAATTTTTATGCCCCGCCAGGAATAGATTTACCCTTGTCTGTCGTCCGTACATACCTACGTACATCCCGATTCGGTTATGTTTTGCATTTAGCTCCATTTCTTGGAAATCTACAGTAATATATCAATGATATTTCACCACTACAGTCCTCTTGTATAGTACAACACATTTTAGCAACATTTGGGTCACTGTGACCTACATTTCATGCTGCAGTGGCTTTGGTTAAGTTTTGCGTTTAGGTTCATTTCTCAGAAACCTGTAGTAATTTATCAATGATATTTCACCACTACATTCCTCTTGTATAGTACAACACATTTTAGCAACATTTGGGTCACTGTGACCTACATTTCATGCTGCAGTGACTTTGGTTAGGTTTTGCGTTTAGGTTCATTTCTCAGAAACCTGTAGTAATTTAGCAATGATATTTCACCACTACATTCCTCTTGTATAGTACAACGCAGTTCAGCAACACTTGGGTCGCTATGATCTACATATCATGCTTCAGTGAGTTTGGTTTAATTTTACTACATTAGGGTCAATCAGAATCTTGTGGTAATATATCAATGATTTTTCACCACTACAGTCCTCTTGTATAGTGCTGCACTATCCAGCAATATTTGGGTCACATTGACTTACATTTCATGGTAGAATGACTTTACTTAAGGTTTATGTTTAGGTCCAATTCCTCAGAAACCTATGCTTATATATCATTGATGTTTCTCCTCCACATAAACTTTATTTTTCACATTCATAACTGGATATTTCTTTCCTATTTATGTCAATATTACAAAACCTATATTGTTTTTTGGGCGGGTCATCATTGTCTTATAGACACATTTTCTTGTTTATTTGTGTGGTGAGGGGTGACGGGGAAGCCTTTTTTGGAAATTATATTTTCAAATAATCAAATGAGTAGTTCATTTGGATCGGATCAGATTTATGTAATCATTTCAAATCTGTGTATAAAGGGCACCCAAGAGACTTAGTGTTGTTTATAAAGGTGTTGATTTTACAAGCTTTGTTGATGTGAACATTTCCATATTGGCCATTATAGACAATGATTTATTATTTAAAGGTGCCCTTTTAAGTAGTTTCAACTGTAAGATGAGACCTTGTTTTTGTCCCTCTGTCCTTACTAAACTGTAAGATGAGACCTTTTTTTTTGTCCCTCTGTCCCCCACTTCTTGCATCGATCTGATAACTCAAACACAAAAACTTTAAACGCTCCAAACATCCTACAGTTTCCACCCTGCCTGGTGAAATGTTGTATGTGTCAGAAAATTATTGCAGGAATGAAAGCTGTCATATCTAAGGGGAAAGGAGGCACATACAGGGTATATTTTCTATCAACCAGAATCAGTGCAATTAAAATCATCTAAACAACTTTCATTCTTACGTTTTATTTCTTTTCTTGCATCGATGTGTTCTTTGTTAAACTTAATCTGTCATTTCTTTAGTTTCAGCAAGATCACCAAAAAGTAGATCACATCAACAAAAATTCCATAATTCCCGTCACCGTCGGTCACACTCAAGCACAATAAATCCAAATTCTTTTGAATCAACAGTGTAATAGGTATCCGTTTTATACACAGACTAACATTTTCTAAACACTAGCAGCTTTTAACGACATACATGATATCATTTGCACTATATGTGATATACCCATTACTTGTTGGTATTTGGACTGTTACATGAACAGAATTATTTCCTCAAAAAGGGTTATTTAACTTCAAGAATGCTGTCAGTGTACAATATTAAATATCAAAATTTCAAGAAAATATCCAGAAAAAAAAGAAAGTCTATTCGTACGGTTTACTTTGAGAGCTCAGTAAATCATTCAGTATGTTAAAAAGTCAATTTGGAAAAAATTGAAAGATCAGAGTTTTAATAGATAAAATAAGACCCTAGGAATGTAAGTCCACCAGATTTATAATTGTTGACATCCATTTATTTCTTACTATTATCAAAAGAATAATCATTTTCCTTCTGTCCTGTAGAAATATTAAAATACCAATAACTGATGCAAAGTGGAAACACCGTATTTAAATTCCTAAGTAAAGAAAATAATATAAATAAAATATACCATGTTAGTATGTAACTGTATGTTATAGTAGTTTGAATGAAGCATGTCAATATAATTATGCATGATGTTGAATTATGTGTATGAAATATATATGAAAAAATTGTAGGAATGTAGTATATGATATATTTAGATGAAGTAAACCAGAGTATGTGTCAGTGAGACTACATCCAACTATACTACACTATAGGCTGAAACATTTAAATCATATATACATGTAGATCAACAGTTGTTATACAAGACAGAAATATAATCCATCTACAAGTATATTTTGGGTATTATTTGATAAAAATAAAAATGAAAAGAGATTTTATGCTTACGTCTGAAGCTATTGATATGTTGGCAGGTTTATATACATTGTGAGAGTTTTGAGGTGTATAATAAACCATTTGGAAAAGCCACACTGCTTCTTACTTTGCAAAACTGATGAACATGTGCATCCACAATCCGATACCAATAAGTTCTAAATTATTAGCAAAAACTGAGATCCAAATCCAGCCCAGAATTTATTTGCAAATTTATATTCTAAGTATTCCCTACTATAATTGAAGAAACATTTTAACGATTACTTTTCTCATTAATATTGCAAGAAATTAGGTCAGTCATACAAAACAATAAAGTATAATGACTCCTATTATTAAATAGAAATTTATTTAAACTTCTGGTTTGTTTGGTAATATAGCCGAAGGGCCAGAATGACCTATTACCATTACTTGGCGTCTCATCTGTAAACTTTTTCAAAGATCTTTTTCTCTAAAACATGGGCCCGTTAAAACCAAACTTGTCCTGAGTCATCCTTAGGGTATCTCGGTTACAGTTTGTTACTGGTGACCCCACCGACCAGCTGATTTGTTGGCTGTTACTAAAAATAGAACATAGGGGTAAAATATCAATAAAAGAATCCAAAAAAATCCTTAAAAGGTGGAAAAGCTTTAAAACTTTAGGAAAATGATACATCAGAATTATTGTTGATGACCCAACCGCCATAGAACATGGCTGCCACAGCTACCTGAAATGTATAGCAAATCTTGAGAACCACTTAACCAAATATGGCTTGGAGGTTCCTTGTGAGGTACTGATTGAGAATTATTATTTTTTTGGCAATCAGCCAACAAATATGGTTCCAGTGGGGGACTTAGATTTACACTAGGTTCTATGGGATATATATAGAAAAGTCTTCTTGAAAACCACTGAACGAGTTGAAACCAAATATGGCTTGAAGGTTGCTTTTGAGGTACTGACTGACTGGCAATTCATCAACCAGTATGGCTGCCAGTGAGGAACTTAGTTTTATACTGGACTCTATGTGAAATGTATAGCAAAATCTTCTTAAGAACCTGCTCAAAGAATTGAAATCAAGTATTGCCTCAACATTCCTTGTGAGGCTGACCGAGTTTTACATTGGATCCTATGGGAAATATTTTCAAGAAAAAATCTTCAGATCTGCTCAACCAGTTGAAATCAAATATGGCTTGAAGGTCACTTGTGAGGTATGACTGAAAGTTGTTACTTTTTTGTGGTTCACCTAAGAAATATGGCTGCCATTGTGGGACTTAGTTTTACAGTGGACCTTATCGGAAATATAAAGTAAAATCTTCTTTAGAACTTCTCAACCAGTTGAAATCAAATATGCCTTGAAGGTTCTTTCTGAGGTACTGACTGATAATTATATAGAAAGATCTTCTTGAAAACTGCTGAACCAGTTGAAACTTAATATGCCTTGAAGATTCCTTGTGAGGTACTTTCTGGGAATTGTTTTTTTGTTTGTTACTGGTAAACCAACCTACACAATGTATATGAACATTATTTTCTTATTACCGACTTAAGAGTTATGCATAAAAGCCAGATGACAGATTCAGGCTCCATGGAGCCTCTAGTTTAAACTTTGGAACTAAACACTACATATATTTAATGGCTTTATTTATTTGTAATTTCTGTATTCAGGAAAGTATGCCCGCAGATATATGTTCAACGCTTCAAAGAGGTTCGTCTCACTCTGATCTGCAGTGTTTTTATACACAATTTCTATGCTTTATAATACAGACTTGATAATAACCAAAAATAACATTTTCTTTGATATTAGTTTAGTTTCAGTTAACAAAGAGCTTGTGCTGTCAGCATACGTTGAATTTTTCCTGGATAATGACTTATTTCTTAATGAAATATTTTTAGAATTAGGACATTGATTTCTTATTTATTTATATATTTATGAAGTAACAGATACTGAATCAAATTTAAGGTTTGTATATTCAAAATAATATAAAAAAGTAAATTTTAAATAAAATTATGAAAGGGTGGATAATTGTTTTGAATTTTCAAAAATTACCAAAAATAATATGAATTTTGAGTATTGTTCCCTGAAAGTATGTAGGATTTTCCAGCCTGTATTTAGATTTTTTTCCTCTTTACTAAAAAAAAATTTAGAACATATATTTTCATTCCAAATTTTTTTTTTCAGTATGTGAAAAAATATATGTAGAACATCTTGTAAAAAGAACACTCATTGTAAGATGTACATAAAAAAAATACTCATTTATCCATTGGGTTATGCTGACAGTAGTTACATTGCTACAAGCAAGATATTTTATAAATCTTAAAATTTATCCTTCTTTAGCACAAAAAATGAATGTGAGAATTAGAACAAATGCTACATTAAAGTGCATAGGAATGCAATACATGTATATTCACAGTAACCACAAATGCTTTACTAACAATTTCTAACAATGCATATAACCATTTTGGCAAGGGACATTGTCATTCTAGTTTTAGTTTTAAAGTAAAAAAATGTAATCCATCTACCAATATCAAGTTGGGGTAAAAAGGTTTTATGTGTGAAGTTTTGATAAATTTAGAATTTTTTTTCATATATATTGCATTTTAAAAGGATATTACTAATTTGGAATTTTTTTTGGACGAAACATTTTTTTTGGTGCATTTGGCCAAATTTGTCAAATCTTGCAAATTTGATCTAGATCATACGTGTCATCTGACCCCCACAAATCGTATTTTACACGATTTCAGTACTATGTCACGACTACACGATCGTGAAGCTAAAATTTGGGCTAAAACACGATTTCGTAAAAATCTGCACGAATTCTGATGATTGTACACGATTTCCAGTACTCAAAGGGAATTAACTCTATTTTATGTTTTTGACCAATCAAAAACGTCTTTATCATTCTTTGCGAGCGTAATCAATGGCCGTATGTAAACAGAAATGAAAACATCCGCTTGGTTAGAAATGTGTGTACTTTCATTATTTTTAATTATTTGATGATCAAAAGCGGCATTAAATAAGTGCAAAGGACAGTAGCTTGGGTGATACACAGCTGATCAATTACCGCATTGTGTACAAAGGAACAATTAGCTTGGAAGAAATTTTGAGTAATTTCAAAAGTTCGATCATTTATTTTTAATCACCGATGATCAAAAGCGGCTTATAAACAGTTACAATAGACTAAGGCTTGGGTATAATAGTGAGTTGTTTATTTTGGCTTGGATACTTGTTCAATAAATATCACGACCATGGAAGGCAAGTCATCATTGTTCGCTATAACTCGTTCACGACACTATGGTTCACAGTCCACCAAAGAAAAAACGAGCACCCTACTCGAGCTGAATGGGAGACAGATGAGAAATACCAGAGCAACTCCTACAACAATGACCATCCCAGCAACAACTAAAGACATTTGATGTATTGTAATTCTGGTGCTAATTCATAGACTCATAGTGCCTCATAAATTCATAGACTCACAGTGCCTTATTTATGTGATATATCTTACTGTCATGATGTTGTTTTTATTAATTTCAATATTAAATGTTATAACTTGTATTTTTATTTATTTCTATAAAATAAGAAGGCTTTACTACATAACAAGGGATTGGGAGCTGTCAAAACACAATAACAACTTATTCAAGATGTATAATATAAGAACACTTTATAATATGGAACAATTGTATATTTTTAACCATGATGAACAGATTTTGTGGCAAAACACACAAAAAAACGCCGCAAAAAAAAATAATAACATGAAAAAATCCTCCACGCTGAAAAACCCCCATGGAGATTTCTGAAAGATGACAGGTATGATCTAGATGTGCATTGATACATTTTTCCTTGAGTGCAATTTTAATTTCCAAAATCAGATACCTCCTTCATATGAATACGTTAATTACTAAGAGGAATGGGAAGGTCATTTTTATACGACCGCAAAATTTTTGCGGTCGTATATTGGTATGACGTCGTCGTCGTCGTCGTCTGCGTCGTCGTCCGTCGTCTGCGTCGTCCGAAGACATTTGGTTTTGGCACTATAACTTTAGTATAAGTTAATAGAAATCTATGAAATTTAAACACAAGGTTTATGACCACAAAAGGAAGGTTGGGATTGATTTTGGGAGTTTTGGTCCCAACAGTTTAAGAATCAGGGGCCAAAAAAGGGCCCAATAAGCATTTTTCTTGGTTTTCGCACAATAACTCTAGTATAAGTAAATAGAACTCTATGAAATTTTAACACAAGGTTTATGACCACAAAAGGAAGGTTGGGATTGTTTTTGGGAGTTTTGGTCCCAACAGTTTAGGAAGTAGGGGCTAAAAAAGGGCCAAATAAGCATTTTTCTTGGTTTTTGCACAATAACTTTAGTATAAGTAAATAGAAATCTATGAAATTTAAACACAAGGTTTATGACCACAAAAGGAAGGTTGGGATTGATTTTTGGAGTTTTGGTCCCAACAGTTTAGGAATTAGGGGCCAAAAGGGTCCAAAATTAAACTTTGTTTGATTTCATCGAAAATTGAACTATTGGGGTTCTTTGATATGCCGAATCTAACCGTGCCTTTAGATTCTTAATTTTTGGTCCCGTTTTCAAATTGGTCTACATTAAGGTCCAAAGGGTCCAAAATTAAACTTAGTTTGATTTTAACAAAAATTGAATTCTTGGGGTTCTTTCATATGCTGAATCTAAACATGTACTTAGTTTTTTTATTATGGGCCCAGTTTTCAAGTTGGTCCAAATCGGGGTCCAAAATTAAACTTTGTTTGATTTCATCGAAAATTGAAGTATTGGGGTTCTTTGATATGCCGAATCTAACTGTGCATTTAGATTCTTAATTTTTGGTCCCGTTTTCAAATTGGTCTACATTAAGGTCCAAAGGGTCCAAAATTAAACTTAGTTTGATTTTAACAAAAATTGAATTCTTGGGGTTCTTTGATATGCTGAATCTAAACATGTACTTAGTTTTTTTATTATGGGCCCAGTTTTCAAGTTGGTCCAAATCGGGGTCCAAAATTAAACCTTGTTTGATTTCATCGAAAATTGACTTATTGGGGTTCTTTGATATGCCGAATCTAACCGTGCATTTAGATTCTTAATTTTTGGTCCCGTTTTCAAATTGGTCTAAATTAAGGTCCAAAGTGTCCAAAATTAAACTTAGTTTGATTTTAACAAAAATTGAATTCTTGGGGTTCTTTGATATGCTGAATCTAAACATGTACTTAGTTTTTTTTGTTATGGGCCCAGTTTTCAAGTTGGTCCAAATCGGGGTCCAAAATTAAAGCTAAAAAAGGGGTAAATTTTTTTTTTTTGGGGGGGGGGGGGGAATTCTCCACAGCATATTGTATTGCACAAGAAGCAAAAAATTGAATATAAATTCAAATCATATGACCAATTCTAAGTTCTTTATTTCAGTTATTCTGTGTCAGAAACCTATTATGTGTCAAATATTTGAAGAAATTTTCAATTGCACAGTATTGTGCAATAGCAAGAAATTGATATGTGTGCTCTGCTATCAAAACCTTATTATTAACAAATTCCATGACTATGATGTCATTTTCTATTTTAATATGTTATGGTGTATTTAAATGGGCTGTTATGGTTGCAAAGTATAAAGAAATGGGGGGGGGGGGGGGTTGAAAACAAAATTTAGAGGGGGGGGGGGGGGGGGGTAAATGAGAAATTGGGGAGGGGGTAATTTTTTTCTCATTTCATATTTCATAAATTAAAAAGAAAATTTCAAATTTTTTTAGCAAAAAAAGGGGGGGTTACATTAAATTTTATTGTTTTTTGTTTTTTTTTGGGAGGGGGGGGGTCAATGTGCAACTTCATAGTGTATTGCACAAAAGCTAAAAAAAGGGGTAAATTATTATTTTTTTTTTGGGGGGGGAATTCTCCACAGCATATTGTATTGCACAAGAAGCAAAAAATTGAATATAAATTCAACTCATATGACCAATTCTAAGTTCTTTGATTTCAGTTATTCTGTGTCAGAAACCTATTATGTGTCAAATATTTGAAGAAATTTTCAATTGCACAGTATTGCGCAATAGCAAGAAATTGATATGTGTGCCCAATTTTAAATTTTAAATTGGTTATTTCTGATTTACATATAAAAACAAATAATACTGATATGGTTTGAATAGGTAAATTAAAAAATTTTAAGTTCTTAGACAACATTCATTCTGTGTCAGAAACCTATGCTGTGTCAAATATTTATTCACAATCCAAATTCAGTATTGTATCAAGCTTGAATGTTGTGTTCATAATTGCCCCAACTATTCAGGGTTCGACATCTGCGGTCGTATCTAGCTGCGCCCAGCGGAGCATTTTATAATGTTTAAAATAAAAAAGAAGTATCTAAATATAACAAACAAGAGAATTTAGACTGTTTGTCTGTTATGTTAAAAACAATTAAATGATTAATTGCCTTTTTTTTTTAATTTGAACAATCTGAAAATGAAAAAAACTGTTTTGGAATTCAGATAGCTGTGGATTGATTTATTTCTTTGGTTTTCAATTTTCATGTTTTGTGAACATTTATTATTTTGGCCTTAATTAATTTTGCTTTAAAATTTGGTTATGTTTTTTTGTCATTTGCTAAAAATTAGAATTTCAACTGCATTGATAAAAACCAATGATATTAGGATTTGATAAATAAATTAATTTGCAGTAAAAACAAAAGAGCACAAATTTCTTTCTGCTTAAATAACTCATCGCATGGCAACTTCAAGCTTTTTTAAAGTTGTAAGATAGATATAACTTAGTACCTAAACCTTTTACTTGAAAATAGTGTATTTGAAGATGAAGAAATGTATGTTTATTTATATAATACTCTAGAAAAAAAATATTAAATTATGAATATTGAATTAAACCTTGTGCATTCTGAATTATATTGCATGTGTATTTTTTCATTATTTTACTACAAACGGGACCTGTTCAGAAATATTATGTAAAATTATATATTTAATATTAAAAATGAGGAAATAATTTTTGATTTGATTTGTCTGTTTTCTAGGTGACACAGTAGATGATGTAGTTAATCAAGACCATGACCATGTAAGTTGGTCCTTATATTAGATCAAATTTTTTGTATTTTAGATTATTGGTGTAACTAAATATCAGCCAGTTAAAGAGTTTTAACAAACACGGCTTTGATGATAATTTCAGTACAGAGTTTTTTTATTTCATAAGAAATGCCATATATAAAAATTCACACAAGTTCTCATGAATATTGAAATTTTATTAAGCTGTAAAAAGTGGTTGTGTGTTTAGTTGATAAGATCGATAGATTGTCTGAGTAAGGTTATTTGGTATCATGAGAGTTAAAGAATATTTGTATTTTAATGCAAACAACAGAGCAACGAAACAATTTAGGTAGTAGTAAGCCATTGATGTTGTCATAGAATAGGATTTTAATTTTATACATGTACCTGGTATATCTAAAGCACATTAATTTTGAAAATGTTACGTTTAAATAAAGAAAGATTTGGTTTTATTCTTTGGCATCTTCAGTATTAGATATTAGCAATATTATCTTTTATATGCCTGTCTATTTTTTTAGGGTTAGGTTGCTAAGCAACCAAAACCCTTATGCCGTCGGTCGTTTGGTTAGACAATGAAGGAAACTTTGGAAATCTGGTGTTTTGTGGAAAAAGTTGGACCAGAAGTTTTTGAAACTATGTTTTTATGAGTAAATATGCAAGCTTATCTAGGATTGAAGCTTAAGCAAGGCTAGTTAAGCAGCTTTTTATCTCGATTTTGAGATGACACATGCGCAAACAACCTCTATAGTTTTCGAATTACGACTATGTTTATATTGGAATATCATATAAGAAAATAAACATTCCGCGGTAAAATAGTCCTAATATTTGCTGGTGCAGTTGTTTTTTAATAGAAATGTAACTGAAACACACCGAGAAGTGTAATTGTCCAGTTATTTAATAAAAGATGTGTGTTTTATTGACGATTTCCTTTTTGTTTTGAAAGCCGTGTAAAGTATTCGCACCTTTTAAAGTGTACAATGCTATCGGCGTAAGGATTTTGAATTTGCACGGATATTTTGGGAAGGATTACAATCAGGTTTATTTTCAAAAGATTTCAAAGGTAAGTTCCATTTTTGTTGTGAACGTGATTGTTAACTTATACAGAACATATTTTGCACATTATTTGCTTATTATTCTTGTAATTCTGATGGTATTTTGTGTATTTGATTAACCTTTTGACCTGATCATCGTGACTTCATTTTGTCAAACCTGTTGGTCAGTGATAGAATTGCATACAGGTTATTTGAAATGCCGACAACTTGCACATTAAGATTGAAAAACACTGTGTTTATCATTAATTTAGAAAACGGTATTATCGAAGGTATAATGGGTTTATTTTAATTGAAAGCTTGAATGTTTACGTTCTTTTTGTGTATTTGATTAACCTTTTGACCTGATCATCGTGACTTCATTTTGTCAAACCTGTTGGTCAGTGATAGAATTGCATACAGGTTATTTGAAATTCCGACAACTTGCACATTAAGATTGAAAAACACTGTGTTTATCATTAATTTAGAAAACTGTATTATCGAAGGTATAATGGGTTTATTTTAATTGAAAGCTTGAATGTTTACGTTCTGATCTACCTGCACATGCGCAATGTAGTGTAAATAGAAATGACCCCCTTCTACAATTGTCCAAACTTTGTCTTTTTAGCTCACCTGGCTAAAAGCCAGGGTGAGCTTTTGCCATCACTTTGCGTCCGTCGTCCGTCCGTTAACTTTTCACATTTCAATCTTCTTCTAAAAAACCACTGAACCAAACTTGGCAGCAATGTTCCTGTGAAGGTCCTTTACAGAATTTGTAATTTTGGTGCTGATCGAATATTCAACATGGCTGCCAGGCCCAATAATGTGTTTTGATTGGCTGAAATTTCAAAAATCTTCTTGTTTTTCTTGAGGATTAGTTTTTTTTCAGGCGTAGAACAAATTTACCTGCGGCACAATTTTTTTTAACTAAATTATGAGCTTTTCTCATCACTTGGCGTCCGTCGTCGTCGTTAACATTTTACATTTTAAACTTCTTCTAGAGAACCACTGAATGGAATGAAACCAAACATGGCATGACTGTTCCTTATGAGGTGCTGACCAAGTGTTGTTACTTTGTAGCTGATCCATCATCCAAGATGGGGCCTAAATTAAAATATTGTTTGTTTGCTGTCAGCCGACCGACCAAAAAAAATCGCCGCGACCCAAATAATTTTATTGCCGTTTTTGAAAACATTTTTTTTTATTCCGGAATTTTGCCGGTTGCGGTTTAGAATCGAGTGCTGATTTCCGGGTTACATGCGGTTTTGATTTCCGGTAGTACATTGAAATGTTTCGAAGGTATACAAGTTAAAGAGGTGAAGGTTATAGCAAGTGACACATAAATGCATGCATATGCAGAGATAAAAGATTACGAGGCTCCCTACCTTCATACTATTATATAAACATCCAAAATATTTTTCGAGAAAAAAAATAAAATAATTTACCTACCTACCTACCCACATAAAAAATTCTGGGTAGGAGAATGCAAACAAACAATATTTTAATTTAGGCCTGGCCGCCAGCGGGGAACTTAGTTTAACATAGGACCCTATGGGAAATGCATACAAATGACTTCTTTTAGAGAACCGTTGAATGGAATGAAACCAAACATGGCAAGAATGTTCCTTATGAGGTGCTGACCAAGTTTTGTTACTTTGTAGCTGATCCATAATCCAAGATGGCCGCCAGCGTGGGACTTAGTTTAACATAGAACCCTATGGGAAATGCATACAAATGACTTCTTTTAGTGACCCACTTAATGGAATGAAACCAAACATGGCATGAATATTCCTTATGAAGTGCTGATCAAGTGTTGTTACTTTGTAGCCGATCCATCATCCAAGATGGCCGCCAGCGGGGAACTTAGTTTAACATAGGACCCTATGGGATATGCATACAAATGACTTCTTTTAGAGAACCACTGAATGGAATGAAACTAAATCTGGCATGAATGTTCCTTATGAGGTGCTGACCAAGTGTTGTTACTTTGTAGCCGATCCATTATCCAAGATGGCCGCCAGCGGGGGACTAAGTTTAACATTGGACCCTATGGGAAATGCATACAAATGACTTCTTTTAGAGAACCACTGAATGGAATGTAACAAAACAGAGCATGAATATTCCTTATGAAGTGCTGACCAAGTGTTGTTACTTTGTAGCCGATCCATCATCCAAGATGGCCGCCAGCGGGGAACTTAGTTTAACATAGGACCCTATGGGAAATGCCTACAAATGACTTCTTTTAGAGAACCAATGAATGGAATGAAACTAAATGTGGCATGAATGAACCCTTATAAGGTGCTGACCAAGTGTTGTTACTTTGTTGCCGATCCATCATCCAAGATGTTTAGAAGTCTATCAGAAAATTGTAAAAAAAATTCTGAATGGTCACAACCTGACCACATATTCAAAAATAATAATGATAAGATGTCTTCAGTAGCTATTGTAAGACTACACTAAGATGACCTGTTTTTAATTTTAAATACTGTGTCAAATTAAACCAATCTTGGTCTCAATCATTATATAATTTTACATAATTTCCAAATTACATTAGATACAGGTGAGCGACACAAGCTCTTGAGAGCCTCTAGTTATATAACCTTAATAACTTGAAGACCTTTGATTTCTGTTTATTTTAATTCATCAAATCATTATTATGCGTTTGACTTTTTAAAAAAATTCAATTTAGAGTGATAATTCAAGAAACGTTAGCCGACTCGTGCTTTCTTTGATTGATTAGTGCATATTTATGTACAGACATGCGCAGTAAAGTTGAGTAGTAGAACCTTCAGCTCAGATACACTGTGTTGCAAAAATATACGTTTTAAAAAATCACTGTATATTTTGAAACCAAAGAAATACATATGCTGTCAATTTAAAAAAAAAATCAGTCACCTACCCACAGGAACATTATTATATAATAGACACTTTTTCCGCAGAGCTCGTTAACTTTCATAATTGATATATTTCCTTGTAAATAATACTGTTAATAAAAAGAATTCAATACCAAAACCTATTTTGCAATACATTGTACAAACAAAAAGCATTGAAATAATCATCAGCAATGTTTGTACAAATAAAAGTCAAATGCTAGCAACCTAACCCTACCAGTGCTATGCACTTTGATTTTACAATGTTGTAGTCTTTCTGTTTGTCAACATGCCATCAATAAATTTAGGATTTAGAAATTCGCCGGAATTTTTTACACTGTTGTTCAGGGTCGAGACACATTGTGAAGCTTTTTCGGCGAGTGAGCGTAGCGAACGAGCTAAAAAGCTTCATATTGTGTCGAGCGGCTTATATTTTACGATATTTGTTTGAAGAAAACTTGATGATAAATTTATCGTATTGTTAACTAGCAGTCTTAATGGAATTTCTTACTTTTCAATGGCCATCTGCCTATAACCAGATGTTTTCCTGATATATTCGGGTCAACGTTGGGTCAAACATTATGACGTTGCTGATATATTCAGGTCAGCTCATATTAGGGTCGGGTCAACTCTTTACGACGTCACAGTGCCGAAATACGGGAAATTGTGAAGGCCTCAGCAGGTCGATATAAGCATGGGGAAATACGATAATAAGTATGCATGGGGTCACTAAGTTTGTGTTGTTTTGGAAACTTATATATATGTTGTGTGTTTATAAACATAAACACAATGCAGTATACTTGTACAGTGTCACACATTTTTTGTTTTTGATGCTTGTATTTAATCTGCATATATATATATAGTCATCAATTTCATGTATATATATATAACGCCATAAAGCCTCCATCAGAACGTTGCTAATACCAACGTCGCAGTCTTGAAAAGTCCCATGATGGATGAAAACGTTAGACTTTATTTGCTCTTCTAACTGTGTTATTTATTCATAAATATATATATATATATATATATATATATATATATAATGAAGCTGTAACCAATAAAGCAATGAAATATAATTTTACCAAAAAATTTTGGGACCAGATTTTAAAGTGATATGTATTCGTTATTTAATGTTGAGGTGCAGTTTGACATGCTGTAGTTTAATATCATATTTCATTTTAAAAAACTGACATATATATATATATAATTTTATCTATACAAATAAGGAAAAACATTGACAGTACATGAAACATTAATTTTAAACTACAGACAAAATTATACAAAATTGTAAATAAAATATTGCAATAATAAGTTTCTATTTTCAGATCATCAAAAAAGTCAGGTTTACATCTGACATGGCAATACAGAGTCACTATTATCAAAGTAAATCTGATGTGTATGACGATGATGATTATTATGATTATGACTTTGATGAAGACGGCGAAGAATCTGTAGTGTGACGTCAAAATCACCTACTTCAAATTCAGCTAACCTCAGTTTGGTCAGGGACCACTAGACTAGTTTTAGCATCTTTGTTGTGATTTGTCTGCTGATGTAATCAGGGTTTTATATATAGTGCTAGTTTATATCATGACTTTAAGCACAATGATTTCAATATGACTATGTTGGTCAATTACTAATAAATACATATGCATAAGTAGAAGTCATTTGCACATGAAAACTTTAAGTATATCGGTATAGTATAGTAATTTAATGCACCTGTCATTACAAAATGTTTTTGTGAAGGTATTTGTAACGTGTATTCATAGTAAATAAATGTATATGCAGAATGTCAAAGTCTTGCATTAAATTTCAGGTTCAAACTTGGTGAGATGTTTTCAGTGGGAAAAAAACAGTTTGATTGTTTTTAAAGTAGTTCAGGGGTATAAATTGATATGACAACATAGATTTATAGAATTACTGAATTTTTTTGCAATTATTCTCATTTATAAAATGATATAAAAATGCTTGAAATTGATGGTCATTGTCCATTGTTCTTAGAATAAGTGTTATCCCAGTTTTTTGTACAAAACATTTGAGGAATAATTTTGGCTTTGAAGAATGAAGTGAAGCTAAAGTATAGAAATTTATATTTTTTTTCAGTTAATGTCTTCAACAGATAATATAATAATTTGGATAACTGATTCTGTTTTCTGAACACTTTTTGCAAAAAGAGAAATATTTTGTCTGGACACCTCAGTTCATACAATGGATTTTTCACATTTTGAAAGTCTAAACATAATTATTAGACAATCTATTTTCGGTTTATTAATCTTGTTGAGTCATCCAAGAAAACATGAAAATTGTAAAGTTGTTTATAAAGGTTATGTTTGTATACCTAATGGGGAATTTCAAATAGAAAAATTAATGCACTTGAAAATTTCAAAAAATTACTGCTTTGAATTTATCAACTCGGACCTATCCTAAAATTTGTAAAACTGTTATTTTAAATATTTTTAATGCACTTTGTGTATATTTCTTGCATCACGGGTTTGTAATACTTAATTTTATAAAATCTCATTGGAAGAGTTATCTCCCTTTTACATTGAAAATCCCATAGGCAGAATGTTTTTGTTTGTCTAGAAGACATGATTGAACCAAATCAGGTATGTTCAATTGTTTCAGTTACGACTTAACTCATTGCATCTTTCACCTAAGAGACTAGACAATTCACACTGATTAAGTATTCAAATTCTGAAAAATCCATTTTACGAACTGAGGTGTCCAGACAGTAGTGATATCTATATAAGTCTACTTTAGTGATATCTATATAAGTCTAAATATTTGCAACCTTTTAAACAAACAAAAACAAATAATTAAATTTGATTTCAAAATATTAGAATATTCCAGAACTGCTGTATATATGTCACATATATATGGCAGCTTTACAATCGTGTAATGGAAGATTCAGTATTTTTTTTCTTTACTTCAGCTGTTGAATTTGTAATAATTATACTTCATGATGTACAAAAACAAGTGACATTTCAAAGCAAAAAGTATTGAAATACCGGTAAGTAGTTGTGTTAAAATCTCAGTTAAAATTGATAAAAGTGTGATGAAATTATGTAATGAAAGCATTAAATCTATCTTTTGAATTTGAAGTATTTTCTTATGTCAGAGATCTGTTTTCTTTTTTTTCTCAAAAGCTGATAATTTTAATTGAAAAAATGATCTGCATATTTTGTCTTTCTAGTCATTTCATGTTATTGTTGGAGGAGCATAAGAGGTTAAATTGACAGAGGTTTAAGGATGCTCGCTGGTAATGTTTTTGTCTTTTTGTCAGATTTTCGGAATTATCGGGTTTTATCCATTTCTTAAACATGAAATGTTTTGCCCATGAACCCCCACTTTTTCTTCTATAATTCAATCATATATACTTTTAAATGGTATTTGACAAAATTTTATGAAATTCTTTTTATTTTTTCATACATTTTTGAGAGACTGAAGTTGTCAATGCAAAGACAATGAAAAATCCAGAGAAAACACATTTCCTGCAAATTTTCAAGGCCTTATAGCACTAAAATGAGGGGGCCTGGGTGGCCGAGTGGTTTAGGTAGTTCGTTATGAATACTAATGATCACTAGCCTGTCAACACTAAGGTTGTGACTTCGAATCTCACCTGTGGCGGGGTGTTTTCGACTCTGATCTAAATTGATAAGGAGTGAAGGTCGGTGGTTCTCTCCGGGTACTCCGGCTTCCTCCGCTAATAAAAACTGGCCGCCGTGAAATAGCCAAATGTGCTGAAAACGGCGTAAAATCCCAACCAAACAAACAAAATCTAAAATGAGCACATGAACCTATATTTTTTTCTTAGTTATTTGTTTATTATTCATATGGTCTCTCAAACTAAAACACATATTTCAAATTCTATTTATTTCCTATTAGACCAGCGATCATCCTTAAGTCTTTTGTAATTTGTTATTAATTACTATAGTAAATAAGAATTAAGGTTTTCTTTTTTTTTTTAAAATAGGACATAATGAATGCCGAGATAATTAAAACTTGATGTAAAATGTACAGGAATCTCATTAGTAAGTTTATCACAATAATAAATCAATACATTAATTTTCCAAATCTACAGTATTTCATCATCAAGAACTAAAGTAGATTTTCTTGTGATCTGTTTTGACATCTGTATAACAAATAAATATATATGTATAGTGATAAGCTTGTGTTCTTGGAAAAAAATGTAACTTAGCTGATTTAAGATGGTTGGTATTTATGATTTGAATACAAGACCTGTGAAATTGGGAGAAAAAATCAATTTGAAATGATAAAAATTAAATAAAAGAATGCCTATGTCCTATGCAAAGTTTTTTTTCAACATCAGGGGAGGTAATTATTGTACTATGTACATGTATAACAGGGTTACTGTTTATAGACAAAATCAGTTATTGGTACCATTTATAGTAAGTGGCAGACTTTACATTATTTAAGGTATGTATTGAGATGTTAGCACAAGTTTGGAAGTATAGAATCGTGTGAACAGTATTAAATAGACATTTTGTCTTAATAAGAGAAAGAAATTATTTACAGTATATCATGTAGCTGTGTTCAAAGTATATACCGGTACTATATATCTGGACAGATCTACTATATCTAACAATCATTTGTAGAAAATCATGTTGTGTTTTATGCAAATCTATTCTTAAACAAGTTTACAGTTATGCAATGTAAAGAATTTGTTGTAGTGTTATCCCTGCTGATGTTTCTGGCAATGTACAAGCTTTTGTAAATGGATGTTACCTTTATTAATGCTAATAAACCCACTAAGGGTTAGGCATATACAAACCAATACAAGACATTACAATGGCATATACACACATAACAACAAAACAGTATCAAATGAAATCATTTAAATCTGATGTTACCAAATATTTGCAGTCTGGTAATTGCAAAACAAATGTATTCCATTCAGTATACATTTTTTACAGAATTTTCAAACATATTACATGTATTTGTGTTTATATAATTTTATAACACTTACAAAATGTAATCATTTTAGATCCACGGTATAATTTAGTCTTCATAATCATGTGATCGTTTTTTAAACTCATCAAAATGTACTCATGACAAAATTTATTCAGTAAATTTTAATATGGTCTTCAGCTAAGCCTATGTAAGCACAGCACTTCTCTTTTATTTTGGGCTTTGAGCAGTGCTTCAGACATAATTTGTTGGTCACAGAAAATTTTTATTCTAACATTAAATCTTTGTTGATGTGAACTGATATTAGATTGGAAATGTCAGCAGGGATCCAGTGATATAATTGTTGTGTTATTGTTAAGTTTTTTATGATTTTGTTATATTGATAATTGATAGACACGAGTGTTGTGTATATTATTTACTTCATCTTCTATTATCTCTTTCACTGATCAGTCCCAGTTTTATACATTTGGTCATTTAAAAATTGTCAAGGTTGAGATTTTGAAATTTAAGAAAGACTGTAAAAGAATGTTAAAGAATTTTTGGAATTTTATGGGTTTCCTAATTTACTGAAAATTGAATCATTCTTAGATGAAAAGGTGAGACTTATCATACATGTTAATCTTAAGGTGAGACTTATCATACATGTAAATCTTATGGGTATGATGCTTATAAATGAATTAAAATCTGTTCATACTAAGTAAATTTAAGTAAATTAACAGAACAATCTCAAAGAAAGGGAGCTAATAAATAAATTTGTGTGATTCTGTCATTCAAAAGCCACATATATTATATCTAGTGATGCTAAGTGTAATATCCTTCATAGAGTGTAAACTGAAACTGTGTATAGAAGGTAATCCAATCAGAAACAGAATAACAATATTTTGTGAGCTTCCTGCCCTTTTCTCATCATCCCTGTCCGTGAAACAAAATGGCTGTCATGAGCATTTACATGTTCTGATTGGTTGAAATTTAAAACTTCTTCTCCTCTGAAACCGTAAAGCCAAATGAACTGATTTTTGGTATGGAGCATCTATGGAAGGTCTTTTACAAATTTTTTATAAATCATCTTGGTCCATGAAACAAAATGGCCACCATGAGCATTTACATGTTCTGATTGGTCGAAATTTAAAACTTCTTCTTCTCTGAAACCGTAAAGCCAAATGAACTGATTTTTGGTATGGAGCATCTATGGAAGGTCCTTTACAAAGTTTTCATAACTCATCCTGGTCTGTGAAACAAAGTGGCCACCATGTGCATTTACATGTTATGATTGGTTGAAATTTAAAACTTCTTCTCCTGAAACCGTAAAGCCAAATGAACTGATTTTTTATATGGAACATCTATGGAAGGTCCTTTACAAAATTTGCATAAATCATCTCGGTCCGTGAAACAAAATGGCTGTCATGAGCATTTACATGTTCTGATTGGTTGAAGTTTAAAACTTCTCCTGTGAAACCTTAAAGCCAAATGAAATGATTTTTTGTAAGTAGCATCTATGGAAGCTCTTTTATAAAGTTTGCATAAATCATCCCGGTCCGTGAAACAAAATGGCCGCCATGAGCATTTACATGTTCTGATTGGTCGAAATTTAAATCTACTTCTCTGAAACCGTAAAGCCAAATGAACAGACGTTTGGTATGGAACATCTATGGAAGGTCCTTTACAAAATTTGCATAAATCTTTCTAGTCCGTGAAACAAAATGGCTGCGAGAAACCTTTATATGTTCTGATTGGTCGAAATTTTAAACTTCTCCTCTGAAACCTTTTGGCCAATGAACTTATACTTGATATGAAGCATTTATAGAAGATCATTTACAAAGTTTCCAGAAATCAATCTAGTCTGTCAAATCAAATCAAGTTTGTGACTGCCAGGTGAGCGATACAGGCTCAGCCCACTGACCCTCTTTTTTGGGTACAGTTGTTTATGGAATACAAATTAAACTTGAAAAAAAAAAAACTTTATTCTGCCATGATTTTGTGAAAATCTACTTTAATTTGCACTATACTGCGTTCTTAGGCATTTCATATTTTATTAAGATCTGTTAAATATTAGGCATTAAATTATCTAATTATTACCCTTAGAATCTCTAACATTATAAACTAAAATCCATATTCTTGCATATTAATTATATCATATTTATATCAAGGATTGATGTATTTAATTTCGTTTGTTTTGTTACGTTTTTTTGTAACCTTTTTAGAGTATTAAATATATCGCTACAAGCGCTGAACTGAATATTTAATTGTCAAGTAAAAACTAAATATGCTACATGTGTTATTAGAGAAATGTTGAAAAATTTTTATCATATTAAAGAAATTTTTTAACTTGATAACTGGACCTGAAAATTAAGAGCAATTATGGGATATTTTTAGAAGCATGTAAATATCCTACAAGTATTTAATTTTAAATTAAAATAATTCTCTTTATTAAGTATAGGGAAAAGTATGTTTATTTTTTTGTTTTGTTTACTAAATTCATCAGATCAGTGTTTTCCAACACATCTCTGTAAAGATTTTTCATTCCCAATTTATTTTCATATAGGTATTTTACAAAAGTAAACCTAATGATTGTTAATAGAAATGAAGGGATATGGTGGATTCTTGAAATATTCTTACATGCAAATGATAAAAGTCAGTTAAAGGAGTATTATAGCTGTTCTTATAAAATGATATTTTTACTTGTTCTGTTTGGGGAAGTTAAATATATTAAAAATGAAATATGTCAAGGGTAAACTGTTCCAATTGTTTATTCTATCAAAGTTGATTTTGCATTGAGAAAAAAAATCCTGGATTATCTCCCTGTATTAAGTAAAATGTAAAATGGAAGTAGCTCTTGCATAGGAATGCACTCATTTTCACAGTTGGTAGGGGAGGTAATCCTGCCAAAGTTCCATTCCAGGACTTTTATGTGATTGTAAAATGTTATTTAATCAAATTTATTTATAATATGCAGGTACATTATATATTGATGAAATCAAAACAATTGAAATTTATTAGTAATTACCACTTAAAGCTAGATGTGAAAAGTTAATTGTTTTGGAAACTGAATAATATAAATGGGAAGTAGAAAAATATTTGATGCAAATGTTATTGTTTATTGTCAATTCCTGTTTGTTTGTTCGGTCCAACTGGACACAGGTTCATACACTGGTTTTAATTGTATGCATAAATTTTATATCTATGTTTGTATCACCATTTAAAAACTTTAAATTCACCATTGGGGCATTTATAGCATATTTTAAGATATTTGTACAAGACAGCATTGCCATTTGCCAAAATGATTTATTTTAACTTAACTGTTGAATAACGTAAGATATTGATCAAAAATATAAATAACAAATAAACAAATATAACAACAGTTATACCATATTATACTTATTAAAAAATAAATATGATATTTATGAAAAAAACTTCAGAGATAAATATTTAATTTTTATTGCTGATTTCAAGCTTAAGTTGCTTTGTTTTATTTGTAAATTGTAAATGAATTTGGTTGGTCATGACAGTTTCTTTCTGACTGTTAATATATTCTGACAAAACCAATTCATTGTTACAGACCGGTAAAGTCTAAGTAATGATCATAAATTGTTAATGTGTTGTTTTTAGACAACTTTGTTTATTAAATGTCACTGAAATGTAGTGTTGAATGTATCTGCCTTTTTTATTGACAGTAAAATGAAATATGCAGTGTGAGACAACATCTCATCATATGGATTGGTTAGATTCCATGTACCTTTCAATATAGTTGGCTATATCATGTCAGCCAGTTTTTATTGTTTTGGGAACCATCGATTTTCATCAGGAACTAGAGGCTCAAGTGAGCCTGAATCGCTCATATGGAAAATGAAGCAGATGTGTCACCATAGCTGCAATCTGCCTGATTGTTATTCCTATAAAACTTGAAAATAATTGGAATTATACCTTTAGAGAAGAATTTGAAAATTTTACCAATCAGAATCAAGAATTGCCTCTGGCAGCCATGTCTTTCATCCGTTCCAAAGGAAACGAGTTTTTTTATAAAGGACCCTTCCATACATTATTCCTGCTTAGTTATTACTGGCCCCAAATTTCAGGGATGATGAAATTGTGATTTCACATAGGAATCTATGCAAATTTATGTGCCAACGTAGCTGCCATGTATGCCACTTGATCAACACTAAATGAGGAATCTGTAGTCTCCCAATCATCATTCCAATACAGTTTGAATAGATTTGGCTTTGTAGTTTAAGAGAAGACATCTAAAAATTTGACCAATGAAACAAGAACCGACTGGTGGCAATCTTTTTCATCCAATATGCTTCAATGCAAACCTATGTCCCACTGTAGCTGCCTTGAATGCCACCTGATAACACCAAATGAGGAATCAATGTATAGGGTCTCCCAATCATCATTCCTTTAAGTTTGAAGAAAAAATTTATTGTAGTTTTAGAGAAGAAATTTGAATACTTGACCAGTCAGAATCAAGAACTCCCTCTGGCGGCCATGTTTTTCATCCGATCAGACT
Source organism: Mytilisepta virgata (assembly GCA_028015205.1). Taxonomy (NCBI): domain Eukaryota; kingdom Metazoa; phylum Mollusca; class Bivalvia; order Mytilida; family Mytilidae; genus Mytilisepta; species Mytilisepta virgata. The sequence goes on from JAPWFG010000016.1 coordinate 4,045,710, forward strand.
GACGTGAGGGTTTAATAAACAGCTTTCCATACATTATTCCTGCAAAGTTTGTTTCAAATTGGCCTTGCAGTTTCAGAGGATAATGAAATTGTGATTTCCCATAAGATTCATTGCAAACCATTGTGCCAAAGTAGCTGCCAAGTATGGCACCCAATCTTTGTAGAGGGTCTCCCAATCATCAGTCATTTAACGTTTTAAAAGATTTGGCTTTGTAGTTTAAGAGAGGAAATATGAAAATTTGACCAATCTGAATCAATTGTTTTTTATCCAGTCGGAATGAAATGAAGATCTTTTATATACTACATTGCATTCATTCCTGCAAGGTTTGGTTCAAATTGGCCCAGCAGATAAACATGGGCCAGGTGAGATCAAAAGTAATGATCCTAGTCACTTAATTAGACCCCATCAAGAGTTGGATGCACTCACCATTGCCAACCAGTTCTCATCAAATACCAATTCTGAAAACATGGACATTCCAGGATTAACTTTTAATTTTGAAATCCAACAAAATCTTCAGAACATGGGCCAGGTGAGCTCAAAAGTAATGATCCTAGTCACTTAATTAGACCCCATCAAGAGTTGGATGCACTCACCATTGCCAACCAGTTCTCATCAAATACCAATTCTGAAAACATGGACATTCCAGGATTAACTTTTAATTTTGAAATCCAACAAAATCTTCAGAACATGTAAAACCAAATAGTCCTAAACAACAGAACAGCAACAAGATTGCTACATGTAGCCATATGTCCACCACTGCAACAGATAAAACATTAAAGATAAAATTTATCCTCACCAATATGAAAATGCATGACACTTGAAATGTGAAAGTGTTAAATTGCAAAACAAAACTGACACAAGATGTACGAAATGGGCAATGTAAAGGAATTCTAAAAACAGATTGGGAAAAAACTGCAATAGAAATGTTTGAAAGTCCATGACAATGGAAAATATACATGTAGAGTATATAGTTTTCTTTTTGGAAAGTTGCAGTTTGGGTATTGAAACTGACACCAATACATGTATGATTTAAATATACTTGCAATGGCCTAAAGCGCTGCAAGTAGGACTCCTTTGTGTTCATAATAGAAAGCACTTATTTGTTTTAAATTAAAAGGAAATGGAGGATAAATCTGAAAACAGTCAAATTCAACTAGAGGCTCTCAAGAGCCTGTATCGCTCACCTGGATTTAACTTTTCACCTTGAGCAGACCTAAAAATTTAAGTGTTGCAGTCAATTTGGCTGTTTTTCTATAGGATTCTAAGTCAAACTAATTTCAGCTGTGGCAGTCATCTTGGTTTAGTCCAGGTCAACGGATATATTTCTAAAAGAGAACCATCTAAGGACCATTTCTGCTAAGTCTTGTTCCAACTGGCTAAGCGGTTTCAGACAAGAAGATTTTTAAATGAATTTTCCTATATTTAACAAAGTTCGGTGTGGCAGCCATCTTGGTTGACAATCCGGGTGATCAGACATATTTCTGAAAGAGGACCTCCTAAGGACCAATGCTGCCAAGTCTGGCTCCAATATGTCAAGTAGTTTCAGACAAGAAGATTTTTCAATGAATTTTTCCATAGGGCCCTGTGTTAAACTAAGTTTGGGTGTGGCGGCCATCTTGGTTGACAGTCTGGGTCATCGCACAAAATTCTGAAAGAGGACCATCTAAGGACCATTGCTTCCAAGTCTAATTCTTATTGGCTTAGTGGTTTCAGACGAGAAGATTTTTGAGTGAATTTTCCATAGGGTCCTATGTTAAACTAAGTTCTGCTGTGGCGGCCATCTTGGTTCACAGTCCAAGAAATCAGACACATTTCTGAAAAAGGACCTCCTAAGGACCAATGCCGCCAAGTCTGGCTCCAATATGTCAAGTGGTTTCAGACAAGAACATTTTTCAATGAATTTTCCTATTGGGCCCTATGTTAAACTAAGTTCGGTTGTGGCAGCCATCTTGGTTGACAGTCTGGGTCATCAGACACACCTCTGTAAGAGGACCATGTAAGGACCATTGCTGCCAAGTCTGGTTCCAATTGGTCAAGTGGTTTAAGACAAGAAGATTTTCAATGAATTTTCCCATAGGGCCCCATGTTAAACTAAGTTCGGCTGTGGCGGCCATCTTGGTTAACAGTCTGGGTCATTGGACATATTTCTGAAAGAGAACCTCCTAAGAACTATTACTGCCAACTTTGGTTCCAACTGGACTTTTAGTTTCATATCAGAAGATTTTTGAAAGTCACCCCCCCTTTTTTTTTCTATTTTTAGTAACAGCAGCCATCTCGGTTGGAAGTCGGGGATGCCAGACATAATTTTGGAAGGGGGTCACCCAAGGACCATTCCACCAAAGTTTGGTCTCAATTGGCCCAGTGGTTTGAGAGGAAAAGATCTTTAAAGGAAAGTTTACGCTGGATGCCGTCTTTAAAGGGCAAAAACTCCTATAAGGGGTCAATGAATGATTTTGGTCATGTTGACTTATTTGTAGATCTTACTTTGTTGAACATTTTTGCTGTTTACAATTTGTCTTTATCTATAATAATATTCAAGATAATAACCTAAAACTGCAAAATTTCCTAAAAATTAACAATTCAGGGGCAATAACCCAACAAAGGGTTGACCGATTCGTCTGAAAATTTCATGACAGGTAGATCTTGACCTGATGAACATTTTTACCCCATGTCAGTTTTGCCCTAATTGCTTTAGTTTTTGAGATATAAGACAAAAACTGCAGTTTACCCCTATGTTCTATTTTTAGCCATGTCGGCCATGTTGGTTGGCAGGCGGGGTCATCGGACACATTTTTTAAACTAGATACCCTAATGATGCTTGTGGCCAAGTTTGGTTCAATTTGGCCCAGTAGTTTCAGAGGAGAAGATTTTTGTAAAAGTTAACGGACGACGACGGACGACGGACGACGGACGACGGACGACGACGGACGACGACGGACGACGGACGCCAAGTGATGAGAAAAGCTCACTTGACCCTTCGGGTCAGGTGAGCTAAAAAAGTTTAAATCCAATTCCAATTGAAAACATAAATTGACTGGCACTTAATAGTGTAAATATCACACTTCAATTGCAATTAGAATCTGCCAAGATGCTTCAGAGAAATTGAGGCAAGAAAGTATGAATATGGTACTATGTGATAATAAAAAACAACAAACTCCTACATCTCTTGTAAAAATCAATAAATCTGAATTTATATGAAGTTATATAATCAACTTCATATAGTAAGCAACAATCCTGCAAAATACAACCAAAATCTGATGAGCAGCTGCATCAACAAGGTATGCATATGATATCTGAATCAAAATGGCAGTATAGTGGTGATCATCTTCAAAAAATAGGTAATGATTCTGCTCAGTGTTGTCTTACCTAGGAAGCAATACACTCTTAATAAATGCCCAATAACAACAAAAAATTATTGTAAGAATGATTTATTTTCACAAAAAATATTGCACTTTTAAATTTACACTACAATAAAAAAGTAAAAATGTACCAAAAAACTACAGATCATGAACTACTTAAAAAATGAAACATGATTTAAGATCAAACAATAAATGAGTAATTTTAAGCCTAGGTTTACTATAAAACAGATTTTACACAGGGCTACATATACACTGCATCTGAGCATGTATTAAATAAGCAGAATATGACAGTATATATCTCAACACACAAGGAATAATAGAAAAGCTTATTAAATTGTGCAGACTTCACCATTATTTCTCAAGTTAATGCATAAAGCAAAGGATACATACAAAAAGAAAATAACAACTGTTGTCATTGATACATGCATAAATACACTCCCAATAAACTTTTACAATACAGAAAGGAATGCAGTGGAACTTTAGTATCTCCAATATCCTTTGTATCTTGTACTATTTTTTCAATTCCTGCAGTAAAATAAGTTTTGAAATTTTAACTCTCTCTCAGTCCCTTTGACTGTCCGTCCCCTGGGTTTATGAGAACCAAAATTCTTTTTTATTTGAGAATGATGTAAAATCATTATCAATGGATCAAGTTGAAATGTGCTTATAAATGACCATGACTGACAGAAATGAACATACCAAAGAAAACTGATGATAATATATGAAATTCAATTGTAGGACAAAGCAAACCAGAAATCAATGATTACAAAGATCGCCTCGTTCCCACATTAATTTTGGTGTGTGGCTGTGTAGCTCCACGAGATGCATCCTTACAGCAAGTAATATGATTGTAGGTCGCACGGTATCCGAGAACATAACTCGGACGTAAACCTTAACCTAAGTCAATGAAGTGCAATATGTAGGTCAGAGTGACCTAATTTTGGTGGGAGGCTGTGTTACTACCCGAGATGCACCCTCACACCAACTAATATGATTGCAGGTTGCTTGGTATCAGAGAACTAAACTCAGAGGTAAAACTTAACCTAAGTCAATGAAGCACGATAAGTAGGTCAGAGTGACCTATTTTGGTGGGAGGCTGTACTAATACTCCCTGAGATGCACCCTCACACCAGGTAGTATGATTGTAGGTCCCTTGGTATCGGAGAACCGAACTCGGACGTAAAACTTAACCTTAGTCAATGAAGTGCGATATGTATGTCAGAGTGACCTTATTTTGGTGGGAGGCTGTGTTACTCCTCAAGATGCACCCTCATACCAAGTAATATGATTGTAGGTTTCTTTGTATGTTGAAACTGATTTTTGACATAAAACTTAAAAGCCAGTCAACCATGTAATATTGGTCATGTGACCTTCATCTTGTCACATGGTCAGACTCTTCAACGTGCGCCTGCACACAAAAATATCTGACCCCATGTCAACTAGTAACTGAGAACTGGCTGTGGACGTGCACATGAATGTGAACGCCAGGGGTACTCCATTAGTCCACTAAGGCAAACTAAAAACAACATAGGTAATGGTTAAATAAGATTAAGGGAATAAACTAGATAACTCCTCTTATCGTTTAAGAAAAGAACATTTATTCATCTAGTATGATATTTATATACATATATTTGGGGAGCTTCAATTATTAGTTATTTAGAAAGCAAAAAAAGAAAACTATAAAAAATGGTAAAATCTCCACTTTTCGGAAACCAGTGTAACTGCTCGAATCCATTGCATATGTTAAATTAAACATCATTACTAACATTTTACCTAACAGTAAACTTGCTCTGCATCTTAATTGGAACATTACATTACTAGGTACTCGATTCCTTATACATTAATTAGTCCAGTCAAACTAATTGCAAAAGAAAATGTTTTAGTTCTAATCTGTAGCATTAAGCCCCAGATATACACAGAAAAAAGTCCCATAAAATCTAACTTGAGGAAAACTCAAAATCAGCATTTTTAATTTCCTATGGAAATTAACATTGGAAAGGGGAGATAACTCTGCAAAAATGGGTCTTTTTTTTGTCAGGTTTTGGTTGATTTTCTTAAAATTCATGTAAAGTATGATACTTTGATGGGGTTATAACTTTGTATTTGACTATATTATATAATCTTCTGCTCATGAAATTTACAAAACCGAAGTGTTATGGGTATTTTTTTTTTTTTGCCCATTTTTCATTAAAGAAATTGCAAATTTGTGGCTTTGTGACCATTTTGAAAAAATAATGTAAAATTTTGGTATTGTTTATATCTGTAAATTATATTTGTTCAGCATCTTCCTTGTTTAAAGAAACTTTAAACTACAAAAAGAAGAATGTATGCTTAATTATTTTTATTAAATTTGAGATTCTTTACCTGGACATGTTGAAAAATTTAATAAATGGTCAACTAATGAATTACGTAATCTAGGTTGTAGCTTGATAAAAGATATGAAAACACCTTTAGAGTTGTTTGTTATACTCTAAAATCGGCTAAAATATCAAGAATCAATACATTCTGCTGAAAAGAAGTGGTAAAGTTATAATTTTGTATCAATTTTTATTGATATTTCTGCCTTTTCTGCAGAGTTATCTCCCATTTTCAATGCAAATCTCCATAGGAATTTTAAAATCGTGATTTTTAAGTCTTCCTCAAGTTAGATTTTGTTGGACTTTTTTCTGTGTATATTTGGGGTATAATGCTAAAGATTAAAACTTAAAAATCTTCTGTTGCAATTACTTTAAGGTTAGTGTCAAATTTATGCTAGATTGACTGGACTAACATCAGAGCCTGTTTTGTATAGAAAACTGAAAAAACTTGTCAAACATCTTTTATCAAGGTTTTTTAAATTTCAACTTAACTTTCAGTTGAGAAAAATCTATGTTTCCCTTTTGTAACCATTTGAATAATTATCTAGAAAAATTCTAGTTGTCAACTTGAGATTGCCATTTTCTATTTTCAACAAGTATTACAAAATAAAATATTTCCAAATAATTCTTTAAGAAGAAACAATTATAATATTTGTGATATAAAGGTTAAGTTTTTTTACACAAATTTCTATTTTTCGGTCAGGCTAAATGGAAGTATAACATAAGATTATCAAACACTCTGACATCTATACCAGAGACATATATTTTATATGTCTCTGTCTATACCAAGCATTTCTTAATAATTAGGGCATATTACTTAATATTATATACTTTTCTGAAAATATCTGAAGAAAAATAAAAAGCATAATTTTTTTTTTTTTTTTTTTGGTAGAAACAAATTATATTAGCTGTAAATCACTCTATTATGTGCATATCTGTATAAAATTAGCAATGGTCTCTGACATCCCATGACCCACATCAACAGGACAAAAAACCATTTCACTTAGTGGAATACCAGATCAAGGGTAGGATTCAGTCCCTGTCAGAAACATGCAATCCATACAATTCATGAAAGGAAAAATACAAAATATTTACAACACAGAAATGTCTGAAAAAAACACATAAAGCTAAAATGGATATCGGTAAAAATTTGTATGGAAGTTGTCTCCCTTGTAAACTACCTTTTTTCCATAGCTTCAAATAACACAGAAAACTATAATGTTATCTTTTCAATAATCCAATTGAAATAAAAGTAATATATGAATGCCTGCTTATCTCTTGCATGCATAACAATTGATAATGTTAAATATTTTCAATATCATGTTTTATTACAAAAATCCCAGAATGCAATTCGCTGTAATATTATTTCCTTTAATGTGCTTGTTTACTAGAACTTCTAGTTAATAAAATATGAGTATAGCTGCAAAATCGACTCTGGACTAATTTTTTTAATCTCTTTCATAGCCAATATTACAAGTTTTTCAACTATAATTATATGTACCTAAATGTGGTAATACACACACATCGAATGGAAACTATTTCATCAAATCATATTCTCAAAATTTTGAAATTAGCCTGCATATTGTTAAAAATTGAATTGAAGAGATAAGTTGGTGTGATATGGGCAAACCACTTTGGATTTATATTTTATTGTGTTTTTGTACAAACTTTGTCTTGAAAATAAAAATGATTTTCTTTTCTTGTTTTTCCTACAAATGATAGATGAGATGAGATTGCAGAATTGAAATATATACAATGGCCTAAAGACTGTGTATTACAATTCTTTTTTATTAATATTTTTACAACCAACACAATCTAATACTCTGTCTATTTTGTACAAAACACCATTTGTTGCTAACATATCTAACGTCAATCCACGGGATAATTTATTGATGCGTAGAGTAGTTTCATCTTTGTCAAAGGTCAAATTGATGCTCTCTGATTGGATGGATGGAACAGTATAAATAGCATCTTTAGACATGCCTATGGAAACCACTATACTTTTGATCAAGTGTCGTTCCAACAACTGTAAACAGAAATTCCGGAAATTTAAATTCAAGTAAAATTGATTCAAATAATTTGTAATTAGCTGTTTCAAGGTATTTTATTTACAACAATTTATTTGCACTTCTATATGCCATTTGGCTAGGATTAAGAAAATTTACCGTCTTGCAGTGATAAACCATTTAACTTTCAGTATATTGTTTGTACATATTCTCCTATTCTTGACATATTTAATTGGTGGGATAAAAATGGGAATTCCCGCCATTTACTTTACCTTTTATTGGAAAGATAAACTAGAGAAGTTCCGAAATGGAGTTTTCATAAACAAAATGCGTAGCAACAGCATTTTCTTGAGGTTTTTGTTGAAAATCATTGGAGAAACAGATTCTCCTTCAATTTACTCCTAAGTTATAGAATTTCTCCACCCTTGACAGTTAAATTTTAGATTTTAAAAAATGTTCAAGGGTATAGCAAAGTGGGTGTAACACACCTATGATGATCCATTAAATTTTTCTTTTCTAATATGACAACATAAAGGAGAATCACTGCATATTAGACATTAACAAACTGTTGGAATTAAATTATAAGGATTAACTAATTTTATTTTCAGTCTACTCAAAATAAACTCAATGCATGTTGTGCACATTTTAAAATTACCAGCTATGCAGGTTATTCAGTGTGCACTAAGTGACTGAAGTTATTTCTTCATAGACTGAAAAAAATTACAAAAAAAATCCTTAAATAAACTGAATATCCCTAAAACTGGTAACAGGTGTTGACTTTAATTTTTATACACTCAAAAAAATGTTTTTAATGATAATAGTAGTAAAGATAAATTTCAGGTGGTTTCATAAGCAATCATCTCAATCCAAACCAAACAAGATGTACTGTGAGCCATTGCTCATCAGTGATACTCCCGTCGCCAAAATGTCAAACAGGAGAAGTGATGTTGCCTTGGTCCAAAAACGTATCCCACGACATGGCGTACCTATAGAAGGCTTGTGACAAAATATCAAGTGGCTGTGATGAATAGTTGCAGAGAAAAGTGTGACTAAAAATTTTGTTACTGACAGACGGATGGACGCATGCATGCACAGAAACACAAGGGAAAAACAGTATACCCCATCTCCTTTGGAATGGGGGTATAATAATGCCTTCAAGAAATAACTGTCAACCTAAGGGATCTTGGAAAATTTCAATTCTTTTATCTAACAATAGTCAAAAAATTTTCCTTCCTGATCTTGGGCATTTTTTGACTGATTCCAAAAGAAAAATTGTCTGACAAAAATAAACATCTTACCATTCTGATACTCTTCTCATTTTCAAGGAAGTCAGTTTTCTGTTGTTTACTTAGATATTCAAATGCTTCATTAGATGGTGCAAACACAGTTATCTGTTCTTCACCAGTTAACACTTCAGTCATTCCAGACTTTTTCACCAAATCTTTAAAGGTACTAAAAAGAAATATAATATTAAAAGTTAACTATCTTATAAGAATCATATCTATTGTATCAACATATAATAAATATAGATTCTCCTTCAGGTACAAGTGCGTTATGGAATTTCTCCACGCAAGATAGTTAAATTTTCGATTTTCAACACGCAATCTTTTGATCTAAAATCTAAAATTTAACAGTTGAGGGTGGAGAAATTCCATAACTCACGAGTAAATTGAAGGAGAATCTGTTTCTCCTATGATTTTCAACAAAAACCTCAAGAAAAAGTCGTTGCTATGTAGTTTGTTTATATAGACGTCATTTCAGGACTTCTCTAGTTTATTGTTCCAATAACTGTAAAAAAGACGGCAGTAATTCCCAGGTAGAAATTTAATCACTGGGAAGTGGTTAAAAATCTATCCCACCGATTAAACACATCAAGAATAGGAGAAAGTTATATCACTACTTACTGGAATTCTATAGTAACATAATCTTTCACAAAAAAAATTATCTTTCATACTTCATTGACCTGGTCTATTGGAATGCTTAATGATGTCAACTTTAATGATTGGCTGAAATGGCATTGATGGAGCTGGCACCTTTGTGACAGAGTAAATGTATTGATAATCAAGTAAGTTCAATCAGAGCTGACTCAAACATATTCTTCTTTACTGATACATTGTATATGTTTGGGGAAATGGATGACAATTTACAACTGAAGTTTTTAGAATTTCAATTCTTTTGTCTATTCCCACTCATTGAAGATCATGAAGTCTTGTTTTGTTCTGTTCATTTTACTGATGGAATGTTGTACTTCTTGATATTTTAATCCACATCTGTTCTTCCTCATAATTATGTTTTTGTTGTGTTAAAAATGAAGGACAATGACATTAAAATTTTTACATAGGCATACTTCTGTATGTCATGCCAAGACAGGTTATATATTAATTCCGGTGTGTATTGTTCATATGCATTGTTTTCAACATTTTAATTTTTTTCATTATTGAAATTTAACCTGGAAATCAGGGATGTTGTATTATTATGCAGTTTTGACAACCATTAAAGACTGAAAATAATTTGAAAATTACTATTTGGAGAGGCTTGACCATCCACTGTAATTTGCCAAACTAGTAATAGATTTTTTTTTTCCCATTGGAAAATCAAGTTAAAATTATCACTGGAATGTTGTAAACAACAATGTGATTATATACCTTAATTCAGCATCAACATCTAACAGTTGAAATAAATTAAGTCCAGGAGGAACCAGTACTTTATCTATTACATGTAATACTCCATTACTACTCTCTCTGTCTGTTTTGAGAAGATGGGCATCATCTACAGTTAATCCCTGCAAAAATTGTTCAAAATGAATATGTAAGTAAAAAGGGAAATTATTATTTTTCCTTCAATGTCTCAAATTTGTTTGCTCAGTATACTAGGATTTAACTCATGTTTTAGTGATAATGACAGGACCATTTATCATGGGTGGCAGACAACAGATACTAAGTTAACAGAATGAGTTTCTAATGTTTGACAGAAAAACTGGCAAATCCTTGAAAATATGATTGAACTTTAACACCTTTCTATACTAATTGTATTTGAACATATATTGTTCTTCAGTAAAAATGATCAACCTTGACAACTCATCTACTGGTAAAATTGAAACTAAGGATAATGCCATCTACTGCAACATTTTTCTTTACTGTCCAGACTAAGCGTATAAAAAATTCTTTCAAACACAGTGAAATTGGCTGGCTATTTTTAGGTGGTACATGTGTATTACATATAAAACATGTTCATACATAAACATTTTTTTAAAGTATATTACAGGTATTAACTTACATTCATAAACACACTGATTTTCAGTTTGGTTGGTTTCAGTTCAGTTTCCAATAACTGGTTCCCTACCAGTACATCAGTAGTGATTCTACCAAGAACTGTATGGTAATCTATCATCTGATTCACAATACCTGGTTGCTCTTTGAGTGATGCCATATACTCTGATGGCAAGGCTGAAAAACAAAAATCAAAATTAAATTCTCAAAATTTTTCAGAAATTTTAGATATACAGTTTGGTGAGAATATAAGTCAATACATAGTTGGTATGTTTTCTGCTTTAAAAAAAATAAAACATTCTAATTTCTTTGTTTTGAAAATGTCATTGGCTTCATTATGTAACAATTGACGTTTGTTGAAAAAATGGACAATAAAAAATAATCACTAGCACATGAGTAGAGATGCAAACTGTTCAAAACCAATCTTTGAAGAGATTTCAGAGAGTTAACATCTATTTTCATGTGCTTGTTATCATGGTTAGCTGAAACATTGAGCCTTCCATCTTTTACTTTTCGTTTTTTTCTTTGTCGTGTTTATTTCTGGTTAATTTATCTTTAGCCTGATGGATAGCTCACTGACCTTTTCATTTGCTTGTTGAGATAATTACAAATTAGAAATTTATGAAGAATGCTATATTTCCAGTAATTCAGTTTTTTCTTTTACAAACCTGCAAAGGCATTATCATTGGGAACAAATATAGTCACATCTTTTGTTGTTTGTATTTTATCTATCAGTCCAGCATTTCTTGCAAGGTCTAAAAATGTCTTTATGTCAAGCTTCTCTGCAACATCTAACATATTTTTCACTGTAAAGAAATTTATTTAAAATCATAGATACTTTATACATATTTATATGAAAAAACACACAAATCCATACACTCAAAAATTAAACTGGTCCATTTACACATTTATATGTATGGTAGTTATAATCCATTTAAATCAATAGCTCTTAAAATAGAAAATATTACGGTATTTACAGTTTTAGCCATTATAAAACTCCAGATCCCAATTCAAAATACCCTTAAATATTTTTTAACTAGAGGTTCCATGGAGCCTGTAAAGCTCATCTGGATTTCATTTGTACATTCAAAGCAGAAGAGTCGTTTCAATATGACCATCCTGGTTGGTAAATCTAGGTCATGGATACAAACTCTTAAACAGAGAAACTGTAAGGATCATTACTACCAAGTTTGGTTGAAATTGGCTCAGTGGTTTTGGACAAGAAAATCTAAGTAAAATAGGATCCTATATTAAATTAAGTTTGATTGTGGCATCAACTTTGGATGGTGGTCCATGTAAATGGATATGATTCTGAAAGGGAACCACCTAAGGATCACTATTGTTAATTTAGTTCAAATGGCTCAGTGGTTTCATACAACAAGACTTTTAAGTGAATTTTCTCATAGGGTCCTGTGTTAAACTAAGTTTATCTGTGGCTGTGGTCACGTTCATCAGATAGGTTTGAAAAAGGACCACCAACAGACCATTGCTACTAATTTTAGTTCCACATTGCTCATTTCTGACAAGAAGTGAATTTTTTCATACGGACCTATGTTGAACTACGTTCACCTTTGGTGGCCATCTTGAATGGAAGTTTGAATCATCGGATAAAATTCTGAAAGAGGCCCACCTAAGGACCATTGCCACCAAGTTTGTTTCATTTGGCTCAGTGGTTTCAGAGATGATGATTAAAATATAAAATTGACAGACAGATGATGTATGCCAAGTGATGGCCCTAGATAACATTGACCTTTGGTCCGGGTGAGCTGAAAAATAAAAGACAGAGGTGTTTACCTCTTTATAATGTTTTCAGTAATGTTAATGATTTTTGTCAGTAATTTGGGCCCTTTGTCAGTAATCTCAAATTTCAGCATGAAAACTAGAAAAATAGAAATCAAAGCATCTTATATTGTGTTAAGTCTAGAAACAATCCAAGTATTCATTATCAATGCCGTTAAAATGCTTTTCATAACTGGAAAATCAAGCGCAATTACAAAGCATTTACATGAGGTGAATAAAAAACACACAAATTTTGGTACAAAACCGGAAAACATAATTTCTGGAAGTAAACTGTAATCCGTATTTTGAATCTAAAATCTGTATAGTAAACACCTCAGAAAATATCTTGTAATGTGGCCATTAAATTTGCTAATGTATATAAGCATTTCAAGAACAGAGAAAACTATATACAAACAGGAATTCACATTCTAAACATTTTTATGAAAACATTTTAGGGTTAGATTTTTAATTTCATGAAAGAAAAGGTAATTTTGTTGTCAAAAAAGTGTCAAAGATACACCTACCAGAATCAGGTAGCAAAACTCTATCTATTACATGTATGACACCATTGCTGGCAATGATATCCTCTGTTAAAACTTTTGCCTCGTTCACATAATTTCCATTATATTTGCACCGGAATGTCAAATGTCCACCTTGTAGAGTAGTTAATCCACATGTCATTATTGTACTGACTCCACAGTGGATACCTTTTACTATATGGTATTTTGCTATTGCTGTAAAAAAATATAACATGGTGTAAGATTTTAATTACTGGTGTAAGATTTCATTAAATGTAAATGATGCAAGATTTCAAATACAATGAAATAAAATGAACTTCCTACATACACTAATAGCAGGGGACCCTAAACATAAACTAGAGGCTCTCAAGAGCCTGTATCGCTCCCTTGGATTTACCTTGTCTTCCTTGAGCAGGACTAAAAATTTAAGTGTAGCAGCCAATTTGGCTGGTTTTCCTATAGGGTCCTATGATAAACTAAATTTGGCTGTGGTGGCCATCTTCACTGACAGTCGGGGTCATCAGACACAATTCTGAAAGAGAACAATCTACAGACCACTGCTGCCAAGGAAAGTTCAAACTGGTCATGTGGTTTCAGACAAGAAGATTTTTAAATGAATTTTCCCACAGGACTAAGTTTGGGAGTGCAGCCATTTTGGTTCTCAGTCCACATCGAACACATTTCTGAAAGAGGAACATCTAATTGGTCAAGTGGTTTCAGACAAGAAGATGAATTTTCCCATATAGTCCTACGTTGAACTAAGTTCTGCTGTGGCAGCCATCATGGTTGATAGTCGAATTCAACTGCCTCAGTGATTGCAGACAAGACATAGGGTCCTATTTTAAACTAATTTAGGCTGTGGCAGCAACTTGGTTGATAGTCAGGGTCATCAGACATAATTCTGAAAGAGGACCATCTAAGGACCATTGCTGCCAAGTCTCATTGCAATATGCTCAGTGTGGTTCCAACAGCCCCAGTGATTGTAGACAAGACATAGGGTCCTATTTTAAACTAAGTTAGGCTTTGGCAGCAACTTGGTTGATAGTCTGGGTCATCAGACACAATTCTGAAAGAGGACCATCTAAGGACCATTGCTGCCAAGTCTCACTGCAATAGGCTCAGTGTGGTTCCAACTGCCTCAGTGATTTCAGGCAAGACATAGGGTCCTACTTTATACTAAGTTAGGCTGTGGCAGCATCTTGGTTGATAGTCAGGGTCATCAGACACAATTCTGAAAGAGGACCATCTTAGGACCTATGCTGCCAACTCTGGTTCCAACTGGCCAAGTGGTTTCAGAGTAGAAGATTTTCAAATGAATTTTTCCATAGGGTCCTAATACCTATTTTAAACTAAATTCGGCTGCGGTGGTGGCAATCTTGTCTGACAGTCCATGTCATCAGACATAATTCTGAAAGAGGACCATTGATACCAAGTCTAGTTGCAATTGGCATAGTGATTTCACAAGAAGATTTTTAAATTTTCACATAAGGTCTTATGTTAAACTAATTTTGGCTGTGGCAGCCATCTTGGTTCACAGTCCCGGTCATTGGACACAATTCTGACATAAGCACTTGTTAGGACCATTGCTGCGATTTTTTGTTCCAACTGGCGTACTGGTTTCAAACAAGAAGATTTTAAAAGAACTTTCCCATTGGGTCCTGTGTTAAACTAAATTTGGCAGTCATGTGGCACATCTTGGTGCACAGTCCAGGTCATTGGACACAATTCTGAAAGAGGAACATCTAAAGACCATTGCTACCAAGTCTAGTTCTAATTGGCTCTTTGGTTTCACACAAGAAGATTTTTAAATGAATTTTCCTATAGGGTCCTATCTTTAACTAAATTCGTCTTGGATAACATTCTGAAAGAGGACTTCCTAAGGACCATTCCTGCCAAGTCTGGTTCCAATTGGCCATGAGTTTCATAGAAGAAGATTTTTGAAATTCATCCTTTTTCTATTTTAAGTAACAGCAGTCAAGTCAGTTGAAAGTCGTGGGTGCTGGACATAATTTTGGAAGGGGGCCATCCAAGGACCATTCCAACAAATTTTAATCCCAAACAGCCCAGAGGTTTCAGAGGAGAGGATCTTTAAATGAAAGTTTACGCCTGGCAACCACAGGCGATGGATGCCAAGTGATGGCAATAGCTCACATTGCCTTATAGGCTAGGTGAACTTAAAAAAAATTCTGAATTTAAAATAAGAGAAGATACAACTAGAACTGTCCTGAAAGGGACTTATACCCCCCGCAGCAACATGTTTGTTTTGAAGCCTACACAAAGTTCAAATAATCATATTTTTCAAATTACTCACCCAAACAGAAAATCCTGACAATATGAAGATCTCCATAAAGTGATCTAAAACTCCATAAAGTTTCATGAGAATCATGCAACTAATGTAGGAGGAGTTACGGACAACACATGGAACGAAGCGTTGTTAAAAATTGCCTAAGTCCAAACAACTGTATCTTTTACTTTCTCGTCCAAACAGAAATTCCTGCACATCTCCATATAGTGATCTAACACTCCATCAAGTTTCAAGAGAATCATTCAAGTAATGTAGAAGGAGTTGCGGACAACATATGACACAAAGCTTTGTTAAAAATAAAATTTTGAAGCCCTATTTAACAAAGTTATGAGGAGCTAATTGATCAATGAAATCCTTATTATGTGCATATCTAATAAAAGACTAAAATATTGGACCAGAACAGAATATGGAAAAGAGTATTGGACCAGGACATACTTTGCACACCCACATCTATGTACTAGGATCTAACAGTAAAGTTTAATTAATTAATTAATTGACTTTCATCCAATTTCAAATAAATTTTATATTAGGAGACCATGTACACATATTCTGTTTATCCTGCATCATAAAATCTTTCAAAAATAGCTGGAACACAGTGAATTTCTATATTGAAGTGTCACGTCAAAAGACTGAAAAACCGTTGCATTTCATGACGTCACAAGTAAAATTCCAAGGTATTATACTATGACATCACAGTAAAAGTGATATACAGTCAGTATATATATACAGTTAAGTTGCTCATATAGTAGAGTTGCAGGATAAATTTTGTTTGGCCTTAGTCCATTATTCATCTTATTGTATGAATAATGGACTTTAGAAGACTCAGCAGGAAAATTACCTTCAAATTATTAATTACATTTTGTGGCATTTTTGACTTATAATAAAATCTAAAAAATCTTATTAAATATTTACCTTCTGCCGCTTTTCTTTCTGTAAGTATTTTTTCTTTGATAATCTTTGGTAACTTGCTAAATGCTGCATTATCTGGGGCAAAAATGGTAAATGGTCTATCACCTTGTAACAGTTTTACAACATTAGCTTTATACAGAAGCTGGGAAAACTTGGAATACCTGTCATGTTTTAATAAAATTTCTGCTAGATCTCCTATTGAATCTAATGGCTTAATCATCTGAAAATAAAACATAATACATGTACCAAGAAATGAAATGATCCTGACAACATTCAAGATGACTGAAATTCGTTAATTGATTTAAATATCATTGTGGAAATTATCTTTTATCCATTTATTTATTTATTCTTATTTATTTATTTATTAAGTCAAATTTGTGTGAAAAAAAATTGATCTGTTGGACCCAACTCATTAAACTTGTATCCTATACCTAAATCTGAAAAATTCTGAAAAAAAATTTACTGTAATAATTCCAATTAGTAATATTCCTAACTCTTACTTTAATGTATAGGATAATGAAAAAAAATTAATTCATGTATACCTTAATTGGTGAGCAAAAACTTGTAAAAATGTTTAACCCATTTCAGAGTAAGGAAATCAAGCAACTAAATAAGTTCACCTCATTCCCCCAATAAGTTTGGTGTGTGGCTATGAAGCTACCCAAGATGCACCCTTAAAGCAAGTAATATGATTGTAGGGGGTTTGGTATTGGAGAACTGATATCGGACGTAAAATTTAACATAAGTCAATGAAGCGTGATAAGTTGGTCAGTGACCTAATTTTGGTATGAGGCTGTGTTACTCCGTGAGATGCATCCTCACACCAAGCACTATGACTGTAGGTCCCTTGGTATCGGAGAAATGAACTCAGACGTAAAACTTAACCTCAGTCAAAGAAACATGATAAGTAGGTCAGAGTGACCTAATTTTGGAGGCTGTGTTACTCCTGGAGATGCACCCTGACACCAAGTTATATGATTGTAGCTGCTTGGTATCGGTGAATTGAACTTGGACGTAAAACTTAACTGAAGTCAATACAGCGCAATAAGTGGGTCAGTGTGGCCTAATTTTGGTGTGAGGCTGTGTTACTCCCCAAGATACATTAAAAACTTATAAGCCAGTCAACCGTGTAATATGTAATAACTTAGAACTGGCTGTGGATGGTGGGGGTACTACATTAGCCCCACCCAACTTCGTTGAGGTGAACTAAAAATGTTGCATACAGTCATATTACTTTAAATTGATATCTGAATAAGGAAACTGGGCATTCAAAGATTTTTTTTAATGATCTATAAACATCAATATGTATCTACTAGTTATATTGAATACCTACCCTATCTATAACATGTATCAGACCATTTGTAGCAGGTTGGTTTGGTATAATTATCCTGGCACAATTCACTGTGGCTACCTGTCATAATAAAGAACATATATATTTTGTGATTACTTTAAGCATTTTTAAAAATCACAACACCAATATCAGAATCAACAGTGATCCCCGCATCCCTGTGGGCCTCAAGTTTAGAAAATAAAAATTCTAAAACATTTCTGAGCAACTACATGTTACAACTATAGTCGAATCTCGTTATCTCGAAGTGCAAAGGACCATGGGATTGGGTTCAAGATAGCTGTAGTTCGACTAAAAAGAGCTGGAAATTCTTGAGCTTTGGATAAGGGAGATAAACATTAAATGACTTCTATATTCCTTTCCTTGCATTCACTGATCGTTTTTACTTGTTAGCGTAATCAAATGATTTTGATTAATGATGAAATTCTTTTTGTTTCTTAATTACAATTTGTTTCAAATCACAAATTGATAATCCTTTCATGTTGAACAATATTGATCTTATAAATATTCTTTTTCGGCAAGTCACGCCTTATTAACATAATCCAAATTTTATAACGGACCGTAGTGTGAATAAATAGGATGACCACATACTGTAAGAAAACTCTGGTTTATTGATGTAAAATGTATTTTCATCACAAAATCTGATATATTGTTTAACTGTAAAAACATAATAAAACATTGTTGCGTTTGTTTGTTGTGTTCCATTCTCCTGACTTTGACTTTTCCTTGGACTTCAAATTTGTGGACTTTTCCCACTGTTGTGTGACTTCGGTATTCTCTTGCCAATATTTAAGTCTTAAAAAGATTGTTATCAAAACATAATTAACATGATATGACATTTCCGTTATCGATTTCCTACATACTGTTTGACAGGTGTAAAAATTTGGTTCACCTGTAAAGATGATTTATAAATTCAACATAACGAGTTTATATCACATTTGCACTAATTATATTTACTTTGTAAATAATCACTTTGACACAACCGATTTTCGACACATCGAATTTCGAGATAAAAGGAAGTAAAAAACATAAATTATACTGTTGGCTGGTCAGGACCAGAAAAAAAGTATGGCATAACCGAAATTTTGACTCGAGCGATTTCGGGATAAAGAGATTCAACTGTATTCTATTAAGATACAAAACCATAAAAGTGTCTGGATAAAAATCCATCTTTCTTGTCAGAATTAATGCATATGCTATAGTGGAATACATGAAGGAGGACTACTATGTGCAGATCTACTCTTCGTAATGATCTTTCTGGACCTCTTACTCTACAGAAATGATCTTTACAGTGTGTGTTTGCATGTGAGGGTGCATGTGTGTGTTTGTGTGTGTGTTTTTGTATGAATTTGCAACATGTTATTCACTAAATGTATTCTATTTTTAACATCTATAAATATACCTACTCCATATGCATATTTATTGATTCTCAAGTTTTTAGTTCCATAATATAAAGTTGGTATTTCCTGATTTTTCTGAAACTTGGTATAGTTGTATCGACCTTTGACCACATGATAATGGACCAACGAGGGTGCATGAAATGTCCATGGATGAAGTCTTTCCCTGAAAATTCAGAAATAATTCTATGACCTATATCAGAAAGGAAATGTCACACCTCTTTACAAGCAAAGGCTGAAATTGTGAAGGAAACAAAATATTTAGATAAAACAGAGAAGCTTATACAACCTATGTTTTTGGTATGAAAAGTCTCAACATAAATGCTCAATTTTTAGTTTATACGTAAATCTAAAGAAATATAAATACAGATTAACAGCTAGCTTAAATATAATTAATAAATTCTTAGGGCTATTCCAGAAAAAATGGTATGGGGGGGTTGGAAGGCATTTTTTTTCAGCACCCACTACCCATACAATTTAAATAAAATTTCCTTATGCTTCCTTAAGAATTTTTTTCCAGACCCCCGACCACCCATACAATTTTATATAAAGTGCCTTCCAACCCCCCCATACATTTTTTTCCGGAATAGCCCTTAAAGAAATTTAACTGGCTATTATACATGGTACTTAATTTCATACATAAAAATTACTGTAAATTTAATTTATTGCATCTAATTATTATTGAGAATTTTTATTGTTAACATGCTAATCTTAATTAAAGTGATAACTTTTCATGATGTAATATAATATTAGAAGCAAAATATAAAATGTGAGGATAAATTCTTGCATTATTCACCATGTCTCAAAATTGTTTAACATTAATATATCATCACATTTATTTCAGAATTCAGTAAATAATGTCAAAAATATTTACATATGAACTTATAAGATTTCTAACTAATGCTTAGTTTCAATTCAAATTTCAATACATTCAATAAAATAGTGTTTGAAGCATCAGATTGGCATTTCTCAGCCATTATGTTTTACCATTATCGGACACTCTAATCAAAATACAAACTAGAGTTATATCCCTTTGCTAGTGAGATGCATTTTACTGTACAAAGGGTTAATTGTTTATGACTAGTTTTGACTGAACTCTGGATAAATTTTCAACACAACAAGAGCTACCTGTCATAAAGTTGAGAAATAATTCTTAGAAGCCATATAGTTATTGGAGATTTTAATATGCGAGCATTATTTGAGCAAAACATTTATCCCTTGCATTATAATAATACATTTGTTTGTGGTCGTTTTTGTTTTTGTTTTTGTTTTTTCTTGTTTTAAATTTATAAAAGTTTTATTACAAATAAATGTTATATGGGAGACGGCAAGTAATCCAAATGCAAACACAGTTGCCATATCAGAAGCGAAGTACTTAAATAGAAAACAAAGCAAATAAATGGAAATGGTGAGCTATCAAAAGGGGCATAAAACGACTTAAATGTATTAAATACACAAGTCGAACAAAACCAAATATAAAATCATAAAAAAATAACAATCAAACTAAAAAGTTACCCAACGTTTCGACCAATATGGTCTTGATCAGGAACATGTAAAAAATAAAAATAAAAAGCTATTGACTCTTTGAAACCCAGAGCAAGACTTAAACCTTACTGCTTGTATAAGTGAAAGCTAAAATTTATGCAAATAATGTAACCCATGTTTAAATCTAATACAAACATACGGCAGAAAACAATTATTTTGATTATAATATTCTAAAAGCCACAAGACAAACAGTAAATTTTATAAACCAATCGCTTTCTATAAAGCTACCTGTCATCATAAGAGATATTCAAAAATGCTTCGTCTACAGGAATGAAAGCAGTGAAAGCTCCCTCGAACTTTAAACTTTCTTCTAGTTCTGTGTTTGTTAACAGTGCAGTAAACTTTAACAAAAGTAATTTGCTTCCAGCCGTTTCTACAATATTTGTAAGAGGTTTTGCTGAAAAATATATAAGTAATCATTAAATTACTAAAATAAAATAAATAATGTAAAAAAAAAATGACAGAAATTATAATATTCTGGGCTGAAAAATCTATTAAAGACAGTTCAAATAAAATTTCCTTATTTTGATATATTATTACAAATCTGTTCTAATGGACAATATTGCAAAATTGATTAATGTACTCAATGGAACAGAATACAACCAGTCCCTTCGGGGCATTTGGTTTCACTCCTGGTTTTAACAGTTTGTGTTATCCATATTTTCAGTTTTCAGGCTTTCCATGTTGTTTTTTAATTTGTATTCCAGTTTGTCTGTCCATTTGTCTGTTCAACTGCTCTGCAGATATTTTTGTCCTATTTATTTATTTATAACAATTTGCATCATTTTGCATTTATTTCAATAATAAAAATATCAATTAATTCACAGATTATTATTTTTATCTAATACAAAAGATCCACAGGTCATCAATTCATTACTTTAACTCAATTTGTTTGATAAAGGGAAGGAAATACTGTTTTTTCATGCACAAATACCCAATACAAAAATATGAAATTTTCAAAATGAAGTTAAATTCACTTTTTTTATTCAGCAATTTAGCTGTGGGTGGCATTATCATATCTTTTCACAGCCATGAAGTCATGGATCACTGCCTCTATAGATATTACAGGAATTCTTTCTCTACACTATCAGATATTACTTATAAAAAGGAAAAAAAAACACTTGCAATTTCAATGACATATCACCACCTGTCAATGTGGTTAATCAATCAAAAATGGTCTGTCTAACAAGGTTAGGCAAGTGATAAAGTTGCCATATTTTTTTTACTGATAAGGGGAGATAATTATAGAAAGTTCAAACTTTCCTTGATGTCAACCTACTTATAGGACATCCCTTTTCACCATCCTCTCTGTTGTAACCAGAACAGCAGGCATATCTGACAAATCTGAAACATTTCCAACAAAAAACTTCTATATGCATCAATAAAATTTGATATTCATACATATATAACAAATATTGTTTGGTGTTAATTTCTTGCCACATTTATGAGTCAATAAAATACATGTATTACAAGAACCTACGTACAATAATCAAACATCCATTTGATTATTATTCTTAGCTTGCAGATAGATTGACAAGAACATTAAGTGAAAAATTCTACTAAAACAGGTGCTAGGAAGTCAGCTACAATTTTTTTTTTGTCTTAAAGACCTTAATGTAACTTAAGAGAAACAAAATTGATTTTTAGTTCTTGGTTTTTTTTATGGCAAAAATATGTGTGAGCGAGCATAATTTAATTTTTTTTCTTGGGAACTTTTTTTTTCAGGTTAAGATCAAATTTATGTGTGGCACAAATTTTTTTAACAAAATTATTGCAAAATTTGGAGAAAAAAATTGCTATTTTCTACCAAATTTCAGGAGTGGGAGAACATTTTTTATTTTTAATTTCTTGAAAAATGAAGAATTTGGGGCAAATTTACAGCATTTTTGCAAATTGAAGCAGCAAAAAATTGTTTTTTCTTAAAATTTACAAAGTCTGAAAATTGCAGCAGCAATATCCAAAGAACTAAAAATCAATTTGGTGTGGCCTTAAGATAAAGCACATCAAGTAAATGTGCTGTTCCTTGGAAATCTGTCACATACATGCAAAAGTTTTTTGTCAAGAATTAATACACCCTTCTTTTATATTTTAATATTACGTGTCAACTTACACATTTTAATATTAATATATTTTGTTAACACTTCTTGAAATTTATGTCACATAAAATTTGGTTTAAATATAGCAACCCAGAAATTTCTGAATGAATCACAATTTGTACGGAATTCGAACTTACCAGTCCCAGACGCTAATAATATTTATAAACGATAGGCTCCTGTGTTCCTGGATAGCTCACCTGGATACTGTGTAATCTACTACATATTTAATTTTGTTTTTATATCAAGGGTTATAAAGGACCTTCCTGAAAAGTTTGGTTCAAATTGGCCTATTGGTTCCAGAGGAAATTATGAGTTGTGTAACAATGAATGGATGACAGACAGGCAACAAACAGTGAGCTAAAAAACATACTAAAAATCTAAGCCTACATAAGTCTTACTTAGCAGGCCCTTTTTTTACCAATTTATCCATTTATCACAGCAAAGTTAAAATTTTGGTTCATCTGAACAAGTGGTTTCATTTTAGTACAAAATTTTTCATACTCTACCATTTATATAATTAGTAAATATATTACATTAGCCATTCAAAATCCGTAACCAAAAATAACAATACCTACGTGGGTCTGTCACAGATTCTCTTTGGTCTTTTTTCTGTACATCCTTGGTAAAACCTTTCTCCTGTCCCAAAAATTTCTTTTATTTTGCAAACATTTGGTCTGAAATGGAAGACAATTGATTGACTGTTGTTTCCTACAACAACCCATTTACACTTGAGGAAAAAGATAAATCTTTCATGATATCGGTTCATGATAGGTATGTGTAAATGGGAAAGATTTATCTTTAGTCAGGCATGATCCATATCATATTAAAAAAATTTCTGCTATTAATAATTTAATTAAAAAATCACATAAAGTTGTCCTTATAATTCACTAATCAAATGCAGTTTCGAAATTAGGGGGTCCATGTGCTCATATTTTAGCTATTTTGAAAAAAACTTTTGATTTTTTAGGCATTACATTGATACAAGTTTTGATTATAAGCAGGAAATGACTTGCGATCATAACGGAAAACAGAAAATTGCCTGGTCCTGATTACTGTGGGTATGAATAAAAGGCTTGGAATAACTCTATTTTTAAAAAATCCTGATCAAACTATATATTTTGGAACAATTTTGTTTATTGCATATTTTGTGTTAAATGTCCTGTTACCAATGGAACAAAATACTATGGAATGCGTTGCCTCCGTCAAAATAATTTTTATAGCAATTATTTTTTTTCCAAATATTTCTGGAGGCACAATTTACGCCATTATTTAACCTCTGTTTCCATCCAAAGCAATATTTTATAACATATTTGATTAGCGTTTCTCATAGTTTATGTCTAATTAGTATTTGCACTCTCTTTTGAAAAAAAGTGAATCACCATATATTAGGAAGTCCAAGAAATTAATTCTGTAATTTCATTTTTATTAAATGATGTACAAAAATGTAAATGTATCTGCATGATACATGTAAGTTCTTCCTCACAATATTCATGCACCATTTGAACTAAGGGATTTTATAACTACATAAATCTATATGTCAAAGTAATGGGATCTTTATCCATTCTAAAAGGGACAAATCTCCCCATTTCAAGAAAAAACTTTCTGTCATGAAACCCATAAAATGCCACCCTTTAGAGTAGCCTAAAGCAGGTACTGCTCCAAGCACTTGATGTTCCTGGTCGTGTTTTTATGACCTAATGTAATTTTCTGCAAAAAGGAGACATCTGAATTAGCAACGCTGCGAGAAAAGGAAAAACAATTTAACAGTGTTCCGCGAAAAGATCTGGTTAAAAGTTAGCAACACGATTATCTCCCCTGTAACTGTATCATATCATACGCCCGTAAACTAAGTCCCCCACTGGTGGCCATCTTGGATGACAGATAAGCACAAAGTAACAATACTTTGTCAGTGCCTCATTAGGAACATTCATGCCATGTTTGGTTTCAATACATTCAGTGGTTCTCTAGAAGATTTTTGTATATATTTCCCATAGGGTTCTATGTTAAACTAAGTCTCCTGCAGGCGGCTATCTTGGTTGATGGATTGGCTACAAATAACAAAACTTGGTTAGCACGTCATAAGGAGCATTCATGCCATGTTTGGTTTCAAACCATTCAGCGATTCTCTGGAAGAAGATTTTTGTACGTATTACCAATAGGGTCATATGTTAAACTAATCCCCCACTGAGAGCCATGTTGGATGACGGATCGGCACCAAAGTAACAACACTTGGTCAGCACCTTGTAATCCATTCAGCAGTTCTCTAGAAGAAGTTCAAAATGTGAAATGTGAACAGACAGACAGCTAGACAGACAAAATTTTAGTTATGACTTTAGTTTTACATTTGTCTGCCAAGTTGTAAGACCATTCAAAATGATTTAGGTACTAAAATTATGAAAAATCTGGGGCCTCGGTGGCCGAGTGGTCTAGTTAGTTCGTCATGACTACTACTGATCACTAGCCTGTCAACGCTGGGGTTGTGAGTTCGAATCTCACCTGTGGCGGGGTGTGTTCGACTCTGATCTTAATTGACAAGGATTGCCAATTTTCCTACCGAAGGTTGGTGGTTCTCTCCGGGTACTCAGGCTTCCTCCACCAATAAAAACTGGCCGAAAATAAAAAATGTGCTGAAAACGGCGTTAAACCCCAACTAAATAAATAAATAAATAATGAAAAATCTGTTCCACAGACCTAGATTTACAGACAGTAATTTGTTGAGTAAGTGCCATGAAGTGGGTCATGTGGGAATACTGATGGGGAATTAATAAGATTGCCACTAATAAAGTAGGAGTTTTGATAGAGTCAGTAATTTACTCTTGCAAAAGGATACCTCTGAAGAGTTGATAATATGGTTATTTTTACTATAAAGAGTATGACAATATCCAATTTGGTTTACCAGATTTCAATTACAAATATGAATGCTTTTGGTTGTGTATATTTATTTAAATCATTCAAAGCCAATCAAACATCCCCCTCAGCAAGGGAATGTACTCCTGAGAGTAGACAGCCCCATGACTTCTTAAAACTGTATCTATATTTCTATAACCTAGTCTGCACCAAAACCTTTTTTCACACAGACCTTCAGGCAGTAGGAAATATTACACCAGAATTGTTTACAATAATCTTTTTCCAGAATTGTTGAACCTTATACTACAATTCTGGAAGTACAAGAATTGTACAAATCCCATTCTTGAATTACCAGAAATGTTGTCATCTTCCTTACATGTATATCCCCTTCAGGCTGTAATAATCTTATGTTTGGATAGTTAAAAAAAAATGGAATGAAAGAATTGTCAGACAAGCGAGGTATAATTTTTACTAGCTGGGAGCAAATTTTACTGCACTGGGTTTAGGCTAAAATTACAGACTGATACCTCAGCTACCATAGGAGAAGAAAATAAAAACAAGTTAATAGACACAAATAAATCATTTTGAATAAAAATAAAATTATATCTGACAATAATATAATAATTACAAAGTAAACCTGACTGTTAACTTCACATTTATTACAAAGTAAACCTGACTGTTGACTTCACATTTATTACAAAGTAAACCTGACTGTTGACTTCACATTTATTACAAAGTAAACCTGACTGTTGACTTCACATTTATTACAAAGTAAACCTGACTGTTTACTTAACATTTATTACCAAGTAAACCTGACTGTTGACTTAAAATTATTACAAAGTAATCCTGACTGTTGACTTAACATTTATTACAAAGTAAACCTGACTGTTGACTTAACATTTATTACAAAGTAAACCTGACTGTTGACTTAACAAAAGGAACTATAATAAAACCTGACTGTATTATACATGTAAAACACATACAGTCTGTCTTATATAACTTTGGGCTTGAAAAATAAATTACAATTACCGGTATACATTTTTGTTTCATTACTTTGTAGAGATAAATATATCTTTAAGTTCTTATAATTGACCTAAACCAAATATCAAATCAATATCACAAGTTGTTTAAAAAAAATTGAGAAGACTTTTGACTGTCTATATAAAAACAGATCGACTGATGGACAGTTGTATAGAGTGCAAACCATAAGTTCCTTAATCTGGTTTGCCAGTAAAAGACTTATAATGTAAAGGAGTATAGTGTAAGGATTGAAGAATTTTACATTTTTCTAAAATTTCAAAATTTGATCTTCATGCAGTTTTGTGTTTAATTACTGACATGGTCCTTGAAAATTTTTGTTCAATTTTTAACATAAGCCATCATACTTTCATGTGTTTGCATCATTATTAAAACTTTCAAGCCAATACAATCTCATATTTTATGAAACACACATTATGAAATAAAATTAGCACAGGAGCAAATGTATATTTTTATAATTAAAATAATATTTTCAGTTATTCAGTGAAGGACACACCAATTACAAGAACAAATTAAGATAGGAAATGAGCATTTATGACAGGGCATATGTTTCTAATTATATATCACTAAAAATAATTGGATGTTACACTCCAGGTCAGTCTGCAGTTAACAATAATATCATTAACATGATGAATGGTCATCATGAATAATTTTTTGTCCCCTTGAAAAAGGCTGTCTCAGAGACCACAAACTCGATTTTCCTTCTGTTTTCCATCATACCTATTACCAAAATAATAAGTGCACTTTTCAAAATTGAAGAGTTCCAGAGAATATGTCTATTTTGTTCATCGTTCCATTTAACATTGTAAGACCCCATTTAGAACTTGTGCAGGAAAGATCAATCACATTTGATCTTTTAAAATCCACTTCGTTTACACTGAGTGTTGGTAACTATAACATATCTATAAATGGTGATATAGTAAAAGTTTGTATGAATTTAACACTCAATACATATGCTGCAATAATGGAGAAAAAAAATTTAATCGCCTCTGTTGTGTGTTCAAATGGTCAGACTTTGTATTGATCTACATCTCCTAAATAATGCAACAACAATATTTGAGATAGTTATCACTTTTATAGGAAAGAAAAATTGAGTTATATCAGGATGAGTAACTTGGAACTCATGGCAACAATGCACCAGATTAATAGGTCAATGGAAAGACGTTGGTAATTAATATTTCCATCTGAAGTGACATACATGTAGTTTTGGCCACAAACATGCCCAGCACCATTTTCCTAATTGATTAAGTGTTTACACTTAAAGAAAGATCTATAAACCAGAGGCTCCTGGGAGCCTGTGTTGTTCACCTCGTTTACAAATAGCCCAAAAAATCTCATTTAAAGACTAACCTGTCTATTTTGCCCTTTGAAGTTGAAATGATAAATCTTTGTAGAAGACCTCAAACACATCATTCGTACTAATTAAGAAAGCTTTGGATTTGTTCAATTTGGAAACAAAAATTGCCAATGGCAATGTTTTAGCCATATCAAGAAGATTTGAGGATACTTTGTGGAGGACTTCACAACAATCATTTGTAACAAGTTAAAAATCATTTGCACTTATATTTTCAGGACAGAAGATTTTTCAAGTTTCAGTTAATCAGTAACAAGAATTGCCCATGGCAGCCATGATTTTTGCTGGATGAAATCAAAAAGAGGGATCTTGGTAGAAGATAAAAAAAATAACTTTCCTTGTTTTTCGACCAATCAAGATAAAATGAGGAACATTTGAAGAGGACTTCATTAACATCATTTGTACCAAGTTACAAATCAGTTGCACTTTTGGTTTCAGAGGAGATGATTTATAAACTTTCAACCAATCAGAAAGAAGAATTGCCCATTGTGGCCTTCTTTTTCGCAGGATTAAGTCGAAATGGCGAATCTTTATAGAAGACCTCATAAACATCATTTGTATCAACTTACAAATCATTTGCACTTGTAGTTTCAGAGGAGATGATTTTTAAAATTTCAGCCAATCAAAAAAATGAATTGTCCATGGCAGCCATGTTTTTTGCCGGATCAAGTTGAAATGAGGAATCTTTGTAGAAGACCTCACAAACATCCATTATGTCATGTTACAAATGATTTGCACTTGTAGTTTCAGAGGAGATGATTTTTCAAATTTCAGCCAATCAGAAAAAAAAATTGCCCATGGCAGCTATGTTTTTCGCCGGATCAAGACGAAATGAGGAGTCTTTGTAGAAGAACTCACAAACACCCATTGTATCAAGTTACAAATCATTTGCACTTGTAGTTTCAGAGGAGATGACATTTCAAATTTCAGCCAATCAGAAAAAAGAATTGCCCATGGCAGCCATGCTTTTTGCCAGATCAAGTTGAAATGAGGAGTCTTTGAAGAAGAACTCACAAACATCCATTGTATCAAGTTACAAATCATTTGCACTTGTAGTTTCAGAGGAGATGATTTTTCAAATTTCAGCCAATCAGAAACAAGAATTGCCCATGGCGGCCATATTTTTTGCCCGATCAATACGAAACAAGGAAAGTTTGTACAGGACCTCACAAACATCATTTAAATTAACTTATAAATCATTTGTACTTGTAGTTTCAGAGGAGATGATTTTTTAAGTTTGTGCCAATCAGAAACAAGAATTGTCCATGGTGGCCATGTTTTTCATCCAATCAAAATGAAATGATGAATTTTCATAGAGGATCTTTAGTTCATCATTCCTGCAAAGTTTGGTGCCAATTGGCCAAGCAGTTTCAGAGGAGATGATCTAAATGTGAAGTATTAACGACGCTGACGATGACATACACAAAGTGATGGCAATAGCTCACATGGTTTTGCCAGGTGAGCTAAAAAGGTCAATCTTTTAAAGTTTTTACATTCTAGAGGTAGACTTTTTATGTCACATAGCCGAGATCCTTTTTCTTTTTAACCAATATCATGAAAGATCAATATTTTTCCTCTAGTGTAAATGAGGTCTTACTACAATGGACCTTGCAATAAAGTGTAATCTATTTGTGTACATAAATACTATGCATATACATTTTGCTGCATGCAGTCAGGTCCAAAAAAATTGCAGTGCTGTGGAATTGAAAATAAAAATTTAGGCCGCTCCAAATTCAGGACCAAAATTTCGACTAAAAAAATAGGCAGGATCCCCACCCCATAAAAATCAAATGGTTGCTCCCTTAATAAAAAAAAATAGCAGATTTTAACTTGCTGCAATGTCACAGGCTTGTGATTACAATTAAGACACAGATGAGGTGTCTTTGCCAAAAAAATGATGTTATACAGATGTAGTATAAACAGTTAATAATTCTCCAGTAATAAATACCTATACACTCAGTAAGTTCAAATTTTATCTGTTATTAAGATTTCCATGCAACCGTCTGTCACTCAATATGTCTGACCTATCAACACCCTATTAATCAATCAAACGTGTAACAAACAATTATATCTTTATATCAAAAAACACAACATGGTATTATGTAATTTGTTATTATAAATATTATATGTTCTTTATTAAGTGCAGCAAAGTACAGAAACATAATACTTTAATAATTTACTGTGAACTTTCTGGCAGATTTCCTTTACACTTAAAGATTATTTAGCACCTGGTTAGTCGTAAAATGCCAGTCTTGTACTGGCTGATGCAAAAAAATATGCAATCTGTCTTGGAGTAGATTAAAACCATTTGTTATTTTTACAATTACAGCAGAGGTTGGTTTAATTATCATTGATGGGTTTTGTATTTGTATTTCTATTTTTATAAAAATAAATTTTTAAAAACAGAACAATTTATTAAAACACAAACAGGTAGTAATTAATCTCCCCAAATAGTGCTGATGAAATTGGATTATATTTGAAAACAAATTTACCTCCAGATCACTTTTGTTTAGGAATGAATATGTCAATCAACAATAGCTGCCTTAATTCCAGATTTATGAATACTCAGCATCTACCCTATCTATGCAGCTGTAGAAAAAATTTCTTCATTGCACTAGCAAATATCTTATGTGTATTTAATTTTGAACTTTAAAAAAAACAAGTAAAAAGTTGGCATTGCCAAAAGATGTTGCCCAAAGTGCATAGACCGCCTCGATGGTCTCGTGGTAGCGTGCTTGCCCCGAGTGCGGAAGGTCGCGGGTTAGATCCCCAGCCGGGTCAAACCAAAGACATTAAAATTGGTATTTGCTGCTTCTCCGCCAAGCACGCTGCATCTAGGAGTAAGAACAAAGACTGGCCGGCTCGGAGTCAGTATAATGTGTCCAAGTAAGGTGATATGTCTTCCTGCGAACAGTTACCTCGTGAGCTAGCACATTAAAAATCCGACTTAGCGCATCGGTCTAGTACAAAGCAGGGATCATATTCATTATCATATCAACATGTTCTCGTCCTGATATGCACCTGGTTGCCACTGGACGTTAAACAATAATTCATCCATCCATCCATCCAAAGTGCATATTTATTGAGAGAAGGGAAAAATGGGTCACAGGTATTGTTTGTCTACAAAACAGTATGCTTGGAGGGATATAGGTAATTTGAATATTATTCCAATGATATGTACTTGTGGATAAAGTCAAAGTGGGGATCTCAACGCTTTCCATTTATAAAATTTAGGGACTAATAAAATAAAATTTAATTTATTGCATTATGACAAATAAGAAGATGAAACAATGTTTAGGGTTTCAAGATACCGACTAATAAAGTAAATTGTCTTTTGATGACAAAAAGGAATATACACGAGTAAGGGACGAGATCAAAAGTTCAATGTAGGATAAAAAACTTAATTCAAATAGTTTGGGGGTGGGGGGTAAAAATCACTGCAAGTTTTGTTATCCGACATCGATTTTCGTTTGAAAAATACGGATTCAAGTGATGTCTAAGTCAATATACAGAACAAACATACATTGTTGAGGAAAAACATGCCCCATGATACAAAAAGTATACTCTCAAAGCATATACCCATATTATCAGTCAATTTTTCCCAAATTAAGTTAAGAAGGGGGAAGGTCAGTGAAAAAACTATGTGAATTAAGTTTTTTATCCTACATTGAACTTTTGATCTCGTCCCTACGTGGTGGGGGTTTCAACTCTTTAAAATAAATACAGATCTTTAAAATAAGGAGTGTGGAGTAACCTCAGGGTCAAATAGAATATAAAAATTTGTATTTACATAAGAATGTAGAATATGTATTTAGGATTGGGGATATCATTTTTCAAGATATTTGAACATTTATGAAATAGAGAAGGGGGGATCATCCCCCAGGGACTAATAAAATATATACTTTAATTCATCGCCATTATGACAAACAAGAACATGTATGATTTAGGAATGAGGATCTCAACCATTTTCAAGATATTTGAACACTCAAAATTATCATATGGCATGGACTATGGAGGGGTTTTGGATTACCCCAATTGACTTATAATGCTACTCAACAACTTAGTCTTATGATGATGAGGAAGAATACATATGGTTTAGGGGTAGGGATCTCAATTGTTTAAAAAACAACAGTGGACACACAACATGTCTTGCCTGAGTATACACATGGACACAGAATAATGACATTTTTTTGCAAGTCAAAGGAAAATGCGTTAAAAGAAATTGAGGTCAAGGTCAAAAGGAAGGTGTTATACCGACATGTATCTACTAAGAACTATCTATTGACCAAATATGGTGGGCCTATGTATTAAAGTTTCTGAGAAATTGACCTAATCTCGAAAATGCGACAAAATCACTCAAGCATGCAATTGAGGTCAAAGTCCAGAGACAGGTGTCAGACTTGCATGTACACACTCAGAAGTACATGTATCTATAGACCAAACACGGATGGGTCTAGGTATTAAAGTTGCTGAAAAAAAGACTTAAGAAATTTGGATGAAAGTCACTCCACCATGAAATTGAGGTCAAGGTCCAGAGACAAGTGTCAGAAAGGCATGAACCCACAAAGAACTGTCAATAGACCAAATACAGTAGGTCTAGGTATTATTGTTGAAAAATGGACTTAATCAAGAAACTTGGATGAAAGTCACTCAAGCATGAAATTGAAGTCAAGGTCAGACTGACATGTACCAACCAAGAACTATCTATTGACCAAATATGGTGGGTCTAGGTATTCTAGTTGTTAAGAAATGGACTTAAGCATGAAAAAGTGACAAAGTCACTCAAAGATGAGGTCAAGGTCCCAAGCCAGGTGTCAGACTGGCATGTACCCACCAAGAACTATCTATAGACCAAATATGGTTGGCCTAGGTATTACAGTTTCTGAGAAATGGACTTAACCACGAAAAGTGAAAAAGTTACTCAAGCATGAACTTGAGGTCAAGGTCCAAAGCCAGGTGTCAGACAGACATGTACCCACCAAGACCTATCTATTGACCAAATATGCTTGGTCTAGGTATTCTAGTTTCTGAGTAAGGGACTTAACCACGAAAATGTGATGCAGGTCACTCAAGCATGAAATTGAGGTCAAGGTAAAAAGGCAGTGTCTGACTGACATGTACCCACCCAGAACTATCTATAGACCAAATACGATGGGTCGAGGTATTGCAGTTTCTGAGAAATGGACTTAACCAACTGAAAAAGTGACGAAGTCACTTGAACATGAAATTGAGGTCAAGATCCCAAGCCAGGTGTCAAGACTGGGATGTACCCACTAAGAACTATCTATAGACCAAATATGGTTGGCTTAGGTTTTACAATTGCTGAGAAATGGATTTAACCACGAAACTTGGATGCAGATTTTAAATTCATGTTTATGAAGTCAGTGAACCATGGAAATGAGGACAGGGTCACAAGACAAGTATACTGCGGCAAACCTTATACCATAAGCTACCTTGTGGACCATAAATCTTAATTGTAGGTATTACATGTGCAAAGTTATTTAAGTTTTAAAAAAGTTTCCACCGCTGCCACCACCACCGGAAAGTAATACCTATATCTCGCCTGAGCAAATTTTCGTTGCAGGTGAGACCAAAAATGGGTCAAAGAAACAAATGGCCGAGGAGTTGAAATTTGTAAAATGTTATTGTTATTGATGAAATGAAGACTATAAGAATATGTAATGTTACAGCAATTGGGAATTCCGCAAATGTGTTCCTAATGTATCCATAAAAGGAGGTGCATATATGTCCATTATATATACAAACATTCTACCATAAGTTTGAAGACTGGATTGAAAACTGTAAGAGGAGTTGATTACACAAAATAGGTACCCTCCTTGAAGAATGTTGCTAACAGCTGACTAAGTTTCACAATCCGGAAAGTCTGCAAAAATGTTCCAAATGTATCCATTATTGGAGGTGCTAATGTCCAATATATATATAAACATTCAACCAAGTTTGAAGACCCTGGACTGAAAAATGTAGGAGGAGTAGATTACACAATATAGGTAGGTACTCTCCTTAAAGAATGTTGCTAAAAATTGACTAAGTTTCACAATCTGGAAATTCCACAAAAATGTTCCAAATGTATCCATAATACAAGGTGCACATGTCCATTATATATAAAAACACTCTACCAAGTTTGAAGACTCTGGATTAAAAACTGTAGGAGTAGTAGATTACACGAAATAGGTACCCTGCTTAAAGAATGTTGCTAAAAACTGACTAGGTTTCACAATCCGTAAATTCCACAAAAATGTTCCAAATATAGCCATGATAGGAGGTGCACATGTCCATTATATATATATATATATATATATATATATATATATATAAACACTCTACCAAGTTTCAAGGCTCTGGATTGAAAACTGTAGGAGTAGTTGATTACATAGAATAGGTACCCTACTTTCCCCACCCACCAACCCGGCATTCACCATACTATAACACAGCCAAAAATTAACATAAATGTAGGGGCTAGGGATTAAAGCCATAAAATTAATCTAAAGAATATACCAGTTTATGGTTAGGGACGAGTATCTAAACTATTTTCATGATATTTGAAGATTTAAGAAATGAGACAGTGGGGATTACCCCTGGTGACTGATCAAATATGTAATCATTATGACAAACATGACTAGAAATTGGTGCCATCAGAAACGATGTCAATCCCCACACTGTACAAGTCAAAAAACAATTAACAGTGAAAAATGAGCAATTTAACAATTTCAGTCTGAAAATTGGAACCCTGAATGGAATTTCAAAATTGAAAACCTTATTGCACATCTACACATAGTGAAGAACAATATTATACACAAATGAAACCACTGAAACAAAAAATGAACAAGTATTTCCAGAGACGAAGCAAAATATGCAATTTAACCATTTTCGGTCCAAAATTTGATCCCTTAATAGATTTTCAAAATTAAAAACCTTTTTGCATATCTACAGAAATTAAAGAACAATATTATATATATACAAATAAATGTTAAATCTAAATGAACAAGAAATCTACGATTACAAAGTTGGCCTCGTTCCCCCACTAATTTTGGTATGTGGCTGTGTAGCTCCCTGAGATGCACCCTTACAGCAAGTAATGAATGTAGGTCATTTGGTATCAGAGAACTGAACTCAGATGTAAAACTTAACCTAAGTCAATGAAGTGCAGTAAGTAGTTCAGAGTGACCTACTGTTGGTCGGAGGTTGTGTTACTCTCGGAAATGCATCCTCACACCAAGTAATATGATTGTAGGTCGCTATAAGAAAACTGTACTCAGACATAAAACTTACCCTAAGTAAATGAAGTGCCATAGGAAGGTCAGAGTGACCTAATTTTGGTCAAAGGCTTTGTTACTCCCAGAGGTGCACCATTATACCAAGTAATATGATTGTAGGTCCCTTGGTATTGGAGAACTGAACTCGGATGTAAAACAAAACCTAAGTCAATGAAGCAAGATAAATAGGTCAGCCATTTTGTTTCACGGACCATGATGAGTTTTGTAAACTTTGTAAAGGACCTTCCATAGATCATCCATACCAAAAATCAGTTCATTTGGCTTAACGGTTTGTAAGGAGAAGAAGTTTTACATTTCAACCAGTCAGAACATGTAAATGCTCATGGCAGCCATTTTGTTTCACGGACCATGATGAGTTATGCAAACTTTGTAAAGGACCTTCCATAGATCATCCATACCAAAAATTAGTTCATTTGGCTTTACGATTTCAGAGGAGAAGAACTTTTAAATTTCGACCAATCAGAACATGTAAATGCTCATGACGGCCATTTTGTTTCACGGACCGGGAAGATTTATGCAAATTTCCTAAAGGACCTTCCATAGATGCTCCATACCAAAAATCTCATCATCACCATGCACTAAGGATACCACGTTTACTTTAACAAGAGGCTCTCAAGAGCCTGAATCGCTCACCTGGCAAACAATGACTATAAACTAAATTAATATATTAATGTTTTTTTGTAAATTAAACTGAGTATTTAAGGTCACATAAAATGCTGAAAATACCTTTAAAAGCCTTTCAAGAACCTCTGGAAAGAAATGGGCATGAGTTCTCCCTATGCTTGATTAAGATACAGTCATGGTCAATCTGATGATTCACAATACAAAATACAAGCTTTAATTCATCTTCAAATACAAGTATAAATCTTTTGGTCTATGTGTTGTCTTCGTTTTTAAAATGTTTGAAAGAAGTTATGTAAAAATTGTGGGTTAAGGCTTTTCATTGTACTTGAAAAGGAAATATTGCAGGAACAATCATGCTAAGTTTCATCCAAATCCCCCTAGTAGTTTCAGAGGAGAAGATGTTTGAAAATTTGTTAACAACGATGATGACAGACACCAAGTGAAGGCAATTAAAAGCTCACATATTATGAAGTTTAATCATTGTTATACAACATTCTCATCATCACCATTCACTAAGGATACCATGTTTACTTTAAAAACCAAATATTGTTGAAATCCGAGCAAGTGTAAAAAATGGCGGGAAAATGGCAGCCATTTTAAAAATGGCCGTCCAAAACAAACTTTCATCATCACCATTCAACTCGGGATACCATGTTTGCCATCAAAGTAGCTTTCATCTTCATTTTATTTCTATAATTCAGGAAAAAATAGCAAAAAACAGCATTTTGACTCCTATGTTCTATTTTTAGTAAGGGCGGACATGTTTTTCGACCAATCCAAAATCCAAGCTTTAACTTTTTGCAGGATACCCTAAGGAACAATCTTACCAAGTTTCATTTGATTTTGAATAGTAGTTTCAGAGAAGAAGATTTTTGAAATAATAACATAAAAAAA
The DNA here is from genome assembly GCA_028015205.1 of Mytilisepta virgata. Classification (NCBI taxonomy): domain Eukaryota; kingdom Metazoa; phylum Mollusca; class Bivalvia; order Mytilida; family Mytilidae; genus Mytilisepta; species Mytilisepta virgata. The sequence continues at coordinate 4,082,650 of JAPWFG010000016.1, forward strand.
AGCCAAAAATGTCAACAAGAGGCTCTCAAGAGCCTGAATCGCTCACCTGGCAAACAATGCGCTATAAACTAAATCTCATCATCACCATTCACTAAGGATACCATGTTTACTTTAAAAATCAAATATTGTTGAAATCCGAGCAAGTGTAAAAAATGGCGGGAAAATGGCAGCCATTTTAAAAATGACCCTCCAAAACAAACTTTCATCATCACCATTCAACTCGGGATACCATGTTTACCCTGAAAGTAGCTTTCATCTTCATTTTCTTTCTATAATTCAGGAAAAAATAGCAAAAAACAGCATTTTGACCCCTATGTTCTATTTTTAGTAAGGGCGGACATGTTTTTCGACCAATCAAAAATCGAAGCATTAACTTTTTGCAGGATACCCTAAGGAACAATCTTACCAAGTTTCATTTGATTTTGAATAGTAGTTTCAGAGAAGAAGATTTTTGAAACAATAACATAAAAAAAAAGCCAAAAATGTCAAAAAAGGGCAATAACTCTAACATCAGTTGACAGATTTTCACGAAAATCAGCACACAGGTAGCTCTCATCATGCTGAACACTTTCAACCTGCCAGAATTTGCCGTAACCTAATGATTTTTGAGATATTTGCGCAAAACTGTTGTTTGACCCCTATGTTCTATTTTTAGTAACAGTGGCCATGTTTTTCGACGGATCAAAAATCGAAGCATAAACTTTGTGCAGGATATCCTTAGAAACAATCTTACCAAGTTTCATTTGATTTTGAATAGTAGTTTCAGAGAAGAAGATTTTTGAAACAATAACATAAAAAAAAGCCAAAAATGTCAAACAAGAGGCTCTCAAGAGCCTGAATCGCTCACCTGGTAAACAATGCACTATAAACTAAATTAATATATTAATGTTTGTTGTAAACTAAACTGAGTATTAAAGGTCACGTAAAATGCTGAAAATACCTTTAAAAACCTTTAAGAACCTCTGGAAAGAAATGGGCATGAGTTCTCCCTATGCTTGATTAAGATACAGTCATGGTCAATCTGATGATTCATAATACAAAATACAAGCTTTAATTAATCTTCAAATACAAGTATAAATCTTTTGGTCTATATGTTGTCTTCATTTTTAAAATGTTTGAAAGAAGTTATGTAAAAATTGTGGGTTAAGGCTTTTTATTGTACTTGAAAAGGAAATATTGCAGGAACAATCATGCTAAGTTTCATCAAATTCTCCCAAGTAGTTTCAGAGGAGAAGATGTTTGAAAATTTGTTAACAACGATTATGACAGACACCAAGTGATGGCAATTAAAAGCTCACATATTATGAAGTTTAATCATTGTTATACAACATTCTCATCATCACCATTCACTAAGGATACCATGTTTACTTTAAAAACCAGATATTGTTGAAATCCGAGCAAGTGTAAAAAATGGCGGGAAAATGGCAGCCATTTTAAAAATGGCCGTCCAAAACAAACTTTCATCATCACCATTCAACTCGGGATACCATGTTTACCCTGAAAGTAGCTTTCATCTTCATTTTCTTTCTATAATTCAGGAAAAAATAGCAAAAAACAGCATTTTGACCCCTATGTTCTATTTTTAGTAAGGGCGGACATGTTTTTCGACCAATCAAAAATCGAAGCATTAACTTTTTGCAGGATACCCTAAGGAACAATCTTACCAAGTTTCATTTGATTTTGAATAGTAGTTTCAGAGAAGAAGATTTTTGAAACAATAACATAAAAAAAAGCCAAAAATGTCAAAAAAGGGCAATAACTCTAACATCAGTTGACAGATTTTCACGAAAATCAGCACACAGGTAGCTCTCATCATGCTGAACACTTTCAACCTGCCAGAATTTGCCGTAACCTAATGATTTTTGAGATATTTGCGCAAAACTGTTGTTTGACCCCTATGTTCTATTTTTAGTAACAGTGGCCATGTTTTTCGACGGATCAAAAATCAAAGCATAAACTTTGTGCAGGATATCCTTAGAAACAATCTTACCAAGTTTCATTTGATTTTGAATAGTAGTTTCAGAGAAGAAGATTTTTGAAACAATAACATAAAAAAAAGCCAAAAATGTCAAACAAGAGGCTCTCAAGAGCCTGAATCGCTCACCTGGTAAACAATGCACTATAAACTAAATTAATATATTAATGTTTGTTGTAAACTAAACTGAGTATTAAAGGTCACGTAAAATGCTGAAAATACCTTTAAAAACCTTTAAGAACCTCTGGAAAGAAATGGGCATGAGTTCTCCCTATGCTTGATTAAGATACAGTCATGGTCAATCTGATGATTCATAATACAAAATACAAGCTTTAATTAATCTTCAAATACAAGTATAAATCTTTTGGTCTATATGTTGTCTTCATTTTTAAAATGTTTGAAAGAAGTTATGTAAAAATTGTGGGTTAAGGCTTTTTATTGTACTTGAAAAGGAAATATTGCAGGAACAATCATGCTAAGTTTCATCAAATTCTCCCAAGTAGTTTCAGAGGAGAAGATGTTTGAAAATTTGTTAACAACGATTATGACAGACACCAAGTGATGGCAATTAAAAGCTCACATATTATGAAGTTTAATCATTGTTATACAACATTCTCATCATCACCATTCACTAAGGATACCATGTTTACTTTAAAAACCAGATATTGTTGAAATCCGAGCAAGTGTAAAAAATGGCAGGAAAATGGCAGCCATTTTAAAAATGGCCGTCCAAAACAAACTTTCATCATCACCATTCAACTCGGGATACCATGTTTGCCTTGAAAGTAGCTTTCATCTTCATTTTATTTCTATAATTCAGGAAAGAATAGCAAAAAACAGCATTTTGACCCCTATGTTATATTTTTAGTAAGGGCGGACATGTTTTTTGACCAATCAAAAATCCAAGCATTAACTTTTTGCAGAATACCCTAAGGAACAATCTTACCAAGTTTCATTTGATTTTGAATAGTAGTTTTAGAGAAGAAGATTTTTGAAATAATAACATAAAAAAAAGCAAAAAATGTCAAAAAATGGCAATAACTCTAACATCAGTTGACAGATTTTCACAAAAATCAGCACGCAGGTAGCTCTCATCATGCTGAACACTTTCAACCTGCAGAATTTGGCGTAACCTAATGATTTTTGAGATATTTGCGAAAAACTGTTTGACCCCTATGTTCTATTTTTAGTAACAGTGGCCATGTTTTTCGACGGATCAAAAATCGAAGCAAAAACTTTGTGCAGGATACCCTAAGGAACAATCATGCTAAGTTTTATCCAAATCCATTCAGTAGTTTCAGAGGAGAAGATTTTTGAAATAATAACATAAAAAAAAAAGCAAAAAATGTCAAAAAAGGGCAATAACTCTAACATCAGTTGACAGATTTTCACGAAAATCAGCACTCAGGTAGCTCTCATCATGCTGAACACTTTCAACCTGCCAGAGTTTGCCTTAACCTTATGATTTTTTAGATACTTGCGAAAAACTGTTGTTTGACCCCTATGTTCTATTTTTAGTAACAGTGGCCATGTTTTTCAACGGATCAAAAATCGAAGCATAAACTTTGTGCAGGATATCCTAAGGAACAATCATGCTAAGTTTTATCCAAATCCATTCAGTAGTTTCAGAGGAGAAGATTTTTGAAATAATAACATAAAAACAAGAGGCTCTCAAGAGCCTGAATCGCTCACCTGGTAAACAATGCACTATAAACTAAATTAATATATTAATGTTTGTTGTAAACTAAACTGAGTATTAAAGGTCACGTAAAATGCTGAAAATACCTTTAAAAACCTTTAAGAAAATATGGAAAGAAATGGGCATGAGTTCTCCCTACGCTTGATTAAGATACAGTCATGGTCAATCTGATGATTCATAATACAAAATACAAGCTTTAATTAATCTTCAAATACAAGTATAAATCTTTTGGTCTATATGTTGTCTTCGTTTTTAAAATGTTTGAAAGAAGTTATGTAAAAATTGTGGGTTAAGGCTTTTTATTGTACTTGAAAAGGAAATATTGCAGGAACAATCATGCTAAGTTTCATCAAATTCTCCCAAGTAGTTTCAGAGGAGAAGATGTTGAAAATTTGTTAACAACGATTATGACAGACACCAAGTGATGGCAATTAAAAGCTCACATATTATGAAGTTTAATCATTGTTATACAACATTCTCATCATCACCATTCACTAAGGATACCATGTTTACTTTAAAAACCAAATATTGTTGAAATCCGAGGAAGTGTAAAAAATGGCGGGAAAATGGCAGCCATTTTAAAAATGGCCGTCCAAAACAAACTTTCATCATCACCATTCAACTCGGATACCATGTTTGCCTTGAAAGTAGCTTTCATCTTCATTTTATTTCTATAATTCAGGAAAGAATAGCAAAAAACAGCATTTTGACCCCTATGTTCTATTTTTAGTAAGGGCGGACATGTTTTTTGACTAATCAAAAATCCAAGCATGGACTTTTTGCAGAATACCCTAAGGAACAATCTTACCAAGTTTCATTTGATTTTGAATAGTAGTTTTAGAGAAGAAGATTTTTGAAATAATAACATAAAAAAAAGCCAAAAATGTCAAAAAAGGGCAATAACTCTAACATCAGTTGAAATATTTTCACAAAAATCAGCACGCAGGTAGCTCTCATCATGCTGAACACTTTCAACCTGCAGAATTTGGCGTAACCTAATGATTTTTGAGATATTTGCGAAAAACTGTTGTTTGACCATGTTCTATTTTTAGTAACAGTGGCCATGTTTTTCAACGGATCAAAAATCGAAGCATAAACTTTGTGCAGGATACCCTAAGGAACAATCATGCTAAGTTTTATCCAAATCCATTCAGTAGTTTCAGAGGAGAAGATTTTTGAAATAATAATATAAAAAAAAAGCCAAAAATGTCAAAAAAGGGCAATAACTCTAACATCAGTATACAGATTTTCAAGAAAATCAGCACTCAGGTAGCTCTCATCATGCTGAACACTTTCAACCTGCCAGAGTTTGCCTTAACCTAATGATTTTTTAGATACTTGCGAAAAACTGTTGTTTGACCCCTATGTTCTATTTTTAGTAACAGTGGCCATGTTTTTCGACGGATCAAAAATCGAAGCATAAACTTTGTGCAGAATATCCTAAGGAACAATCATGCTAAGTTTTATCCAAATCCATTCAGTAGTTTCAGAGGAGAAGATTTTTGAAATAATAACATAAAAAAAAGCCAAAAATGTCAAAAAAGGGCAATAACTCTAACATCAGTTGACAGATTTTCACGAAAATAAGCACACAGGTAGCTCTCATCATGCTGAACACTTTCAACCTGCCAGAATTTGCCATAACCTAATGATTTTTGAGATATTTGCGAAAAACTGTTGTTTGACCCCTATGTTCTATTTTTAGTAACAGTGGCCATGTTTTTCGATGGATCAAAAATCGAAGCATAAACTTTGTGCAGGATACCCTAAGGAACAATCATGCTAAGTTTTATCCAAATCCATTCAGTAGTTTCAGAGGAGAAGATTTTTGAAATAATAACATAAAAAAAAGCCAAAAATGTCAAAAAAAGGGTGATAACTCTGAAATGAGTGGTTGGATCTTCTTCAAAATTTCAGGGCAGGTAGATCTTGAGGTGCTGATCACTTTTACCCTATGCCAGAATTTTGATATCTCTGACCGTTTCTGACTTATTTGCAAAAAACTGCGATTTACCCCTATGTTCTATTTTTAGCCATGACGGCCATGTTTTTATACGAATCAAAAATCCAAACGATAGATTTGTAGCACCCATACCAATTAATAACTGTACTAAGTTTGGTTGCAGTTGGACTTATGGTGTTGGAGGAGTTAACGTTTGAAAAAGTTAACGGACGACGGACGGACGGACGGACGACGGACGGACGACGGACGGACGACGGACGCCAAGTGATAGCAATAGCTCACATGACCCTTCGGGTCAGGTGAGCTAAAAAGCCAAAAATGTCAAAAAAAAGGGTGATAACTCTGAAATGAGTGGTTGGATCTTCTTCAAAATTTCAGGGCAGGTAGATCTTGAGGTGCTGATCACTTTTACCCTATGCCAGAATTTTGATATCTGTGACCGTTTCTGACTTATTTGCAAAAAACTGCGATTTACCCCTATGTTCTATTTTTAGCCATGACGGCCATGTTTTTATACGAATCAAAAATCCAAACAATAGATTTGTAGCACCCATACCAATTAATAACTGTACCAAGTTTGGTTGCAGTTGGACTTATGGTGTTGGAGGAGTTAACGTTTGAAAAAGTTAACGGACGACGGACGGACGACGGACGCCAAGTGATAGCAATAGCTCACATGACCCTTCGGGTCAGGTGAGCTAAAAAGGGCAATAACTCTAACATCAGTTGACAGATTTTCACGAAAATCAGCACACAGGTAGCTCTCATCATGCTGAACACTTTCAACCTGCCAGAATTTGCCGTAACCTAATGATTTTTGAGATATTTGCGCAAAACTGTTGTTTGACCCCTATGTTCTATTTTTAGTAACAGTGGCCATGTTTTTCGACGAATCAAAAATCGAAGCATAAACTTTGTGCAGGATACCCTAAGGAACAATCTTACCAAGTTTCATTTGATTTTGAATAGTAGTTTCAGAGAAGAAGATTTTTGAAATAATAACATAAAAAAAGCCAAAAATGTCAAAAAAGGGCAATAACTCTAACATCAGTTGACAGATTTTCACGAAAATCAGCACACAGGTAACTCTCATCATGCTGAACACTTTCAACTTGCCAGAATTTGCGGTAACCTAATGATTTTTGAGATATTTGCGAAAAACTGTTGTTTGACCCCTATGTTCTATTTTTAGTAACAGTGGCCATGTTTTTCGACGGACCAAAAATCGAAGCATAAACTTTGTGCAGGATACCCTAAGGAACAATCTTACCAAGTTTCATTGGATTTTGAATAGTAGTTTCAGAGAAGAAGATTTTTGAAATAATAACATAAAAAAAAGCCAAAAATGTCAAATAACTCCTAAAAGGAACGAACCTACAATTTCAATCCTGTTACAAATTTTGTAGATCTTTGTGTGCCTAACAATATGCAATTTAAATTTTTCAAATTTCCTTTATAGTATCCAAGATATTGAGCTTAATAAGTGCAAAATTTTGAAAAATGCAGAAAAAGGGCAATAACTCCTACATGGGTCGTTGGATCTTCTTCAAAATTTCAGGGCAGGTAGATCTTGAGGTGCTGATCACTTTTACCCTATGCCAGAATTTTGATATCTGTGACCGTTTCTGACTTATTTGCAAAAAACTGCGATTTACCCCTATGTTCTATTTTTAGCCATGACGGCCATGTTTTTATACGAATCAAAAATCCAAACAATAGATTTGTAGCACCCATACCAATTAATAACTGTACCAAGTTTGGTTGCAGTTGGACTTATGGTGTTGGAGGAGTTAACGTTTGAAAAAGTTAACGGACGACGGACGGACGACGGACGCCAAGTGATAGCAATAGCTCACATGACCCTTCGGGTCAGGTGAGCTAAAAAGGGCAATAACTCTAACATCAGTTGACAGATTTTCACGAAAATCAGCACACAAGTAGCTCTCATCATGCTGAACACTTTCAACCTGCCAGAATTTGCCGTAACCTGATGATTTTTGAGATATTTGCGAAAAACTGTTGTTTGACCCCTATGTTCTATTTTTAGTAACAGTGGCCATGTTTTTCGACGGATCAAAAATCGAAGCATAAACTTTGTGCAGGATACCCTAAGGAACAATCATGCTAAGTTTTGTCCAAATCCATTCAGTAGTTTCAGAGGAGAAGATTTTTGAAATAATAACATAAAAACAAATTTACACGCAATCAAAAGCTTTTTTTCATTTTCTACAGTTTGCCATCTATAAGGCATCAACAGTTATTTTGACATTTAAGGGACAAAACTTTAACTCCTAAAGGGCTCATTTAAACATTTTGCAAACTAAGGGAAATGCTGTGAAAATGGTCAATTTTGATGTTCTAAGGGGAATAACTCCTAAAAGGAATGATCATACAACTTAATAAGTACAAATTTCCAAAAAAAATCAAGAAAAAGGGCAATAACTCCTACATGGGTGGTTACATCTTCTTCAAAATTTCAAAACAGGTAGATCTTGAGGTGTTGAACACTTTAGCTTCCCATCAGAATTTTGATATCTGTCACCATTTTTGAGTTATTTGCAAAAAACTGCAATTTACCCCTATGTTCTATTTTTAGCCATGGCAGCCATGTTTTTTTACAAATCAAAAATCCAAACGATAGTTTAGTAGCACTCATGCCAAGGAACAACTACACTAAGTTTGGTTGCAATTAAACTTATGGTGTAAGAGGAGTTCACGATTTTATTACAATGAATAAAGACTGCAAAAATGGTCAATTTTGACGATCTAAGGGGAATTACTCCTAAAAGGAACGAACCTACAACTTCGATCCTGATCAAATTTTGTAGATCTTTGTGTGCCTAACAATATGAAATTTAAATTTTTCAAATTTCCTTTATAGTATCCAAGATATTGAGCTTAATAAGTGCAAAATTTGGAAAAAATGCAGAAAAAGGGCAATAACTCCTACATGGGTCGTTGGATCTTCTTCAAAATTTCAGGGCAGGTAGATCTTGAGGTGCTGAACACTTTTACCCTATGCCAGAATTTTGATATCTGTTATGGTTTTTGAGTTATTTGCAAAAAACTGCAATTTACCCCTATGTTCTATTTTTAGCCATGGTGGCCATGTTTTTTTACGAATCAAAAATCCAAACGATAGTTTTGTAGCACATATACCAATAAACAACTGTACGAAGTTTGGTTGCAATTGATCTTATGGTGTCAGAGGAGTTAACGTTTGAAAAAGTTTACGGACGGACGACGGACAACGGACGACGGACGGACGGACGACGGACGGACGACGGACGCCAAGTGATGGCAATAGCTCACATGACCCTTCGGGTCTGGTGAGCTAAAAACCAAATATTGTTGAAATCCGAGCAAGTGTAAAAAATGGCAGGAAAATGGCAGCCATTTTAAAATTGGCCGTCCAAAACAAACTTTCATCATCACCATTCAACTCGGGATACCATGTTTACTTTGAAAGTAGCTTTCATCTTCATTTTATTTCTATAATTCAGGAAAAAATAGCAAAAAACAGCATTTTGACCCCTATGTTCTATTTTTAGTAAGAGCGGACATGTTTTTCGACCAATCAAAAATCCAAGCTTTAACTTTTTGCAGGATACCTTAAGGAACAATCTTACCAAGTTTCATTTGATTTTGAATAGTAGTTCCAGAGAAGAAGATTTTTGAAATAATAACATAAAAAAAAGCAAAAAATGTCAAAAAAGGGCAATAACTCTAACATCAGTTGACAGATTTTCACGAAAATCAGCACATGGGTAGCTCTCATCATGCTGAACACTTTCAACCTGCAGAATTTGCCGTAATCTAATGATTTTTGAGATATTTGCGAAAAACTCTTGTTTGACCCCTATGTTCAATTTTTCGTAACAGTGGAATTTTGTTTTTCGATGGATCAAAAATCCAAGCATAAACTTTGTGCAGGATACCCTAAGGAACAATCATGCTAAGTATTATCCAAATCCATTCAGAAGTTTCAGAGGAGAAGATGTTTGAAAAATTGTTAACGACGACAGACGACGACGGACGCCAAGTGATGAGAATAGCTCACATGGCCTTTTAGGCCAGGTGAGCTAAAAATTGGGGTCCACATGGGTCGAATTTCAAAAATTGGAAGTTTAAGCTTGTGACCTAAACTCCTCATACATTTTTTGTTTTATTCTTTAATTTCTATACAGTATTGTCAGATACTGTATGTAGATGCACAATAAGGTTTTGGAATTTTGATTTTTAAAAATTGGGGCCTACAGGGGTCGAATTTCGAAAATTGTAATTTAAGCTTGTGACCTAAACTCCTCATTCATTTTTTCACGTCATGCATTTAATTTCTATACCATATTGTCACATGCAATATGTAGATGCGCAATAAGGTTTTAGAATTTTGATTGTCAAAAATAGGGGCCCACAGGAAATTTAAACTAAACTACTTATTAATTTTTCATTTTATGCTTTTAATTTCTATACAATATTATCACATACTGTATGTAGGTGTGCAATAAGGTTTTAGAATTTTGATTTTGACAACTTGAGGCCCACGTGAGTTGTATTTCGGAAATAGTGAATTTAAGCTTGTGCCTAAAACTCCTCTTTTATTTTTAATTTAGATTTAACAAATTTATTTGAATATACACATGTATATATAATATTGTTCTTTAATTTCTGTAGATATGCCAAAAGGTTATTAATTTTTGAAAATCTATTAAGGAATCAAATTTTGGGACCGAAAATGGTGAAATTGCTAGTTTTGCTTTGTCTCTGTGAAATACTCATTCATTTCATTGTTTCAGTGGTTTCATTTGTGTATAATATTGTTCTTCACTGTGTGTAGATGTGCAATAAGGTTTTCAATTTTGAAATTTCATTCAGGGTTCCAATTTTTGGACTGAAATTGTTAAATTGCTCATTTTTCACTGTTAATTGTTTTTTGACTTGTGCAGTGTGGGGAATGACATCGTTTCTGATGGCACCAATTTCTAGTTGATTTTTATGGGCATGAATATTAATTTTTGTGATTTAGAGAAAAACTCAGGAACCTCTCAATATGACTTCTAATAGAAAAAATTAAAATGTATTTTGTGGGATACTTAATTACTGGTTCGGTATATAAATTTGTGAGACAATGAACCCCACCCTCTCCCAAACAAGGAAAATTGAAACCCAACAAAATATAAGATATTCACAGTATAAATATTGTTAGCAGATAGGAATAAATGGGGAGTTCATGCAAATCTGAAAACTTTATGGATTTATGTGAGCCTTGCATGTGAATATACCATTTAAAATTACTAATTGATTCTGAAACTCCTCCCTTTGTTAAATCTAAATGATCTAAGCTTATCTTTAATTACAACATAAAAAGATTACAAATGTATCTAATTCAACCCTGCACAAGATTAACCAATTTAATGAAATTAGAGAAAAAAAGACAATTTACAAAAATTACACATCTTAAACAAATTGTAATGGCTAAAATGACTTCTTGTACCAGATACTTGTGTTTATGACCAATCTCTAACCTTTTACAAATCTAAGATCAAAGTCATAGTATATCTTTTAACTCATATTATGTTCATTTCATGTACATTTCATCCCCTTTGTAATCAAATGATATATAGACCACCTGGAAATTCATAATTGATAGAAATTAAGATAACTAGAGGCTCCCATGAGCCTGTATCGCTCACCTGGATATCATTTGTAGACTTAGAGCAGAAGAAATAGTTTGACTATGACCATCTTGGTTGGCAATCTGGATCAATTCTGATACATTTTCTGAAAGTGAACCACTTAAGGTGGTACCAAATACCTTGACTAAAATAAATTTGGCTTGTTTAATTTTCATAAAATATTTAGGAAATATTCACTTTGACCTGTTGACATAAATGTTAATTTTTTTTAGTAAATAGAATTTCACACTTCACAGGAATTATTTCATTGAATATATAGCAGTTTGGGAAACATCAATTTTGATCATAGGGAAGCTTAATTTCTCTTTACTTATTAAATTTGATTAAAATGCTCTGGTGATTTTTCCCATAGATCCTATGAACTCAGTGTGGGTGACCATCTTGGAGGCATTCCAGGTCATCAGATTATGATACAATATCTAAGATATAAACATTGTGGTCTGGCAGTGAAGCATGCAATTTAGTTAAAAGTGACCTAATTCTTAATTGATGCTTCCTTTCTCCCTCAGACACATCTACATACAAGATATGTTCCTACTTCTTATAGTCGCTGAGATGTGAGCTGGACATGAAAATTTAACCAAGATGCACGGAAGCTGAAAATTACCCATCTACATAGAGGTAAACCAAACAATCAAGAGTTATATAATGATAATGGAGTCCTCTCAAACTCCCCAGTACTGTAAATTAGAAAATCATTGGCATAAATGTGACCAGAAGAAGATGTCAATTTAATTAAAACTCACAATATGACTTTTGGTATGTAAATTTTGAAAAGCTACATCTGGTACCACTATGGATGTTAATGAAGACTTACAACACATAAAAGGTATCTATACAGACAACTTTATATAGAAACAAGTAGTAAACAGACTTGCTACTATTCCCTTCAATTGTTTTTTTTTTCTCTTTTTTCAAATTAATAAAACTGGTGTTATCAGAGTGTGAGAATTGATTAAATCTACAAGATATTTTAGTGATAACTGTTATCAGTAAATCTTTATCTCTGATAACAGATATCTTATTAACCATGATACATAGCCATTTTGAGGACACTTATGCTCCCCATTAAAAAACATTAAGGCTACAAGATCAGTAACATTTGGGACCTAAATATTGATATATGGGTTTGATGGGTACTGAACAAATTCTAATGATCATAATATCCAAGGAAGTCATGGGATATAATGAAAATTCCCAATATGTACGGAAGTTACAAATACTTCTTCAAGTGATAAGTATTCCAGATGTTTTGGGAATCTAGTTTCTTCCTCATATTTAAAGGAATTCAATCTTCAGAACTTCTTTAATATTGCAGAACAAAGACTTAATTGAATTGGACTTTCAGGAGTGAATTTCAAAACTCGGTACTCTTTCTCTTGTGTTCCAGTATGAGAATGCAGGTCTCACTTTCACAAAGACGAATCTTAAAGCTATAATTAATCGCATGTGTGACCTCAGAACGTGAAGCATCCATACTTTCTATGACTTTTTTACATATAACATTTGATGTGTATTCTGACAACAGTTTTTAATTAATTGAATCTATGACGTTTATATATATATATTTGGGCCTCTGGGAAGGCAAATTGTGAATACTAGCTTTTACTTGTAAAAATTTATATAATGATTGTTGCTGAACTGACAAAAAACACCATACAATCGAGGACCACACAACACCTAATTAAAAAAAAACAGTCCTATGATAAAATCTGGACGAAACTGTGAACTTTAAATATTCAAATGAATTCAGTACAATTATGATTAATTAGTTTTAACTGACTTTAAAGTACAAAATAATCTGTGTTTATAATCAATGTTACATTATAAATGACAAACTTTTTTCTAAACAGTATTGTGCTTGTTTACAGATTATAAACATACAATAAGACTGCAAAGAAATGAAGTGTGAATGACAAAAGAGAGATCTGAAGTGCAAAACTTAATCCATTTATTCTTAGTGGATTAACTTAAAGTCCTTTTAGGCCATCATAAAAAAAATTCCTAGAATTTCATCATGTTCCTGTCCTCTCCACTCCAATTTGCCTTCCATCAAAAGATTTAAAAAAAACTTATTTCCAATTTGCCCAACTGACAAATGGAATTTACATTAAGTATTCATTTTTGTATCTGGAAATCAGGAACCTCTTTATTGTGTAGCCTACAATACAAACAAGATCTTCTCAAGAAAACATGGAATATCAACCCAATATAAATTTTAAAACCCTATATTAAATTTTCCAAAATAATGACATATTTTCTCTGTTAATTCAGGAAAAGAAATTCTGCCCGCCTGTCCTGATTTTTAGAAACATATTGAGAATCTAGGAATTAATTTCTTGTGCCTTTATGTCAACTCCTCAGCTAAATTTTTTACCAAATCCACAGTTACCTCCCATATTACCATTAACATTAAACAGAACATCAACAGGGTGAATTTAACACAAAACATTTACCCATTAATTTTACTGTGAACATTTTCATGAACATAAAATTCTGTGCTCTAACAACATTAGGACCAAAATTTACAGTTTACAGTTTATGCTATTTGTCTTTTGGTGTGGGTTGATGCTGAGTGTTGAATACCACATGTTATTCTTCATGTTCCGTGGGTGATGACTACATTACAAACGATCTCCCACTGCTGCAATATAGAGTACCCTTTTTATGCAATTACCCAATCTTCCCACTAGCAATTTTTATGTTTATAGAAGTTTAAAGAGAATTCAGTTTCACTGTAAAGTTTCAAACAATAAGTAAAATTTTAATTTGACCATTATAAAGAAGCTTGGGTGGTGAGATTGGGTAAGCCAGCTAGTAGCCATTTTCTTTCATTTGTTCAACCTCTTTGACAATTAGTCCTGCTTTCCTTAGAATTTATCTGTTTCTTTTCCATGTTTTTCAGAACAAACAGGTACTTAAACTGTTTTGAAATTGAGATCTGAATAAAGGTACAAGAGTATTTGCTTGACAAATCCTCATGTGAGAAATACTTTGACTTTTACACGGGTTTAGACTTGCTACAAGTCCCTCTCTAGTAACTGATTAATTTTTTTATACATCATATATTTAGAGTAAAATACATTTTTAATATGCATTTTACATGACTTTGCAAGACATGTATCACCTACCCTAAACCTATGTCGCATACCCATCTAGGAACACACTTTTATTATGTTCGGAGTTATTCAAGTGCAAAGTATTGCTCTATTGTTGAAATATCTGATATAAGAATAATACAAGGTCAAACATGCTATATCAACCCTCGACCAATATCACATGCTTGGGTTGTTACTGGGTATTCGGGTTGATATACATGTAGCATCTGATATAGGTTTGTCCATGCATTATTCTTCATATATCAATCTATACCATCTGCTGTCTAAATAACTGGTAACACTTCTATACAGCCACCATTCATGAAAAGACAAGAATTTCTGACACTTGTTCTTCAATATAGACTTGCATAAGAACCATTACTCTTCTCCATTGTTTAATCTAATTATGTCTCATTCACATATCACCCATATTCCTTTTTTTAAAATGACTACTTACATTAGATATAAAGGTAATTAGCAAACTTCTGTCTAATCAGACCATTTTCTACTTTACAGATCAACACCTTTTTTTATCAAAAAATCACTTATGGTTTAGTTATTACCATTCATGAAAAATCTGCTATTAAAGGGAGTACCTTTAACAAAGCAAATCCCATTCATAGATCTTTGTTATCTTGTAAATAAATAACCAGAAAATTATCAATTCATCTGTCAGTCGACAGTTAGAGAGGTCCTCATAAATAATGTTAACCAAAATATGATATATCTACTTATTTGGTCCTTTTTGAAACAAAAGACATTGAAATCATATCATCTGAAATTTGACACCTGTTTGGAACAATACTAATTCAATTTTCAATATAAATCGGGCCTTATAACATTCATTATACTCAAAAACATAAGTTTCCTAAATTTCAGGTGGGTCCACTTTCAAAGGAAACATTTTCATGATTTTTTTGTGATATTTACAGCCCACTTCAGCAAACTTGTTTAATTGCTATGAAAACAATGCATAATTCACAGCTAATTAGTACAACATAATTAAAACAGTACGTATTGTGTCTGTGTGCACTCCATGTTTAATCTGATACCCTATCTGATATATGAGCTGTCAGGAACCAGATTCTCTGATAAAATAATATGTTGTACCTCATTCCTGACACAATAACTTGCACAGGTGTCAAAACATAAATCCATCTCTTCTATCAATTGGCTTTGCTTGATAGTTTGTTAAAAGTAGCAAGTATATGCTATGAACCATTGCACTAATCTAGAGCCCCCCCCAGGTATACAGCTCATCCGGATTAAATATGTCCATCAAAATGTGCCAGAAAGCAAGAACTAAAAGAGCTTGTATATGCTATGAACCTTCATGGTTGCACTTGTGCACTGAACTTGTGACTCCCATGAGCTATATAGCTCATCAGGATTTAATCTGTTAATCAAATGGTCAAAAAGCAAGAATTGAAAGTCTATGTTAAAATGCGATGAACCTTTAGGGTTGCACTTGTCCACTGAACTAGGAGCTATATAGCTCATCAAGATTTAATCTGAACTGTTGGTTAGGTTAATGGACTCAAATTTAACAGAACCAATTAATGGCCATTATTGTATTTTTAAAAGGAAAGTTTTTTAAAGAAATTAAAATCCAACAAAATTTCAAAATTTTTAATTAAAAAAATGGGACACATAATGTTTTTTTTTACCTTTTATTTTAAAAACTTTAAAAGATAGTGAAAAGCATATCAGAAGCAATGTTTTCCTTCCTAAGCAAGGAACAAAACAGAACAAACATGAAAATCAGATGAACAAAAAAAAATTAAATCAAAATCTTTAAAAAAAAACATTACAAACTCCCAAAAAGACAACAATCAATTTCCTCCAAATTAAATGAATCCACAATTACATTGTGAGTCCCGTTAGATAATTATCACATCAATCCCACCCAGGTCACCAATATAAGATATTTAACTATAAATATTCAAATTGTATTTGTCCTTGTCTGTAAAATGAAGAACAGCAACATAAAAAATTACAGCACTTTTTTTTCAGTGCATATATTACTTTTAATAATGTGAGAATAATACAACAGAGAAACAAGTATAATCAATTACTAAGGGTGCATTTATTTCTGGCCTAAACGATGTGAATAACTACTCATGCTGATATTTTTCATTGGCAGCTATTTATACCCCAAGTCCAGTCTTTAATCCATTTGTTTCTGACATTTTTTGTCGCTCACATATCATTTACATAAACGATGTAGATGTGCAGTCATATTATGTTTGACGTTGAAAGCTGTAAAATCAATTAAACGATGAATTTGTTTCTACATCCTCATTTAATTAATTGGTAAACACATGGAATTTTCCCTGCGTCAAAATTAAATCTTATTTATAACTAAAATTATAATCAACTTTAAATTGACACCCAACATACATGTTTTCCAATAACAATATTTCAAAATAGAAAAACAAATAAACATGATTTTGGATCGAGTTGATAAGTCATGAAACATTTACTACCTGTATCATGTTTGTAAATGATAAACGAAAAATAACAATGTTTTTGCCTGGGTATAATATGATGAACCTTAATTAGGTTAGCTTTTAGTCAGGTTTTTCAATTTGGGAAAATGTTGCGTGGTTGCCCATATTTCCCGTAAGTTTGGTTACATCACATTTTTATCACAAACCATGAGGTTTTTAGAGGTCATTAAATGACCTTTTAATTACCTTTAAATGGAACTGCAAAAGTATAAATCTGGAATAAGAATACAATTTAAGGTTTGGCGACTTAACTGGCTATATTGCACATTTCGCCAAACTTTTATGTGACCTTTGTTAAGAGATAAAAAATTAAATTAAGATTTTTTGTCGAACATAATTAAAGAAATAATTGTAACCCTTATAACAAATAACTAGAGGCTCTCAAGAGCCTGTATCACTCACCTGGATTTAAATTTTCACCTTGAGAAGGACTCAAAATTTAAATGTTGCAGTCAATTTGGCTGGTTTTTCTATAGGGTTCTATGTTAAACAAAGTTCAGCTGTGGCAGTCATCTTGGTTGGCAGTCCAGGTCAATGGACATATTTCTAAAAGAGAACCATCTAAGGACTATTTCTGCTAAGTCTTGCTCCAACTGGCTAAGTAGTTTCAGACAAAAAGATTTTTAAATGAATTTTCCTATAGGGTCTTATATTTAACTAAGTTCGGCCGTGGTGGCCACCTTGGTTTACAATCCAGGTGATCAGATATATTTCTGAAAGAGGACCATCTAAGGACCAATGCTGCCATGTTTAGTTCTTATTGGCTCAGTGGTTTTAGACGAGAAGATTTTTGAGTGAATTTCCCATAGGGCCCTATGTTAAACTAAGTTCGGCTGTGGCGGCCATCTTGGTTCACAGTCCATGAAATCGGACAAATTTCTGAAAAAGGACCTCCTAAGGACCATTGCTGCCAAGTCTGGCTCCAATATGTCAAGTGGTTTCAGACAAGAAGATTTTTCAATGAATTTTTCCATAGGGCCCTACGTTAAATTAAGTTTGGCTGTGGTGGCCATCTTGGTTGACAGTCCAGGTCATTGGACAAAATTCTGAAAGAGGACCTTCTAAGGACCATTGCTACCAAATCTAGTTCTTATTGGCTTAGTGGTTTCAGACAAGCAGATTTTTGAGTGAATTTCCCATAGGGTCCTATGTTAAACTAAGTTCGGCTGTGGTGGCCATCTTGGTTCACAGTCCACAAAATCGGACAAATTTCTGAAAGAGGACCTCCTAATGACCATTGCTGCCTAGTCTGGTTCCAATTGGTCAAGTTGTTTCAGATAAGATTTTTCAATGAATTTTCCCATAGGGCCCTATGTTAAACTAATTTCGGCTGTGGCGGACATATTGGTTAACAACCTGGGTCATCTGACATATTTCTGAAAGAGAACCTCCTAAGGACCATTACTGCCAACTTTGGTTCCAATTGGCCTTTTAAATTCATACCCTCCCCCCCTTTTATTATTTTTAGTAACAGAAGCCATGTCGGTTGGAAGTCAGGGATGTTGCACAAAATTTTGAAAGGGGGCCACCCAACGACCATTCCACCAAAGTTTGGTCTCAATTGGTCCAGTGGTTTCAGAGGAGAAGATCTTTTATGGAAAGTTTACGCTGGATGCCGTCTTTACAGGGCAAAAGCTCCTATAATGGGTCAATCAATGATTTGGTCATGTTGAATTATTTGTAGATCTTACTTTGCTGAACATTTTTGCTGTTTACAGTTTGTCTTTATCTATAATAATATTCAAGATAATAACCTAAAACTGCAAAATTTCCTTAAAATTAACAATTCAGGGGCAATAACCCAACAAAGGGTTGACCGATTCATCTGAAAATTTCATGGCAGGTAGATCTTGACCTGTTGAACATTTTTACCCTGCCAGTTTTGCTCTAAATGCTTTAGTTTTTGAGATATAAGACAAATACTGTAGTTTACCCCTGTGTTCTATTTTTAGCCATGTCGGCCATTTTGGTTGGCTGTCGTGGTTATCAGACAAATTTTTCAAACTAGATACCTGAATGATGCTTGTGGCCAAGTTTGGTTCCATTTGGCCCAGTAGTAGTTTTAGAGAAGAAGATTTTTGTAAAAATTGACGACAATGGATGACGGACGACAAGTGATAAGAATAGCTCACTTGACACTTTGGGTCAGGTGAGCTAAAAAGGAGAGTCATCCATGTCCTATCAAATATCTCATATTAAATCAAAATTACATGGCTTGTCAAAACAACAGCAAATTTAATGTAATTATGTCAAACTTTTAAAATTTATATCAATAAAGAATAAACCTTTCAAAAGATCTTTTAAAAAGTATACAAATTACATTTATGAATAAATCAGTGAAGATTAGATTGGTGGAACATAAATTTCAATAACTAAAAGTTTATCAATAACAGACAACCTTATTTCAGTTTTCAAATATTTTTACAAGAATTTTTAACAATTAAAAACTCTCTGTGTCAATAAATTTCCTTTCAAAGTCTTAAAACTCTGAAAAAGAAAAACATTATCTGATATTTTGTACAAATTGCCTTTATAATAGTACTAGACCCCACAAGATCTCATTTTTATCAATTAAAAGATTTGAACAAACAAATGTTTTCAATAACTAAGATCTTTGATGTTTAAAGAGGCTTAAACAGTTAATTCATTTTCAACTTAACCTTGGCTCAATATCATTTATCTCTCACCCAATAACACAAGAAGCATTAAAAAAAAATAAACTGCCAAAAATATATTAATTACCATTTTTAAATTGCTTCCTATATACAGATTTCCTAACAATGAAAGAAATAAACCCATTCATAAAATTCCATTGAGAAGATCCCCCTCTTGTACAGAAGACCAATTCTTATTTTAAACATTATTTTTTCTATTTTTTCCTATCTTTTCTTTTCAATCAATTGTCAAAAGTTTATTTTATATAAGATTATTTTGTCATTAAATTATGGGTTCACAGTGTTTCTACATGGTGCCATGTGCTAGAATTGTTCCTGTGTCTCTCCTTTTTTTCTAGATCATATGTGGATTCTTGCCCTGTTGAATGACATGTACAATGCCTTTTTTTGGTTGGAAAAATGAAAATGAAAATTTACCTTGAAAAATTTAATTACGAAAACTCAGGTAATTTTGTTAAGATTAGAGTCAAGGGACATAACTAGGAATTGATTAGAATAATTGATTGGTTATTGATTTATGTCCATTGGCAATTCAGGAGATGAACATATGGATGTGATATGAATATTATCCACAGTGAGGATATATCAATTTCCACCTGGGCAAATTATTTTGACTATAAGCCGCTGGTGGCCATATTGGATGATGGATCGGCATCAAAGTTACAACTCATGGTCAGCATATCATTGGGAACATTCAAGCCATGTTTCGTTTCAATCCATTCAGCAGTTCTCTATCAGAAGATTTTTGTATGTATTTCCCATAGGGTTCTATGTTAAACTAAGTCCCCGTCTGGCAGCCATCCTGATGATGGATCGACAACAAAGTAAGAACACTTGGTCAGCAACTCATAAGGAACATTCATGCCATGTTTGGTGTCAATCCATTCAGTGGTTCTCTAGAAGAAAATTTTTGTATGTTTTTCCCAAAGGGTTCAATGTTAAGTCCCCCAGATGGATGACGGATGCAAAGTAATGGCAATAACTAAAAAAACTAACCCTTGACCATTTTAAACCAAATACATGCATGACAAAATCTGTATTTTCAAAGGGCACAAATACTCAGAAGAGACAAATGTGATAAATATCTGATTTATATTTGACCTGTTTTTGTCAAAATCTATATTTGCTGCTTATTAGTAGAGTATTACTTAGAATGTGTTATCTGCAGTAAATATCCCATATCCTTCCCATTATTCTATACTGTTAATTGAATTTTTTTTCATGGTTTTCAATTTTGGTTGTTCGTAATGTCAGGAATATCAAATATTTTAGTTTTGACATTTTCCAGTAATTAACAAACACAGGTGTGTAAAGTCAAAAACCACAAAATATGGTATCAACCAAAAAAAAAGGAATACACAGAAGTACTGTAAAAGTTTATGATACTTACCCAGGATCTCCCTGATCACCCACCATGACATCCTCACTCATCTGTTTAACTGACTGAATATTACGAATTTTGGAATACTGATAATATGGACTGTAAGTATGGTAGTTGTAATTCTTCCTACTTGTCACTAAACTCAGAAGGAGGCTCCATGACCAAAATTGCAACACACAATTCATGTCTACAATTAACAAAAAAAATATAACAGTTCTAAATATAAATCTCGATAATGTTCACAAGTCCTCTAATTTTTTTTTGCAGTCAACAATTTGAAAAGCACTTCAACTACTGCTATTACATACTGATGTAAAATATCTTTCAATTCCTTAAGAATCTGCAAATTCAGCAGAAAGAAATAAAAATATTACAGCACTAAGTAAATAATGGCTGAGTATTATATAGAATCAGGAGCAGAGAGATTTTTATCATTAAAACTATTTGTAATAAATCTTTTATCTAAATGAAATACAACCTTATAATTATATAATTATTACATGTTTTATGGTTAGCAGCATGGAAAAGCAAATTACCTTGAGAAGATTAAGTTTCTCAGGGATGTAAAAACTATAATATAGGAGCCATAACGTCCTCCCTCTTTTTGTACTTTCTGAATACTGGTGAAAATGATTCCTGTTGACATTTGAACTCAGATAATCTGTTCTGAATATAAGGAATGTTTCAGCCAGTATTTTTCGTCATAATGATTGTTTATTTTTAGTAAAATTTCATATATTAGAGAAAGGGTGAAGACATGTCCCATGTTAGTATGTTTCACCTGTCACAGTCAAAATCATATTACATCTTATAAATGTACCCAGAGGCTCACAGGAGCCTTTATCACGACCTAAGTTTTAATATTACAAATCTGACTTAAAACCTTGTCACTTCGAAAACATCCATCGCCCCCAGATAAAATATATCTATATTTCAGGAAGATGTATTTGGCAGTAATTCAGTAACAAGGCATTTCCATTCTCTATTCTATCAATGCCCATTTCTGTTGTAATGAAGACTTCTGCAGAATTTTGTGGGCTGATAATTTCTGCTATTTACAAATCTTACCCTTCATGGGCACTAACACCTACAAAGCCATTGAAGATTTTGATAGATCTTCATTTCTTGATTAATTCTGAAATCACTGGTTTCAGTGTACATTACAATTTTCAAGACATAGCCAGACTTGGTCATTTGAGTCCCATTCATATATTTGATCATTTTAATAGTGTTGACCAGGTTGATAAGATAATTTGGATGTTTCATATCAGCAAAAGAATACAGAAGTGACAAAACAGTGGGAAAAGTCCATAAAATTCAAAGACAAGACAAACTCATGAGAATGGAACATAGTTACAAATGCCAAGAGGACAGAAGTATAAATAATTCCAATACTGTATGTATTGTTTGATTGGTAGACAAAGTGACATCTGGTATCTTTTATTTTCCAATAAATGATGTTCAGTGTATGAATATGTGAGCCAGTAAATTTAAAATAGTGCAAATTTAAATTGCCAAGTTTCTTTCTTATTTTAACAAAAAGTGTAATCCTTATGGTATTATAAGTAATAAAAGTTGTTTTTGTCAGTTTATTGGTGTATAAACTCGACCTTTGCACTTTATTTAGTTTGTGAGTGAACTGGTCTCCTTTATACACCAATAAATTGCTTCAAAACAACTCTTTTTTCTACATTAAAAGAGTTAAGAAACATATAATAAACAGAACAGAATTAGAACAATATCATGAATATAGCACAAAACCTAATTTTTTTAAAAAGTTTATGATAATGACAGAATTAAAGTGATGGCAATAGGTTCCTTTAATAATTGTGTTCATGTGAGCTACAAAACTGATATAAATCAGATCTGACAAAACACTGAATCAGCATGTCTTAATTATCTCTTTAATTTCAAAACTAAAAACAAACAAAAAATGGGTAAAAAAAATAAAAACAATAAAAACTCTTGAGGACGAACAACTCTGAGAAAGACTCAATTCATTTCATTTGTATAAAAGGTCTCAAAAATGGTCTTCTTAGTCACATTCCTCTCCCAACCCCATTAAATACCAAACAAATGCTTGTGTAATATATGTACACTGAATTAGACAGCAACACTAAACCATAAAAAAATGTACATGTAGTTAAGGAGAGGAATTGTTTCTCGGTCAAATTTCTAACAATTACTAAAGCATTAAATTAGATAAACAGAAACCAAAAATATCCAAGGTTATAAAAACTTTTCTGATTACAATTGTCAGCTCGTGCATTAACAAATCTGCAAATGTGCAAATTAATGATGTCTGCACTAGTGAACTGGAAGAATCCAAGTTAATATAAACAATTCTTAAAAGTATTTAT
Source organism: Mytilisepta virgata (assembly GCA_028015205.1). Lineage (NCBI taxonomy): Eukaryota > Metazoa > Mollusca > Bivalvia > Mytilida > Mytilidae > Mytilisepta > Mytilisepta virgata. Next base: position 4,106,007 of record JAPWFG010000016.1, read on the forward strand.
TTAAGTCTAAAATTAATTCCAAAATTTTCATTTCTTTATAATCGAGGCAGTCTGAAAAAGTTAACCAAATACCTTTTTTTGAAATAGAAAAAAATACTTGTATTGTTATCTGTACCAATTATATATATATACAGTACTCTAGGATAGGGATTTATATAAGTTTTATACTTGTTTCCCAATCCCATTAATTGTATGTTATTGTATTAATATGTATGTAATTGTATTGAGTTATATGTTTTGATTAATAAAATATGTGCTTGATTGTCAAGTTGACCTCAGATGATTTTTTTTTAAAAACATTAAACCCTTAGTAAATGCACTGTTTACACTGTTTATATTGATTTATGGTTTAAAGTTTTGTCTTGTTTGATGAATGACTATATACATGTAGCCATTAGTCTTTAATTGGAAACAACAGTTACTTAATTAATATATTAAATATATTAAAAGTAATGTTTTAAGTTCTATCGAGCAGATGTTTTTTATACAGATGTTCTCAGTTGGGTGAAGTGGATACTAGAGGCTTCCAGGAGCCTGTTTTGCTCACCTGCATCTAATTTGCCATTCAAAAATCAGAAATAGAAATTAAACATCAATAGAAAAAAAGCATGACATCTGTGCATTTTGTTTTTTTTTTTTTTTTGTCTATAGCAGTGACCATATTGCTCCAGATAAAATCTTGAAAGGGGACCACCTATAAGCACCATTCAACTAGATTCGGTTTAATTGCCACAATAGTTTCAAAGACAAATTAAGATTTTTAACATAAATTTGCTGATTTGTGTATTCTTAGCACGTTTTAACAAGTGTAAATTATATGGTATTGGTGGCCATATTGGTCTCACAGAGATCCAGTCTCCCAGGCTAAACCCAAGAACCATTCCATCAAAGTTGGGTCTCATTATCCCAGTATTTTCTCAGGAGAAGATATTTTTATATTTTTGGCGTATTTTCTATTTCTAGTAATGGTATACATAAAGTTCCCAGGTCTGGACCCTCTGAAACAATTTGAAAGGGGATCACCTGTGAACCATTCCATGAAAATGTGGTCTCAAGAATTGCCCCAGTTGTTTTGGAGGAGAAGACTTTTTTATATTTTTTGCTGACTTTTCTATTTTTAATAATAGTGGCCATATTTTGTGTTTCAGAGGAAGATATTTTGAAACAATTTATGAATTTTTAGTAACAGCAGCCAAATTTATCCCAAATCCAAGGCAATTTTAAGCAGCATTTCAACAAAGTGTGGGTCTTACCTTAGTTGTTTCAGAGGAGATGATTCTAAATACTTTTTGAAATTTTTTTCTATTTTTAGTAACAGATGCCATATTGGGCTCTCTTATACTGTGTCACTCGACAAAATTTGGATATTTAATTTTGCTATGATATTGTTATCTGTGTTGATTTATTTCATTTACTAGGTCACTCATAAAAAATTTGGACATTTGATTTTTGCTATAACATTGTGTTATTTTTTTCATAAAATGGAGGTCCAGGGTGTATCAGAGAAAAAAGGGGGAGGGGGCAAATGAAAAAAGGGGGAATGGGGGTGGAATAGACTAAATCCATTCCCCAGAGGCACAGGCGCTTGTCTCAGAAAAAAAAATTACTATATATGCCAAGAGAAAAGAAAAGGTCCCCAACTCGGGCAACACATTTTTACGCGCCTGCTTCGATTTCCAAAGAATTATCCCTTTCACCTTTCGGTCTCGCTCAAAACTTTTGGATCAATAAAAAAAATATTAATTTATCAACACAATGATGTATGACACGCCTACCTTACTTGCCAATCAACAGTGCTTTAGCCATATGAAATCGGTCAAAAGTGAATTATTTATCAGTACTACAATAAATTGCAAATTTGAAGACGAGGATCAAATGAATTGCTGCTTTCTGATTGGCTAACTCAGTATGCTAAAATTAAAACTTGGAAACTAGAGTATTAATTTATAAATAGAACGCCATCAACTCATCAATTTATTTACCAGCAGCGATTTATTATTACTTCTTCATACCATTGTTTTTCAATTAATTAATCATGACAAAAGAACAAAGAAAGGAATTTTTTAAACAGTTCATTTTCTTTATTTTAATTTTTTTTATTTGCTCCTTGTCTTCAAATTTGCAGTTTATTGTAGTACTGATAAATAATTCACTTTTGACCGATTTCATATGGCTAAAGCGCTGTTGATTGGCAAGTAAGGTAGGCGTGTCATACATCATTATGTTGATAAATTAATATTTTTTTTATTGATCTAAAAGTTTTGAGCGAGACCGAAAGGTGAAAGGGATAATTCTTTGGAAATCGAAGCAGGCGCGTAAAATTGTGATGCCCGAGTTGGGGACCTTTTCTTTTCTCTTGGCATATATAGTAATTCTTTTTTCTGAGACAAGCGCCTGTGCCCAGAGGCCTGTGGTATGAGTAGAATCTTTTGTTTACTTAACAATAATGTGTTGCCATGGTTGCTGTAGAACACAGTCAAATGTATGTAAAACTGTCCCCATTTCACCATTACAAGCTAAAATTTCTATTGGTTCAAAAGAACAGCTAAGATTCATCTTCATAATCTTGGAAAACAACTGCATAAATGGCATGTGATCTGTCCACAGACCAGTGTGACAGAAAATTAGAGACATGGAAGAAATGTACCCTTACCTTTAGCTTTAAATTATTACAATTGAAATAGACAAATTTACTGTCCATGTGAGCAATGAGCATCAGATATTGTTTTAGGTAATCAAATTTCCAACTTCAGGTGTATTATTGAAGAGAGGACAAAGTCAGTGTTAACTTATATCTTTGAACTATGACAAAATAAAATGAAATGACGGTCGTGAATATTTAAATCATATCTCCACTTCATAATTATGAAGACTATCTGTTTTTGATAATTACATCCGTAATATCAAATTCCTAAAGAGATCATTTAAATAATTTATAAACATGCAACTAACAATAAATGTTTAAAGACCTTTACCTCTGTTTTTAAGTCGCACATAATTTATTTTTGTTTGTTCATAAGGGTTTTATTTTACTTCCAGAACAACTGGCTATGTGGGTTTGGCCAAATAAATAGAGAAGATCCAACAGGAAAAATGGCAATCATTGTCAATTAAGAACATTACTAACTTTCAACAGGAAAACGGGCAATCATTGTCATTTAAGAACATCGCTAACTTTCAACAGGAAAACTGGCAATCATTGTCATTTAAGAACATCGCTAACTTTCAACAGGAAAACTGGCAATCATTGTCATTTAAGAACGTCACTAACTTTCAACAGGAAAACTGGCAATCATTGTCATTTAAGAACGTCACTAACTTTCAACAGGAAAACTGGCAATCATTGTCATTTAAGAACATCACTAACTTTCAACAGGAAAACTGGCAATCATTGTCATTTAAGAATATCATTAACTTTCAGCAGGAAAAATAGCAATCCTTGTCACTGGCTTAAGAACATAGTAAATTTCAACACGAAAAGTGGCAATCCTTGTCACCTAAGAACATCATGAACTTTCAGAACGGAAAATGGCAATTCTTATCAATTAAGAACATCACCAACTTCCGACAGGAAAACTTGCAATCATTGTCAATTAAGAACATCACTAACTTTCAACAGGAAAACTGGCAGTCATTGTCATTTAAGAACATAATGAACTTTTAGCAGGAAAAACAGCAATCCTTGTCGGTTAAGAACCGTGACAGTGAACTTTCAACAGGAAAAGTGGCAATCATTGTCGGTTAAGAAAAAAATGAACTTTCAATAAGAAAACTGAAAATCCTTATCCGTTAAGAACATCATGAACTTTTAGCAGGAAAAAATGGCAATTCCTTGTCAGTTAAGAACATCATGAACTTTAAACAGGAAAATTGGCAATCCTTGCCAAGCAAGATTTTATTCAACAGCCTCGTTGATGAAGGGTAAATCTTTGTAAAATAACACCATTTGGTCACCAAGGCTAATTAACACACTGGTTAACAATTATGTGCTAGTTCACCTCATTTTTGTGCCTTTTTCTCAAGTTATCTCCATACTAATTTAATTGATATATATAAATGACAGATAAAATGCAAAACCAACTAAGGAATACATCACATAAATCTGACTTTACAAATTTCTCCATGGATGGCTGAATGGGATCTAAATAATAAAATGTATCACATAATAACGAATAATTTTGATGCACTGTATGGCCATTTCGTTGACTGATAACTCATCAGCAGTGCTCGAGATAAAATCCGGTTAAAGATATAATGATGAATTAATAAGCACAGCCATCAAAACCCAAAACAATTAAAACAAACATGAATCCAAACTCAGCTATGGGTTACATCTGCATAAAAAGCAAGAGCCTTAGAAATTTCTGATACATTTTTGTCAATTTTGAACGGAAAATTTAAAGGTATTTAAGTAATTAATCGTGCCAGGACAAAAATTCTGGCTACCTCATAACATAATCAGCAATCAAATTTTTTGAAAAGCAAGTATCTTAAGCAATGTTTCTGATTTTACTATAATAATCTGTGTGTATAATTTTTACAGTTTAAGGATAAATTGTTTTTTATTTATACAAGACAAAGAATGACTGAAAATTATAAGTATAATCTGACTTCTTGAAAATTGAGGAAAGATGAAATCCAAAAATAGAATAAGCAAATAAAATGAGATGTAAAAATAAATTATTATAAAAAGCCTTTTTGATTAAAAAAAGCAATTCATAAATTTCATAAATAACTTTTATTTTCAATTAATGCGATATTTTTAAAGTATTTCTAAATCCGAGCTGCATTCCACCAACAAAGTCACATGGTTTCTTCAAAAGATTTCTAAATACTTTACAACCACAAAACTCTATGCTCATTACCATGATTACCAGATGAAGAAAGATTAAAGTAAGAGTATGACTGCATGCCTTTATTATCAGCATGTTTATATAATTTGTTAACATGTATTTGGAACATGTGGTATCATTAGATTGTCAATGAAGATCCTGAGAAGTGATGATGGGGGTGCATTAAAAAATTCAAATTATATATATACAGGAAATCTATTTTTGTATTACCAGTCTAGACTCTTTTAGATACCAGAAATAACCTTGAATACATCGGTGTTTGATGTATTGTAACTCATTTTGACAAGAATTCTCTGTCTTTTACTCACTCATGCATAACAATTAATATAAAATATTTTTATTTTTCTGTTTTATTTAAACAATTCAGAGTTGTGATGCAATGAAATATTATTTCCCTAGTGTGTTTATCTATTTGTACTCAATTACATAATACTATAACTGTAAGATATGCTGCAAACCAATTGTGAATCTCTTTCACAGCCAATATTTGTTCAGAACATATTTTTCCACCATAATTGTTCGTATCTAACTGGGGTAATACACACTCATCAAATTGAAACTACGTTTGTATTTTATCCAATCTCATTACCAAAATTTTGAAATTACTCAGCATATTGTAAAATTTAACTTAAATATTTAAGGATTCAAACATTTTATCTACCCAAACTGACTTCAACAGTAAAAGGAAAATGATAAAAAGTTTTAGCTCTAGCAATACTAAAAAAAAACTATCAACGACATTATTTTGGAAAACATACATTAATAAATTGCTTCGCTGAGCGCAGCTGGATACGACCGCAGAGCTCCAACCCTGAACAATTGGGGCAAAAATGGACACAATATTCGCACTTGATACAGGTCTGTATTTGGATTGTAATTAAATATTTGACACATAATAGGTTTCTGACACAGAATAACTGAAATCAAAGAACTTAGAATTGGTCATATGATTTGAATTTATATTCAATTTTTTGCCTCTTGTGTAATACAATATGCTGTGGAGAATTGCCCCCCCCAGAAAAAAATAATTTACCCATATGAACTGTAATTTACACTATGAAGTTGCACATTGCCCCCCCTCCCAAAAAAAAACCCAAAAAACAATAAAATTTATTGTAACTCCCCCTTTTTTTTGCTAAAAAAATTTGAAATTTTCTTTTTAATTTATGAAATATATATGAAATGAGAGAAAAATTGCCCCCTTCCCAATTTCTCATTTACCCTCCCTAAATTTTGTTTTCAAATCCCCCCCCCCATTTCTTTATACTTTGCAACCATAACAGCCCATTTAAATACACCATAAACGTATTAAAATAGAAAATGACATCATAGTCATGGATCAAACAAAGTTTAATTTTGGACCCTGATTTGGACCAACTTGAAAACTGGGCCCATAATAAAAAAACTAAGTACATGTTTAGATTCAGCATATCAAAGAACCCCAAGAATTCAATTTTTGTTAAAATCAAACTAAGTTTATTTTTGGACCCTTTGGACCTTAATGTAGACCAATTTGAAAACGGGACAAAAAATTAAGAATCTAAATACACGGTTAGATTCGGCATATCAAAGAACCCCAATAGTTCAATTTTCGATGAAATCAAACAAAGTTTAATTTTGGACCCTTTTGGCCCCTAATTCCTAAACTGTTGGGACCAAAACTCCCAAAATCAACCCCAACCTTCCTTTTGTGGTCATAAACCTTGTGTTTAAATTTCATAAATTTCTATTTACTTATACTAGAGTTATTGTGCAAAAACCAAGAAAAATGCTTATTTGGGCCATTTTTTAGCCCCTAATTCCTAAACTGTTGGGACCAAAACTCCCAAAAGCAATCCCAACCTTCCTCTCTACAAAGCTATCTTTTGCAAATCTATTTTCCTTTCTGAGGCAAAAACTTAACACTTCTATTTTTCACATTCTGACTGAAAAATCTAAAGGTAACTTCTCAATTTATTTCATTTGGGATGGAAGGTTTAAACTTCAATCATAACTTTATCTTAGGTCCATATGTACTTCAATCATAACTTTATGCTAGGTCCAAATGTATTTCAATCATAATTTTATGTTAGGTCCAGATGTACTTCAATCATAACTTTATGTTAGGTTCAAATGGACTTCCATTTTGCTGAACAAGTATACATTATTTAGGGGCCAGCTGAAGCCCGCCTCCGAGTGCAGGATTTTCTCGCTGCGTCGAAGACTCATTTATAACCTTGAGGTGTTTTCTGCTCTTAGGTCGGGTTGTTGTCTCTTTGATACATTCCCCGTTTCAATTCTCTATTCTATTCAATCACAACTTTATGTTAGTTCCAAATGTACTTCAATCATATCCTTGGTGGACTTCAACTTTAAGTTAGGTGAGGTCAGACATGACTTTCATTATATCCTCCCATTAAGTCAGAGCACACCTTAAACTTCAATCATATACAAAGGTTAGGTCAAACTGGACTCAAATCATTCTTAATTAGGCCAGATAATATTAACATCATATCATCCGGATATGTCATCTTTGAATAAACTCTTATCTCAAGGTTGTGTCAATAAACCTTGTGTTAAAATTTCATAGATTTCTATTTACTTATACTAGAGTTATTGCGCGAAAACCAAGAAAAATGCGTATTGGGCCCTTTTTTGGAATCTAATTCTTAAACTGTTGGGACCAAAACTCCCAAAATCAATCCCAACCTTCCTTTTGTGGTCATAAACCTTGTGTTTAAATTTCATAGATTTCTATTAACTTATACTAAAGTTATAGTGCGAAAACCAAATGTCTTCGGACGACGACGACGCCAACGTCATACCAATATACGACCGCAAAAATTTTGCGGTCGTATAAAAAGATATTACTTTTCATATCTTGATGATACTTTTCTTGGGTCAATAGAAGGCAAAGTTGATCGATTAACATCAGAGATAGTATACATACATGTATAAAACAAACTTGGGTGTTTGTTTCACAGAACAGTCTCTTTCACAATCTCATATTTAGATATATAATTTTTCTCAAAAGTAATTAGCACTTCAAATCCCTAAACAGTTTTTAAAAAATACTGCTACCACAAAATTCATGTCCGTTATCATATTGTATTTTGACCCCCATGGGAAATTGACCCTATAGAGTCAAAATACCATATGACACCGGATAAATGTATTTATGAAGTTAAAGGAATACCTGGGACTATTATACTGTTAGTTATCTTCAAATTTTCAATTGCTTCTCAAGATAACCATTTTACTCTGTTATTTCAGTCTTTTTAACATCATGTAAACTGCATATTGGAGAAAAGGTCAGAAAATATGAAATACATATGTTTGATTTATAAGACAATAAAGTTGATTGGAAGTTTCACACATCAACAAAAATGATAACATAAATTGTATATAAGAAAACAAACTAGACAATATAAAAAATACAATATCTTAATGAAATTTTCAGAATTCGGTCATGCCGAATCAGCAAAAATAAAAAATAACATTTGCAAATTACATAATATCAATAAAATAATTGGATACAACCACATCTTACATTTATATCTTATTTTATATATTAAAGTAAATACATGTTAAGGCTAATGGTCTACATCACTAATGACATTACTGCAAATTAAGAAGCCCGTTCTCATTTAACTGCTTTTTTAAAACTGTTTAACTAAAAAAAGGAAAATGATAATTTTGATAGTATGTCTTCAGAAGAAAAAGTTGTATTCATTCTAAGTCCTTCTACGCCATCCCAAGTAAATAAATTAGGATCCTTTATAAAACAGTCAAAAGCACTGAGGACAGGGGACTCTTAAATATTTGCTTGTTTTTCTTTATATGTTACAAATTAATGTTTGTATATGTTGAGTATGGGCACGTTTCGATATGTATTGTTGAATGTATATATATATGTTAATGTCACAAACATTTAAAAGTTTAATGACAATAAATTTGATTTGATTTGAATAAATACCAGATCAAATTCTTTTCTAGCAGACAAACTTAAGTGCTTAAGCTGAACTCCTTTCTGTGGACTGACATATTTTTTGAGATGATCTCTACAAAGCTATCTTTTGCAAATCTATTTTCCTTTCTGAGGCAAAAACTTAACACTTCTATTTTTCACATTCTGACTGAAAAATCTAAAGGTAACTTCTCAATTTATTTCATTTGGGATGGAAGGTTTAAACTTCAATCATAACTTTATCTTAGGTCCATATGTACTTCAATCATAACTTTATGCTAGGTCCAAATGTATTTCAATCATAATTTTATGTTAGGTCCAAATGTACTTCAATCATAACTTTATGTTAGGTTCAAATGGACTTCCATTTTGCTGAACAAGTATACATTATTTAGGGGCCAGCTGAAGCCCGCCTCCGAGTGCGGGATTTTCTCGCTGCGTCGAAGACTCATTGGTAACCTTGAGGTGTTTTCTGCTCTTAGGTCGGGTTGTTGTCTCTTTGATACATTCCCCGTTTCAATTCTCTATTCTATTCAATCACAACTTTATGTTAGTTCCAAATGTACTTCAATCATATCCTTGGTGGACTTCAACCTTAAGTTAGGTGAGGTCAGACATGACTTTCATTATATCCTCCCATTAAGTCAGAGCACACCTTAAACTTCAATCATATACAAAGGTTAGGTCAAACTGGACTCAAATCATTCTTAATTAGGCCAGATAGTATTAACATCATATCATCCGGATATGTCATCTTTGAATAAACTCTTATCTCAAGGTTGTGTCAATATGACATCTCTCATATCATTAAGATACATGTATGTCATATTGGATACCACTCACATCATTAAGTTATGTCATATTGGACAACACTCACATCATTCAGTTATGTCATATTGGACATCACTCATATCATTAAGTTATGTCATATTGGACACCAATCACACCATTCAGTTGTCATATCGGACACAACTCACATCATTAGGTTGTCATATTGGACACCATTCACATCATTAGGTTATGTCACATTGGACACCACTAATTTCATCAAGTTAAGTCATACTGGACATCACTCATATCATAAAGTTATGGCATATAGGACACCACTCACATCATTAAGTTGTCATATTGGGCACCACTCACACCATTCAGTTATGTAATATTGGACACCACTCATACCATTAAGTTAGGTCAGACTGGACACCAATAACATCATTCAGATGTCATATTGGACACCACTCACATCATTAAGTTCTGTCATATTGGACACCACTCACATTATTAAGTTTTATTATATCTGATTTAACTTATATCCTCAAGTTATGTCATATTGGGCATCACTTATATCCTTAAGATTAGGGAATTCTTTTGTCATATGCTTAGATTATGTCTGCTAAGTTCTCCATTATTAAAGACTCAATTCGAAACAAGTTCAAGTTAACCTACCATTATTTTATCCAGAGTCTAACGTACAGCCAATAGATGATTAACTTCTGACATAATTCAAGTGAAATATTTATTTACAACATGTCCTGCAGGAGGCAGAGACTGCTTACTTGCGGAGCGCCTGGGTCTGCCCCCGGTTTTTTGGTGGGATCAATGTTGTTCATATGTTTTTAGTTTGTAATTGTAGTGCATGTGTTGTTTTGGTATTGTCTTCGTTGTTCTCCGGAGTTTGTCATTTGTTTCGATTTTTACCTCCTTCGAATATCCCTTTGGTATTTCTTGACTTTACTTAAAACAGAAAACATTATTCCTTTAACATGTTTAAGACCACATTTATTTTGTTGTATTCCATTCTTTTGATTTAAAAAAATCACCGAATTCAATACTTACTATCAGTATAAGTTTTTTTTTTTTTTTTTTATCACAAATTTTTATTTCTTTAAAAAGTTTTTTTTTTTAAATTAACATTTATGATAATATGCAGCAAATAAAAAATCTTACCTTAAAAAAATTAATCTGTTTTTTTACACAAAATCCAATAAAAATCCTACTATATAAATTATAAAAATAAGAAAAATCTGTTTAATCCATTGCCACAAATATTATGACTGTGTTAGTCTAAGTGGTTATACTATCTAACAACAAAGTAACTTTTATTATACCGAGAGAGCCATTTAAACAGTGTGATACGATATGCTACCACTGTTTTTATAATTAGAACCTCTTGTATGTCCCCATTGATACTCTTCAAAATATTAAAAATATGTACGGTTAGACTGGCCAATTTACCGATATTCTTGTAAAGATCTGTCATTGATATACATGATATTGGAATGAAATGAATGGAAAAGTGTGAACATGGTTTTTTTTTCTCTCAAATAAAATCATCTTTTTTTAAATACCAAAATAGTTTACTGCACTTGTTACTTTGTCAATGACAGCTTTCAGTAACAAAGTCTGGTTATGTTTTTATCAATATGATAGATTGTCACACCATTATATTTTGTCAAATAAACTCAGATACAAATCACACATAATAACTATCTTGTAGGTTATCATTTTTTAAAATCCTTATTGTATATTTCATTGACAAATCCAGAGAAGGAGACTCTATTCTTGATTGATCTTTCCTTTAAACATTTGATATTAATTATGATTTAAGTGTTTTTTCCCTCACTTTTGTAATGAAAAACTCATACTTTTTTACCTACCCTTTTTTCTAAGATTGGAATAGTTATACATGAAACCAGCATTAAACATTATATATAGATTCTCCTTCAGGTACGAGTGAGTTATGGAATTTCTCCACCCGAGATAGTTATTTTTCTTATTTTCAACACGCGAGCTTTAGCGAGCGTGTTAAAATCTAAAATTTAACTATCGAGGTGGAGAAATTCTGTAACTCACGAGTAAATTGAAGGAGTATCAGAAAATTAATAACCGGGAAGTGGTTAAAAATATTATGTATTTTTATCCCACCGATTAAACACGACAAGAATAGGAGAAAATAATTTATTTAACTTTATTTTATTCCTACTTTTGGAAGTCTATTTGATTTAGTCAATATAAGAATGAAACATCACTGACTTCAGGACTTAATACTAATTCTTCAATTCTGGTTCTTATTTAAAAAATAGAGGTTCACCTGGCTTTTATTAGGCCATTTGAAAATGTAAGTTCTTTTGTATCCACAAGGCTGTTAAAAAAAAAACACAAAATGTCAAAGTAACCTTGATATTTGACCTTTGACCTAAAATATTTTTGAAAATTGGGCAATAATAATCAAAGATGGCCTCTGGTGGCCATGTTGTTCATCCATCCGAAACCAAAGGTGGAGATTTAATATTAGAGGTCCTTCAAAACATTATTCTTACCAACTGTGGTTACAATCTGCCCACCAGTTCCTGAGCAATCGGCAAAAAAGTCATTTTCCATATGGTTTCAATAGAAACTTTGAACAGGCGCAGCCGCCGATTCAGCAGATGAAAATCTCAACCAAAAGTGGGTCGTTTGTAGAGTGTATTGTTGTCATCAATCCTGCAAAGTTTCAAAACATTTCATAACGTATAGTTTCAGAGGAGAAGATATTTGGTGGCCATGTTGTTCATCCAACCGGAACCAATGTTGGACCGTTTGTCCGAATCTACTAATACTAAATTTGCTTTGGCTAATAGAAACTATAATCACTAGTCCAACTGGTATATCTTCCCAAGTCAGGGTTCAGGATCCACTGCAGATAATAAACCCTTGACTTGGGAAAGGAATTCCGCACTCCCATTATTGTAATCTGGTAATTTACCATTCAGTTACATGGGTATAGTATGTTTGAATTCTATAAATCTTTAAAAAAAAATAATTAAAAATTTCACAAATTAAAAAATTAAAAAATTATTTTTTTACAATCTTATTCTATTAGTTTTACAAACCTGGACTCTTCTTTTCAGAATATTTACTCTATTACTCCATAAAAGGTACCCATTAGGTAACGTTATTTATTGTGATTTTCTATTAGAATTAAGTAAATTAAAGCATTATGTACACAAAAACATAGGAAACTTACCAAACTACAATAACGGGAGTCAGGAGACTATATACTCTAATCTAAAAGGTGAAATGCATAAAAAGACTAAAATTTATTGATACATGTACATGAAACATTCTGGGTCATTTTCAAAATAAAATATGTATGTTTATAATTCATCATGTTCATTCATAAAATCTTTGTCTGATCATTTCAAAAGGTACCTGATAAGATTTTTAAAACAATAACTAACAGGTTAACTTTGATTTGCACTGTACGAACAGATTTTATCAAAATGTCAAAAATATTAAATACAATGTAAATAATAATAAGTTATGTTAAAATTCGAAATCAATTATTACAAGTTGTATATAGGTAGAAGATCTTCTTCCATATAACTTTTAACTTTTAATTTCAAAATATTTTTATGGTTTAATTTTTGAAGGATAAAATAAAACAATATTCATTTGTTTTAGATTCAAACAGACACAAAATCAAGTTAAAATAAAACTGATAAGATAAGAAATGAGTTGTCAAACTGACAGCAGACCAGGTTTTCCATCAGAAATATTTGGAATCACCAGACTGGCCAACATTTCCGAACTATTGTCCAGATTTCTCAGTTGGAGAACAAAAGTCTTATCTAGTTCATAATAATCTGCTGTAAAATGAAAGCTGGAAGCATGAGAACATTCACATAAATTGTTACACATTCCTCAAAGTTGATACATGTATATATAAGACACAAAATGAAGGTTGGGTGCATTGTATCTGATTGTCATATATCTAAAATCAGACAAAAAAAAGAGTTTTATGAAATTGCCCACAATGCTGGCCAGTTTTTAGTTAGGGAGGAATCTATACTACCCTGAGAGAAATCAATGATATATAAACTTGTAACCCCTGTAAATTAAAATCAAAGGAAAATATGTATATTCAGTTTTACAGTGTAAATGTTCAAAGGCTAGTGATTAGTTACAATTAGGAACTAAATACTACCAGGATTCAAGTCACGAACAAATAAAAAGACAAATAACCAGTACAAAGAAAAAATACAAAATAAATTAATGTCCTTTTAACTTGCCTCAAATCAAATCAAATTACAAAAAGATAAAATGCATTATATACTTGTTTTATACATTGTTTGATGTGAATTTATATGTCAACAATATAAGGTTTCGTTATTCCCTTTTCTTAATATGTTTTGCAACGTTCACATTGTTTTCATCCAAATAATAATTCCAATATTAAAAGTACATACCAAACATTGAGTTTTATAATCAGAAGATTTATATACATATATATTGACTGTATTTCATCCGCAGGGAAAATATTAAGAATTAAAACAAATATGACTAAACGTAATTGAATTTCTAATTGAATTTCACTGCAACTGGAATGAATGGGGAGGGGTTAACTGAAAGAATCATAGCATTTTCCAAAAAGGTATGCCCATATAAAACTTCTCCTTTAGCGTTGTTTAAAAAAGAGTTGGAAAAAAGTATAATGTATGAATATTGATAAATCATATACTGAAAAATTCCATTTAAATTTTTGCAAATATATTCTATGTACTAAGAAAAGCTCCTCAAATATTGCAGTCAATTGAAATTGAAAAGGGCAGATTTTATAAAATTCCAAGAGAGCAACGTTTGTGTAAAACATGTGAAAAACATTTCATATTAAATTGTTAATTAAATGAAGCATTACGACAAATAAGTTTTCGAATTTTTCCTGCCGAAGATTCAAATTTCATAAATTTAACCGATGAAGAAAAAATCGTCTTTATTTTGAACCCAGCGTCCTCCCAGCAGTGAAAAACACAGGTTCCTTTTTAAAACAGTTATTGAAACTGAGGTCAGGGGGCTAGTCACTTTTTGCTTGTTTTTTGTGTTTATAATGTCCAATATTGTGTATTTGTAAATCTGGTTTTTGTTGTTGTCACAAACTATGTTTAAGGACAATAAAGTAATTTGAAATTTAAACATTCATTAGAAATAGCACAATGTACACGACATGCTAAACGAAATCATGTATAATATTAAAGAGGCAAGCATTAATAGTTTTAACTTGGGTCATTAGGTAAAGTTGGGGGTGTAAAGTAGTAGTGTTTTTTATGACACATTTCTTAGTGATTCCCATTATAGGAGAAATACTTATAAGATCAGATGAGTTGTTTCCCTTTGACCAATTAAAACAAAGTTAATAGATCCCCGTAGTAAATTTAAACATATCAGAAATATAATATTTTTCCTTGTCCAAATGCATTACTTAATACTAACAAATCCAAAATAATATTCAGTTTGTAATCTGTAGTTTTAAAATATTGTAACTACCGATTGCAGAATAAATATTAAATAAAGTTAAACGACATCTAGCTAACATCTAGGCACCTGTGACGGATCACGGAAGCTCAATAGAGCTGCCTAGCGGGCCCCTAGTTGGCGGATAGGTGAGACCCTCTCGTTGGGGGGTTGTCAGGTCATAATACGGAAAGCCTGACAACGGACGATAGTGGGTAACGTGTTTGGAGAATGCCACACTCCCTGCATGTTAAAGACCCCATCTGTAGTTTTCGAAAAAGAGTAGGCTGATGGCCACTACAGAAGGCTAAATTATCCGACCCTACCGAACCATCCTCCTTTTACAGTGGAAGTCAAAAATAGTTCCCCTTCTTGTCCCATCACACCCCTATTTGAATTGTTTGATAAATTGAACTGGTTCTCGTTCTGAAGAAGCATGAAATATTTGCCACTCGACGTTAAGCAGATAACTTGTAGGAGTATAACCCATCCAAAAGTAATTCTGAAATTGTGATATGCATGAAATTAAAATAGGCATAGTTAGTGTTATTTTCAACCCCTGAACTATATGCTCTTTGAGTCCGTACAACTCACCGAGTTAACCTATGCCTGACACATTTTATCACTATAATGTTTTCAAATCATTTAGTAAGTTCTTAGATCTTTTCTACATGTGATTCAGACAGCATTTAGTTCTTAGATCTTTTCTACATGTGATTCAGACAGCATTTAGTTCTTAGATCTTTTCTACATGTGATTCAGACAGCATTTAAGTTTCATGAAAATCTTTCACAATTTTTGGGGAATTTTTTTTACGTATAGTAATGGCTATAATTACGTACATGTACAAAAACACCATAATAATCAATGAATATCTTTAGAAACATAAATTAAACTATTTTGGGGTGAGTTTTCTTTTTACATTTTTTATTATTTCTACCAAAAACTGGTATGAAGTAAGAACCAATGTGCATAATTTTGAAAACAGAAAAAAATTAAACAAAGTTATAACCAAATACCATTCTATCAAAGTCTTCCAGAATGGTTCAAAGTATTTAAAGAGGGAAATGGCTATTAAACTGAAGAAATCCTACATTTTTTGTTGTAGATGTATTTTAGAATAATTACATTACGTGTTTGTTTCATTGAAATCCATATTTTTATTGGAAGACGCTAATCACATGGTCCTGAAAAAAAAAGATGTTTTACAACATAATAAAAACCAAAATCTTATTTTTCACGTGCTTCCATGATGACGACAAAGCAGCAGAATAATATTTCGAGACAATATAGAGAATATTTCAAAACGCAGTAACCTTAACTGTAACCCTAGTTCTACTAAGCTTGGGTAACATTTAGACTTAAATGCGGAGGTGTGTATTCCAGCAGAACTAGAGCTAGGGTTAGGTTAGAGTGAAGTTAATTAGGGTTAGGATTAGGCTTCGGCTTAAGGTTTGGGGTTAGGTTATGGTTACCATTATGTTTAGGGTTATGGTTAGGTTTAGGATTTAGTCTCAGACAAAACAGATCCTCGTCACTATGACGTCACTATCCAAAAAAGTCAAAGAAAAGTTTTTAACGACAGAAAACCTTTAAAGGGGTATACAAAATGTGCAAGAATGTTGTAATGAAAATTATATGATGATAAATGTAACAAAATCCAAATCAATGCTTGTATCATCCAGTAAAAGGATTAGAAACAATATTGTCAATGGTTGTTCTTTAATAATACATTGCTGGATAATGTTAAATGTGAACAATTATTAGGTGTTATGATTGACAACTGTTTATCTTGGGCTGAACATATATATTAACGAACTAGTTTCAAAAATTCTTCCCGACTTGGACTGATGTGCGGATTAACATTTTATCTTCCATCAGAAGGTTTAATGTTGTAATATAATGGTTATATCTTACGATTGTTTGATTACTGTTGTACAATATGGGTCCAAGCTAGTTTAGCAAATTTAGAAAAGTTGTGTATGTTACAAAAAGGGCTGCAAGAATTAAACTTAATGCAAAAAGAGACGTACCTACCAATAGACTATTTTAAAAACTGGGATGTCTAACTATTTTTAAAAGAATTGATTATCACAAAGGTGTTTTAATGTTTAAATACGTCATTAATCTTGCTCTAGAATATTTATGTGATGTCTTTAATACTGCTAATAATGCTTCATCTTATTCTTTACGATCAACAAAAAGCAGAAACGTGTTTGTACCTCGTCCAAATATAAATTTTGTGAAGAAAAGTTTTTACTATTCTGGAATTATTTTATGGAATTCTTTACCAACAGACCTAAAAGTTAATAAAAATATAGAAACTTTCAAAAAAAATTATACAGATTACTTAAAGCTCTGCGACGATTTCTAAAGTTGTTAAAATATAGTCTCAGTATTGGAAGGCGAGATATTCTATTGTTTCAATGTTTATTAAATGCATATAATTTTATAGATTATATATATGTGTATATATGTATATAGATGTTCTACATCATGTGGATCTTTGTAGAAATTGGATCAATGTTAGATTAATTTATTTTGTGTTTTATCAATTTATAATTTTATTGAGGGCTTCAGGGAAGATTAGCTTATTAATGCTAACTGTGTTACCCTCTTTAAATAAAGACATTACTTACTTACTTACTTACTTATAAAAGACTGCAAGAGTAAGAATTGCTCTACTGCTCAGTAGCAGCAGTAATCCCTTTTGGGATTCTGTGTCCGGATCTATTGGCCGCCTGCCAAGTCAGAAAAATAGCTCCGGACACAGAATCCCAAAATTATAGCAGCATCAGAAATTCCTCCCTCAGCTCCCCTTAAAAACCGAAATGAGTACGTGAGAACAGTCCAAGCATGAGAGCTGCGAAGAGCAGTAAGGGTATAGCGATGAACAGCGAAAAGCAGTGAGCAGCAACTTCAGCAGTAAAAACTAAAATGAAAATGAACATGAGCAGCGATGAGTACCGAAGAGCAGTAGGAGTATGCATATGGCCTCGAGTAATCTGGGTTAGGCCTTGAGCACTGATAAGGGAACAACAATTTAACTTCAAGGGGGGGGGGGGGGGGTATGTTTTTTTATATTGGTTTGAAAAAAAAAATTTCAAGGTATGGACACAATTTTATTTTTTTTCGACTACAATCAAACCAAACATATTTTTTTCTTACCAAGTCGAATCATAATTTTTTTTTTTGAGTCATGCCCACTAACAGTACCAGTAAATAAAACTGTTGCTCTTCATCATGATGGTTACTCACAGAAAGGTTAAGTATGACTGGAACACTAAGGAAAATCTTTTATTATGTTCAAAATAAATCAAGTCAGGTTTGTATTAAATAATGGTCTAATTTTTTCTTGTAATGCTTGTGATTTTTTAAAATAAATATGTCTAAACCAGATTTTTTTTCCAAAGCTTCCTAAAACAGATTATTATTTTTTTGGCCCTTCCTGCAACATATTATTTTTTTTCCTTCCCTTTGGAATCAGAATATTCTTTTCACAAAAAACCATAACCCCACGGTTACAGTTTGTAGCAGCATTTTGTAAAATTTAGACATCGACCAAAATAAATTTAGCAGAAATCAATTCGTATGTTTAATGGAAGTCTTTTTTACTCAAAATTATTTTGGTCGAGAGTTGCAGCCATATCGAAAATTGTTGATTTTGTTGGACCATAAAAGCAATTGAAATGAACTGTTTCGATACATGCTCGCTAACCATATAATTTAAACTCAAATTGCGCAAAAGCTTTGTATTTCTTAGTAAAGAATGTATGTAAATGGGGCTTTTCTTAATCCAGACTTGATATTTCTTTTCTCAAGAAATATTTTTATTCCCCAGAAAATTCAGTATACAACAGCAGGCTTAGTCCATTACCGTAGGAGAGCGTTAGTCTTTCTACTTTTCATAAGATGGACTCTTATTTTCAATGGATCAGTGTTTTTTGACAATAAAGACAGATATTCAGTCTTGAAAAATGTTAACGTGATCTTGGGTCATGGATTTGTTCTTCTCGGCACGGCATCCGTGACCTGTATTTTTTTCTTCTTCAAAATACACCGATATTATATTTCAGGCGATATTCAAACCTGCCTATTTTCACTACTAACCCCTCCCTGTAAAATCATAATATTTATGTTTTTCCTTTATATTGTTTGTTTTAGCCATTTGCTTTTTTTTCTCCGAGAAATCTCTCCACGGAACCAATGAGAGCTGAAGATGGAAACTCCATGACTATTTCTAGGCAAATAAATATTAAATTGATATATTAAATCAATGAATATGTAAACAACAAACAATGAAAGAATAGATGGGAAATGTTTTTTTTTTTAAACTGGCCGTGATTTCGTGAAATTCATAACGCACCATTTCCGATAAAATTTCCTTTGCCATATTTTTTTAATGAAAACGTCTGTGTATCTGTTTTTTTTTTAATGATAAAAATATTTTTAAAGACTGAACTTATGGCCCCCGGATTAAAACAGTTGTGTCTACGAACAAGCAATGCGAACAAAAGAAGTGTCAGTTCTAAGACCTAAGAGGGATCTTTTTATGCACGAGTTCCCAGGTCAAGGTCCGAGGCGTTAGCATTAAAAGTATTCACTTTCATCTTATTAAGGACACTTCTTTTGTTCTCATTGTATTGGATGTGACTTGTACGACAATCCACACAATTCAGAACTCCAGTCAAATATGTGCACGCTGGTCCACATATCGGGTAAAAGAAGTGACTTTCTGGAAAGGTATGTTAGTTATTCCCCGAGGAAGCGATGTGCAATTGGAGCCATAACATAATGTTTATATAGGTAAAATTAACACTTCCTCGGTGTGAGCTTCCGTAGTTTGAAGCAAATTTTTCATGATTACACCCTTTATGCAAAACTTGAACTTGACCTTTGCACGTAGAAGGGAACCATATTTTATATCTTAATTTAAACCTTTAAAGAGAAAAAATGAATGAGGACCTCCACCGACAACGTTTCTCTGAAATGATCAACAGCTAAATCTAATTAAATAAATATTCAAAGTATACCAAGGTAGTAGGCTTGCAACTTTGATATAAACCACTTACAACTTATAAGTCAAATCTGAACGTCCCAGATTTTTAATAGATACATTTCTAATTTAATGATGTGCATGTACTGAACAGAAACTCGGTGTACATTGTTTCCCCTTGTTTAAAAATCAAGACAAATTCCTGGGGGAAGGGGTTATCATTATTGGCATTCAAGTGTAATTGGTAATAATTGTCCATCGAGAACTCCGCAAAGAAAGTATAGGCTAAAAAATTTATTCAATCCCTGGTGATTGGATATGAAAAAGATAAATTCTCGCCTTCGGATCGAAGTTATCTTTTCATATCCAATGACCAGGGATTCAATAACTATTACTTAGACTATACTTTCTTTATAAGGCTAAGGGTTAGGGGTAGGGTTAAGTTAGGATTAAGGTTACGGTTAAGTAAGGGTCAGTCTTATGATTAGAATTAAGGTAAGGGTAAGGATAAGGATAAGGATAAAGGTAAGGTTAGGGGTAGGGTAAAAGTAAGGGCTAGTGCTAGGCCTAGGTTTAGGGTTAGGGTTAGGGTTAGTTTTAAGGTTGGGGATATAATTAGATTAGGGTAAGGGTTAGAATTAGAGTTAATGTTATTGTAAGGGTAAAGTTAAAGGCTAGGGTTAGGGTTGGTTAGGGTTAGGTTAGTTTTAGGGTTAGGATTACCGTAATGGTTAGGATTAAGGTTGGGCCTACGGTTAAGGGAAACGGTTGGGGTAAGGGTATGTCAGGGTTAGGGGAGGATAGATTAGGGTTTGTGTTAGGGTTAGGTTAGGGTGAAGGTTAGGGTTAAGGATAGGCTTAGTTAAGGGTAAGGGTAAGGGTTATGGTCAGTCAGGTTTAGAATTAGGATTAGGTTATAGTGCTAGCGTTAGTGATTGGGTAAGGTTGGGGTTGATATTAGGGTAAATGCTAGGGTCAGGGTTAAGATTAGGGTCACGGTTAAGGGAAGGCTATGGTTATGGTTAGGGCTAGAGTTAGTTTAGGGTGAGGGTAATGGTAGGGGTAAGTGTTCGGTTTAGGATTAGGATAAGGGTTACGGTTGACTAAAGTCTCAAGGTTAGAATTAGGGTTAGGGTTTGTTTTAAGGTTATGATTAGGGTAAAGGTAAGGGTTCAGATTAGGGTTACGGTTAGGATAAGGGTTACGGTTGGGAAGGGTTAGTCTTAAGGTTAGAATTAGGGTTAGGATTAGGATAAATATTATGGTTAAGATTAGGGCTACGGTTGCAGGAAGGTTACAATTATGGTTAGGATAAGGGTTACGGTTGGGGTTAGGGTAAGTGATAGGGTTTAGTCAGATTTAGGGTTGGGGTATGGGTTATGGTTAGTTTTATGGTTTAGGTTAGGGTTAGGGATTAGGTTATGGTTAA